>CM076653.1:18494473-18540725 GCA_038496675.1 Rachycentron canadum
ATATATATATATATATATATATATATATATATATGGAAAAACATAGTAGAAGACGAGAAATCATATCAACAACAATTAGTTCTGTTATGATAAGATTAAAATAGTGAATAAATAAAAGTGGGCATTTGTGTTTTTGATTTACACCCATCTTGGCTGGTTAGTGTTTTGTTTCCGTCAAAAATCACTAATTTGTCGATTTGCTGGACAGGAGTCACATCAAAACACAATGTGGATGGGAAATTCATGTCAAAGCCACGTGGCTGGTGTGAAATTACAAACCATTTCCAGTTCGAGAGACGTACCAAAGCACCTCCAGGATGGTCCTCCTCAGCGCTGCCCCCTGGGTGGTACAGTTGGCCTCACAGGCACCCAGGAGCACCGGGTGGTTGGAAATGATGCCCATGGAAGGCGAGGCAGGAAGGAAATGGTCCAGATATCTGCGGGTAACAGAGCGGAGTTGCTGCTTCAGGTGGGCTCCCTGAGACTGAGACACACTGGAAGCCACTGACAAACCCTGCAGGAGAATAAATTAAAACATGAAAACATCTGAACAAGTTACAAGTTACAGGCAGGTGACTAATGAAAGGGTTTTGATTAGCGTTTCAGTTCTCTTGCAGTGTAGCACATATATCTGTGTTAACCTGTAGATACAGTGGCAGGCTCTCCCTCAGAGCCTTATCCTGCTGTGTGAGGTGGTGGGGAAGCAGCAGCCCGTCCACGATACGGAACAGCAGCTGCTGGGCTTTTGATGTGGCCAGCAGGGGGCTCCAGTGCTTCACTATGCAGCCTAGTTCACACAGAGAAGAGAGAGAGAGAAACATACAACTGTAATAATTCTTTACTCCTGCATGTGACTTATAACACATCGAAAAGACAGAGAAACAAAGAACTCCAGAGAATTTGTGTCTTGTAAATTTTGTTTGAGGTATATGGGCTCTATATTTACCAACTGCCCAGTAGGCCAGCTGCAGTCCCTCTTGGTTCTTGCTGACCAGTGAGGGTTTAATGTGTTTCAGGATGTCTCCAATATAGTCCAAGGCTCTGGTCACCATGGCTGAACGCTCAGACAAGACCTGCAGTCCACTGTACACACAGCCTACAGCCTGACACCACAAGAAGGTAGATAAGAGAAGAAATTCATGGAAACATTTGCATGTATATTCGGGCTGTCACAGCAGGGAGCAGATATGACACATACAGTGCACACTTATGTAAAGGCACGGGATGAATTTTACTTTGATATGCTGAGTGCATTATGGCTTAACACACAAAGAAAATGATACATCCCAGGGACATAAAGGCCTGACAGCTAAGGTGTAGCTGGCAACGTCTCCCACAGCCCGAGTATTTCTTGTCCACATGAATCCAATGTTTCCTCTAAGATTTCAAAACAAATCATAAATATGTCAGTTGTGAGCTTGTGTTACCTTGATAAACATCTCCAGGGCTGAAGTGCACTCGAGCCTGCCGGCTGTGGGCTGGAGGCCAGCTCTCTGCAGAAGACTGTCCACTTCAGGAAGCCTGAGCACAAGCCGGGTCAGTTCACACAACTGCTTCTCCACAGCACGACCTGAGTGAACGCAGCCACAAGCAATGTCTCTTCAAACAACAAAGCCATTTATATGTCTTATTGGTAAATCAAAAAATGTATCATACAAGCATCAACATTTGGAGAATATGTTTAACTCAGAGCAAAGTTGGGGTCATGCAGCTTAAGGATTTGCATTTAGAGAGCAGCCCACATTTATAAAAAACTAAAAAAGGCTGATGCAGGATATATAGTATATTGAGACTTTAAATGTTATTCCCTCTAGATTTGTCAGTGTTATTTTATTGCTCAAAAAGATTGACCTAATTGTTTTACCTGTTCTGCTGTCAGACCCGTCTGGGTTCTTGTGAAGGTGCTGCTGTAGAACACATCTGAACCAGGCTCTAACTGACAGACTTTGTGCCGAACCTGATGCAGCTGCATCGCTGCTTAGCGAGGACACCAGCTCACTGGAAAAAGACAAATGTAATGTGTAGTTGTCAACGACTACTGTGTTTACTGAAGGATCTTAATATTAAAAGGGGACATAACACTATTCACATACTGTGAGCATACATTGAAGTCAGATTTGCTGTATTCTTCTATCCCGAGTCCCAAAAATACACAAACATTGAAATCCACTTGTCTTTAAAACACATAAATGCCTATTCTCCACAGATTTCTTGACTTGACTTACAGTTTTTAATGATGAGTCTGGAAGGATAGGGGGAGGGTAACATTTCTATCTAAGGTGTGGTGATTTAATTAAATTCTCACATGAATGAAAGCATTACCTCATTTTATAAAGCACATATTGGTAACAGCTCAAACTGTGGAGAAAGGAGGCTTGGCAGGCTGAATTCTCCACACAAATACAAGCAGTGTCCTTGTTCTGCCTTTATATTCAGGTGTAGCACCTTAATATCACTTGGCACGGATGAAGAGGACCTCAGAGGTTGAAGCAGTCATGTTGTTTGTTACCCTTGAGTGTAATTTTGAAGACGCACTACATTTTGTATTCTGCTTGGAGGCATGGGTGCATTTTTTTCATGAAAACCTATTTTTATAATACCAAGGACATTTACTGTCTAATTTATTAATTGTGTACCTCCCAATATACCTATAGGACAAAAACTATTTTGTCAAGTCGAGTGCATGATGATGAAGCTTGATAGCTGACAAGAACGGAAGAGTGCATCATCCCATCATCTTTTCCATCAGGAGTGGTAAGTTATGATTTAGGTAAAGCCACGAGGGGGAGAGCAAAAAGGGTAACTGTACCTGTTTTGGAGAAGATGTGGAAGGTAGCGAGTCACCAGAAGTGGATGAACCATATCATCCCAGCCAAAGCATTGCATGATGGACTGGACCGGGTTGGGCTGAAGGTCTTGGGGGGCAGAGCTGGGCAAATCAAAGGCTAGCAGGGTGAAGCCTGAGGATGAAAGTAGTTCATTTTTTTCATGAATTACTAGAAAGTTGGTATATGCATGGTGAAAATGAAGGATACAAAGCGTGTGTTCTGACTTATTTGTCTAAATGTCTTCTGAATCTTTACATCCCTAAAATCATCTTATCTTGCTTCCTAATTATTAATGTCTGACAAAGTGCCATTCATATTCTCTGCCTTCATGTAAAATGGTGGTGTTGACGCAAATTCAGTATCGGCCGACACAAACACAAGTCCAAAACTCTTGCTGCCCTCCTCCGCCCTGTCTTTCTCCAGCCTTCTCTTTCCTCCCACTTGGTGTTACTGACCTGCAGCAGCATCTGCCAGCTGTGCTGGAGGGGTCTGCGAGAGGCGTAGGCTGCGCAGGAACGGGAAGAAGTGTGCCCAGAGTGCTGCTGCTACCGCTAGGTGGCGCTCTTTCACCACATTGGTGGTAGTAGAAGCCCAGGCCAAGGTGGGAGCTGACTGGACACTGCGCTGATGGACCCGTCTGCAAGGACACAGACACACACAAAGAAAGCAGATAAACAAAACTAACCAATACAAAATCCAAACATAGTGCAACCTCTTGTGTACAACACTCACATCCCCCAAACTCCACCCTCTACTTTCTCAAATCCTTTTGCTCCCCCGTTTCTCTCTTTCACTACTTCTTCATGTGTTTTCCCTGTCTTCTCTCCTGGGGGATTACTGGTGCAGCGGTGCGCTGCAGTGTGGAGCAGCACTGGATGGAAGTGGAGGTGGGGAAGGAGGAGGAGGATATTATAGCCATAGAGTGGAGCCTAATGCTGATCCCGTGTACACAGACTATACTTTGGCTCTTCTGGCTCATCCCTGGACCTGGCCCCAGCCGCTACAGCAGCCCCACAGTGGCTGGCATTAGCCCAGATAAGCAGCTGAAGGAGCTGTAATCTCATTTAGACTGGAGATGATCCTCCTGTCCCCCTCATTCGCTCGGATGGGGGTGTGGGGATGCGGGGTTTGAGGTGTGCTGGGAGAGGAGGAAAGAAAAGAGGAACTAGCAAACCCCCCTTCAATCCCATCCTCAACCACACACTCGTCTGCTACTATGGTACACACACACACATACATACACACACCTCAACGGTGCCTTCCCTTCCAGCAAGGTTGCATCTAATCCAGAGAGAGCTGAGACAATCGATTAGAGTCTGAATTCATTAGCCTCGTTACTACTGCGGAATAGGCCTTTCACACCCATCAACCCTCATTGTACAAGACATCGTCAGAGACCCCACTTAATCCTCCTCACTGCAGCTTCTTACAATGTGTACACACAAACACACACACTCACTCAACACCAACAGACCATTAGGGACCCCGTTTAACCCTTCCCCCAGCTGCATCCTACACACAGACACATGGAATAAAAATATAGCATCCAAATAATGACAGACAGATAGGGAAGCATCAAACAAGTTTAACTTACTCCATTTCCTTTTTCTCTTTGAAATGAACCATGCATTCCTACCAACACTTCTCACAACAGACCTAACAGTATATGTACTTGACTTAAAGGCTCAACATGAAAATACAGGCTCAACATTTGGTAAAACGTCTTATTGCTGACAAAGAAAAATGCTTCACAGGGAGGCTTGTAATTTATCAAGCCAAAGAGATGGGGATTAATTGTTTGTACCAAAAACAGATCCAACAGGGTGTCCCAATGCCAGCTCACCTCATCAACCAGTGCCACCCACACCCTCCCACAGCAGAGGGTTATGGGAAGGAATCAAACTGAGGAATTATGCCTGGGACTGGCTTCTTGCCTCAGCACCATGGCGATGGCTATCAAGAGTGAATGTTCGGACCCTCCACTGCCTCAGCCATTGGCAGAATAATTCTCTTAATGTGTGCAGATTCCACACGGCTCTTAATAGACATAATGATGCACAGGCTAAATTTGCCAGGCTACATAATTACCCATTAATTGTGTCACAGAAAAGGCATTAATCACAAAGAGATACCGAGAATTGCCAGGCCGAAGAATTATGTTTAATTTGGCGGGACGGATTGGAAAGCGAGAGCATGGTATTTTTTTATTTGGTTAAATGGGTCAGTGTGGTCCGGGCAATAACACAGAGGGCCTCTGGGAGTTCTCTTCTTTTCTCTCCTTGGCCATTAATGTGCAAATGTGTGCCCTCCAACCCCAAGATCTGAGATGGGAAGTTTGGGAATTAGCAGGGCTAACCAGATACCGTGATATGGGAGCCCAGTATTGGAATAAGAGAAGCACACACGGGTTAGAGTTTCAGGTTTGGTGTGTGGGCAGTTGTGTAGGTTTGTGTGTGCAGGGTGGAGAGGGTGGAATGTATACACTGGAGAATTAAAGCAATCATACACCTACATGAAACAGTGAGAGGGCTTGGTAACACTTAACTTTACAATGTCCTTATTCTAGTGTTTCAGCTCATTTATTAACCTTTTGTCAGGAGTGTAAGTATTAAGTGGTGGTGGCAGCACTAGTTTCAGTACTTACTAACACTCCACACAAAAACAACATATATCTTGGGTGGTAAAAACAATTTAAGAAATAACATGCATATTTGGAAATGCGGCAAATCACAGGGATATGTACTCAGTAGGGCTGAATTTACATGCTTTGTTAACATGCAACATGTCTGCAGGACTGAAAAATGTCGAGTAGTACATTTGGCACTGAAAACACTTTGTACACATCTCTGATCACACAATTTAGAGCTAGTCCACTCAGTACTTTCATATTTTACAATGGATGAAATCACAATATATAATATGTCGTAGTGTGACTTAGTGATGAATGGAGATAATTATTAGTTGACTCAACAGCTCACCTCAGAAATATGGAGCTTTTTAAAATCTAAAGTCTGTTTTTGGTTGTCTGGCCCACAGCCTCACTGTTTTGGTTCATTCTCCCCACTCTCATCAGTGTCAGTGTCCTATCTGCCCAGACACTAATGATTAACGATGGCACTGGCATATAAGAAAACACTGGAGCAAATTAGGTTTGGTCATGTCCATAATGTCTGATGGGTAGGCAAAAGTATCTATGTGTTGCTGCTTATCCAAATCAAGGCCATAACTCACACCAGTGTCCTGGAGCACTGACAGTGTGGCAGTTCTGTTGTGCTCTTGTTGTTGTTGTGTTTTCCTTTTTGTATGTTTTTGTATTTGTTGTATTTCTGGACTTGTAAGGTGTTTTCCTACATGTTTCTGCTTTCTCTATCATATGTGCTTTGCCTTTAGGTTACACTGCACTACTTACTTCTGCTACGAGTCACTGGAAAGCAATAGGTTAAATTTTAAAAATAAAAGCTGGTGAGCAAGGTGACACTCAGTGCTTCAACATCAGATTTAATTCAGATGTACCTACTGTACACTAAATGATCACACATTATTTCTCACGTTATAAACTCACAGTCTCACCCGACTTCTATCTACTGTCACCTCTGTGCCCGCCTCTGCTTCCCCACATAAACAGACACTGTTTAAGCTGCAGCTCTCTGACCCTCTGCTGCGGTCGTTCATGTAACGAACACCAGTGTCCTACAGCTGAACCCGTCCTGACATCCTACTGACCATAGTCTCTGAACAGGCCCACAGCACTATTGCTGTCCCCACGACCAGAGCAGGGTCCATGGAGGGTCTCTGGGGCCTGTAACTTTACTCAGGGCTCTGGTAGCACCTGGTGAGGGTGACCTGGAGGCCACTAGGCCTCCTGAGACTAACAGGGGCCTCAAAGCAACATAAGGTCTTTACAGACACTCACTTCTGCTGACAGCACAATCCACCTATTGTCAGTATGAAAAGTGAGTGGACTCTGATCTGGGTTGGGACGAGCAGAAGAAATCACTCTCCTCTGGTGTGGCCACTCTGATTTTCACGAAAGCTTAGCTTGGCCTTGGCCAGAAAACATTTGTCCGAATGTGTCTACTATCTGAGAGAGAACAGTCATCAGTGATAGAAAAAGAGTAAAAGATATTTTACACCAGCTGTCTCACCTGAGTTGGGCGAGGACAATCTGTAGAAAGCTCAGGGCAGAATTCAGCTCTGACTGGCGGCAGGCAGGCAGCAACCAATCGAACCCTTCGTTTAGCAGCTTTTCCTCTGACAGGCTGAGACTGGTGCTCATCTCAAACACCTCAGACACTCCATCCAGATAGGAGCCAAGTGGCCCCCAGAGGGCAAGTCTGCGAGAGACCTCTGTGGTTTTATTGTAGAATTCTTTGGCTGTCTCATTAAAGGAGGAAGCCAGCCAGCTAGCCTGGGCACCAACATCCAGACCCCGCTCCTTGAACAATATAATGTAAAAAAAAAATATGAACTGGTAGAATTTACAATTGACTAGAACAACTAGCATATGTTTTGAGAAGATTTTTCTGATTAACAAACCTACCTGGAACAACAAAAGCAGTGAAAGCTGTCCTCTCCAGACAAGGGTGCGATGTCCAGGGAGGCAGTTAGAGGGAAGGAAGCCTAGCAATTCACAGGCCCTGTTGGCAACATCCTCCAGCTCTACCTGCTGGGCCACCACCAGAAACAGCAGCAGGAAGTTATTGAGGCCTGCCTCCGACAGCTCCTGTATCTTCTTTGAGGAGAACTTGGAGTAAATCCTGGAAATATTGAGAAAAGTGGAAGGAAGAAGACAAAAGGGACAGATTATAATGCCTGCTGTCTACAATATGACTTAATCTCAAGCAAGATAATGCATCAATCGTTTTCTTTACACATTTCACTGTATTTTTTTACCTTAACTGACCAACTCGTCAGACGTGATTTGTTCTTCTGAAACCTCTGACTTTAAATACTGACTAACTGAACTTTCTACCCCCACCATGCAACCCACCACCTGCCTCCATCGCCCTCTCAGCTCCAGGGGAGAGGCTGGGCTGCCCAGCCAATGTGTGTCCAGTGTGTGTGTGTGTATGTGGGTGAGAGAGAGAGAAAAAAAAAAAGCGAGTGAGGGAGGAAGAATAGAGAACCACCCAGCACGCTGTTAGATCCTGCGGGCACTGTGGAGAAATGCCTTTAAAGATCATGTTAAATGTCAGAGACACTCAGACACACAGCAGTAGGCGCTTGGTCCCTCTCTCTACAGCCAAACCAATTTACTGCAACACCAGAGAGAGATCAATAAAACCAAACACACACAAGCATTGCCACACACTCAGCTTGCTGCTTGCTCGCCTGGCAGGAAAACACAGAAGGCTGGAGCTCCCCACTCCCCCCTTTTTCCATCCCACCTCCCAAACACAGATGCAGCCCACACAGGTGAGCAGTGCTGCTGTTTGGGTCAAAACACAAACAGTGAGCATCCCCAGACAAACTCACTGTAAGAAGTATGACTGATATAAAGGCGTGGAGTAAAACGAGAGAGGGATTGAGAAAGACCAGGTTAACACCGAAATCAGCTTAGTTACAGCCACAGAGGACTATAAAAGGAGAAGGTGGCCAAGCATGCAGTCAGAGTGTGAGGGGAGGGAGATTTAAATAGATGAATGGGTAATATGTAACAGGGATATAAGCAGCGCACTGGGAGGCAGCAGTGGGGATTTTCTGTGTTCTCCCAACCTGTCTGTCTGTTTGTTTATTCCGGACAGCTTTTTTTTCCGGAGGCGAGCAGATGCTCCTAACTCCCTGCGTTGGAGATCAACATGCTCACAGTCGATCCCATTAATGCGGTCGTCGCGGGTGTCCCGCAGCGCCCGCCCAGGAGTGGGAACACTGCCGAAACGTTGTAGCGATACAGTCGGCACGCCTCACGCCTCCTGAGGGGGAGGAGGCAGTGGTGATAGTTTTGGTGGAGGGAAGTGGAGGGGGGAACCTGGACCTGTACCAGCCCAGCCTGGCAGTTGCCAGACTGCCTACCACCCACACCCCCCACCCCTCCACTCACCACCACCCAAGCTCTCTATCCGTGTTGGAAACCAACACAGCTTCGTTAAGGCGAATTAACCGCCACGCTCGTTAGCTAATTAGCCCTCATGTCTGCAGTGCTACTGAGCACATTCCAGACAGAGGGAAGTCATTAGGCAGATTTATCTGCGGCTGCCACTCTCTGGCGCCTAGCCGGCCTGGGATATAGGATAGTCCAGCCCTCAATTCTGATGTACACATCAGCGTGTGATCTTTCCTCTCTTTTTTCTTAGTTTCTGTCACAAAGACACACACTCTCACTCCATCCAGTGGACTCACACACTCTGAAACCATGTCACTACTCTAGGGAGCAGGTGCACAGTGTGTGTGTGCATCAGTAGGAGGCTCCTTGGCTCTGGTCTGTGCTGAAGAGCAGGTGGTTGACTCCTGAGACACCTGCTCCACTGGGGGGCCTGAGTAAATATCAAAGATGCACTGGGAGACTGCGGTGCACCTGGCACCCACACAAACAAGACTGAAAAGCATGATGGTGTGCAAACACACATGTTGTTTGTGTATTCATGCAAGTATGCACCTACACACACACAAACACATCACACATTAGAGGATCAAGGGAAAAGGGAATCCTATAAAGCCTGATTAGTGATCATTTCTCACGGCCTCCATTCCAGGTTTTTCCTCCAAAAAACCTATACAGTGTTGAGTTGACTGACTGGTCACGAGATTTACTTGGAAGTGAAGGAGCGAAAACTACAAAGCCTTCCAGACTTCTCTCCATTCTTACCTTCCTTTGATCTGTCTCTGTGGGACTCCACCAGCCCTGTCCTGGGCAAGGCACAGGGCCAACACTCGAAGGAAGATGTGGAAGGAGTTGGCTGAGCGGTAGAGCTGGGTGTGTCCTGGAGAATGGAGGGGAGAGGGGGAGCAGCAGCTGCGGGACTGCTCCAACAGAGCCAGGGGCGTCTTGCACAAAGTGCCCAGGCCAGACATCCCGAGCCAGGGCACAGTGAATGAGGCACTCTGGCGAGGAGAGAAAGAAGATAATGTAACTGAACAGACCTTGGTAATAATCTAAAGGAAAATGTGCCACATGACCAATTTCAGCAACATTTCTAATAAAATGAATGCTTTGTAAATTTAAAAAAAAAAAAAACAAACAAACAAACAAAAAAAAAACGAATATGATGCAACTCATAATAATATTCTAAATGATCAGAGATAAGCACTAACCTTACTTCTTTACATTAAGTAAAGCTATTAGAATGACTGCAACAAAAAGCTGTACTCATCTCTAACATCTCCAAAGTAATGTGAAGATCTGTATTATGTATGAAATGACCACATCATTTTATGTCCTTGTTTCCTTTAGTGGTGTATCCTCACCAAATTCTTGCCGTAGTAGTCCCAGAGAGTGGTGACGGCGCTGGTGCTCGGTTCCCACAGCAGACAGAGACTGAAACAGCAGTGGACATGCATCCTAACCTGCTCCTCTGCTAGACCCCCCTTTTATTACACACACAAACACACACATGGTGAATTAAAAACAATGAATCTGAAAGAAGAAAAAGTTTAACTGGTAGCAGTACTGACCTTGGGATTACAAGTTAACTTTAGCAACTGTTCCACAAAAGCCCAGTTATCGCCCAGATGTTTCTGTGGGTACAGATAAAACGAGATGATGTGTTTAAAAACAAGAACAGACTTATTTATCTTATAATTAATTAAAGCATTAATGTGGACAAAAGTCACTGTTGTGTATAATTATGGCTAAACTAGATCAGCCATGGAATCAGACTACCTACTTTCTCTGCTCTCTAATGCAGAGTTACTGTTACCACAAGACTCAGACCTACTCCTAAACACAGCCCAGGTCATTTTTCTATCTCTGCTAATGTTTTGGCACATTTGTTATGTAAGTGTAAGTCAAAATTAATTCTCCAGAATGAGCTAAAGAAGCCACTTTCATGAGTGGTGAGAATTTAATTTTGTCTTGCATAATCTCAATGAATTAAATTAAATAAATACAAATCATTACATTGTGGATAAAACTGAGTTTCCTGTAACAAGTTGAATTTCCAATGTAGGGGTTAATGCGAAGATCTAACAGTTCATATATTACGCACACCTGCACACAATACCAGTAAGGGCTGCATGATATGTAAAAATGTGATTTCTTAATAATAATTGTGCTTGTATTTAAAACAAACTATAGAAATTCTGATGTGTTTTTTGCTGGGTCTTCTACCAAACATCATCCTCTTTTACATCTGGAGAATATTACTTGTAGGTAAGTATAATGCAAGTAATAATGCACACCAACAATGTTGTGACACATTTCACCTTTATCATAAAATTGCAGGTCCTGTAATTTGAAAAATGCACTTGGCCATTTCGCAATTTCGATTATATTTTTGATTTATTGTGCAGCCCTAGCACCAGTCAAAGGGGGACACACTGTCTAGAATAATATGTATTACATGTGGTTACAGTTGAGACTAAATCCATGTATTTTGATTGATCAAGTGCATATTAAAACATTTAAAACACTATTCAAATTGCCTTCTTCTTGCCTTCTTTCCAGACTTCCTTGTCAAAAATATGTCAGTCAATACTGCACAGTGGTCACCCTGTGAAACATTCTTATACTATATTTCCCAGGTTTTATGCAGTGTAACATGCAGGTAACAATACTGTGATTCTCAGTCTCTTACCTCATTCTGGATCATGCCATTGCGACTGTACTGGCCTAATATTGCTAAATGTGTGACCAGCCACCACGTGAATCCTAGAGGGTCTTTACAGTGGGTGGGGAGGCCACTGAACTGTGCAGCTGCAGGCTTTCCTGAAACCAGAGGCCTCAGCAGCAAGTTCATGTAGCTCCAAAAAGACTAGAAGAATAATTGGGAACACACGTTGGTTAATTTAGTATGGACAGAGTTGATTTGCGTTGTCTGATAGTGAATGTGTGTGTATTTGCAATACCTGTGTGTGCAACACTTTATTCCTGTATTCAAGAAGGTGCATGAGTAGGACCCACAGCTCTTTGGTACAGGAGCAAACGTAGTGATGGCTGCTCAGAGCCTCTGTAGGTCTTACCTGGAAATTAACAAGATCCATTTTTAACGCAGTGAGCACCCAACTGAAGCTCTATTTTACCCTAAAATATTTTGTGTTCATCCAGTTTCTGCTGACTTGGTATTAAATGTTGAAATTGCAACAGAGTTACAGCTATACTCAGTTACACATAACACAGAAATACCATTGGGGCATCTCAGTAGTAAGATGTAATGATTTCTGGCGAACCACCCACCTTGCTGTATTTTCCTATGGCCAGACCAGTAAGGTCACACAGCAGACTGCACAGGTGTTCTTCAAAGAGACTGGCATCTGTCAGATTCTCTCCTGTCAGGTTCGCAAACTGGTGGGCGTACACCACCTGGCCTGGAGAGATGAATAGGTGAAATTACAAAGCCTGTTCCCATGATAATGACAAACTGCACTATGTGCAAGCCACATTTCAGTCTCTTTAGTTTCAGTTTGCTGTCTAAATTCTAGTGGAAAGACCTGACACATACCTTGCATCTTATGACCAAGTAGGTGAAGGATCTCCAAGACTGACCAGTGGATGTCAAGATGAAGGTGTAACAAATGCCAAGACGGAGGGAAAATCTGTGGAGAGTGCAGGGTATCAAATTCAATGTCAATAGTGGAGAAACCATTAAGGTGGTGGCAACTGATTTAAGGTCGTTGGAAAAGAACACAGGCCATATGAGTCATTCCTCATAACAGCTATTATATTATTCCCTTTGCTCTGTGAAGCTTAATTACAGTCATGCCATTTGCACTTTTGCTATACCTGTTCCCAAGCTCTATGTCCTTTACAGTACAACCTGAGGCTTATGTAACGTATACTTTACACACACTCACCAGTCAGTGACTGCATGCACTAGAGCAAGAGCTATGTGGGCTAATGAATATTCAGTTGTACCTTTCCCTGGTTCTGTATAGTGAAGGCGCTCTGAACATTGGCTGGCAGGTCTTTGAGTCGTCCTATGAGGAGAGTGATGCCAAACAGCTCCTCCAGAAGAGCAGAGGGGAGCTGAGCTTCCAGTTCTTCATAGGGGTGGGATGGACATGCATCCAGGGAGCTGGGGGGTTCCAGATATCTGAACAGACCCAAAAAAACGCATATGAACAAATGAACAGACAAACTGAGTAAAAGCAACTGACTGCAGAATATTATAACACGTTAATTTAAAAACATTTTAATTAGTGGTACCAGTGTTGATATTAAATACAAAGAATTACCTGTGTAAGGAGACTTTGACAAATTGAAGAAATGAAACACACTGTTGTCTGAGATCTTCCGCTTCATAGTGGAGGTTACCTGCTTGACCTGAGACACATGACGGGTGTTGTGAACAGTATTCATACCCATAAAATCCACTATATCATATATCAGACAGGACTCAAAAACTATAATCTTTCAATTGTAATCCTAACTCACTCATTGAAACTGTTTACTGGAGAGATGCTCCGACAAGAATTTGAAACGTTAACTCCTAGTCCCAGAGTGGTGGCCTTAACACATACTTCTTGCTGCTGCATATCAGTTCCACATATTTTCCACCTTATATGCATATACTGTGTGCTACATGTGAATGGTTTGTGTCTAGTCAGACTTCTCTGGAAACTGCTGTGCAGGCCAACTGACCCTCAACTCAAAAGTCATTGGTTTAATACACATTTCAGGTAAAACAATGAGACTTCATACTTTTGGATATTTTACAACTACAATTTCCTGTTTGCAATACAGACATTATACACCTGGCATGCTCTAATACAAAATGCTCCATAACCCAATAACCTGATTATCAGCAGAACCAAACAGCTGAATTAAATACATAAATATAAAGGCTTACCAAAGTCATGTGAGCTGGACTGCACCAAAGTCTCCAACCTGTATACCTTTTGTCTGAAATATAACAAAGAGCAGATGACACCACTATGTGTGTTTGACCCATAGTGGGTAGTTTTTTTAAACATAAATTAGCTCACTAAGCTTTATGTTGCTGCCACCATTGTGATCTGAAGGTCCTTTTTTATGTGGCAGTAACATAAATTCACTTTTAAAAAACCGACTGAGATCTGTTTTACGTCTTGGCTTACCTGAACAGACCAAAAAGCACCTTTGTAGATTCAACCAATGCTGTCTCTGTTACCCAGGGGAAGCCAAAAATCTCCACTGTGTCTGTCTCGTACTCGGCAGGGGCTGGGTCAAGCTGCAACAGCAGTCTATAGAGAGGATGCATTTAATTTATTTACAAATTTTCTTCTGATGCTTAAACATCTACTGGCTCAGTAAATTTCATTTGTGGTACTCAAAGTATCATAACGGTATCATGTGATTATGTTGAATTGACAGTGACCACACCGTTTCAGTGAGCCTCTAGCAGTGTATCCTTCAGTAGAGAGTGCTCCAGTGGGATCATCCTTTGTTTTGTGTTCAGAGCAGGAGAAGCAAGGCGGTTGGGCAGGAGTCAGCTCACACAGGCTGTCTGCTGCAAAGGGGGAAACTGGTGGCGTGAGGGATTGGCTGAAGTCATCTGCCATGTTGTCAGTGCAGAATCAGTCTCACCTTTAATGACAAAAACAGAGCCAAGACATTGCAAGATAGTTACACAAAGCAAAGCCATAAAACAGGAGTACATTAATTTGGTAGATTAGTTGGTATACCCAGGTAAAATAATGTTATCTAATACAATCTGCAATGAATCCTGTCCTCACAAAGGTTTTAATATTCAGTTTGTGTTAAAACTGTTTTTGAGAGGTGATGATTCAACTAAATGGTCATTTTGAAGGCTGTAGTTTGTGGCACTGTTGGATGTATTGTGTTATATGGACAGGTGCTATTATTATGTTTTTTTTTAACAGTGAGGTTTGTCAAAATAAAAGAACACCTGTCACCTGTACACTTGATTACTCAAGCAATTATTAAATCAGCCAATCCTGTGGCAGTAGTACAATTCATAAAATCATGCATATGGAGATCTGGAGCTTCAGGTAATGTTGTCCTAAAACATCAGAATGGAGAAAATGACTGGTGGTGCCAGACAAAGTGGTCCGAGTATCTCTGAAACTGTTCATCTCTTGGGATTTTCATGCACAACAGTCACTTAGAAATGAAAAAGAAAAAAAAAACAAAACATCCAGCCGAGTTCTACAGACAGAAAAGCCTTGTTGATGAGAGAGGTTAGAAGAGAACGACCAGACTGGTTCAAGCTGAGGTGGCTCAGATAACCACTTTTTACAGATATGGAGAGCAGGAGAGCATCTCAGAATGCAGTACAAGTTGAACCTTGAGGTGGATCAACTACAACAGCAGCGGACAATGTTGGCTTCCTCTCTTGTCAGTCAAGAACATAAATGAGGCTGCAATGGATGCAGGGTCACAAAAACTGGGCAGTTGAAGATTGGAAAAAAAAAAAAAAACATAGCCTGGTCTGATGAGTCTCACAGATGGTAGGGTCAGAAATAGTGCCTTGACTGCCTTGTATCAACAATCCAGGCTGGTGATAGTGGTATAGGGGTGTGCGGAATATTTTTGTTACACTTTCAGCCCCTTGATGGTAATCCCTCTTTGCTGGTCTGTCTGAATATTGCTACTGACCATGGGCATCCCTGTATGACCCCAATTTACCCATCTTCTAATGGCTGCGCCATGTCACAGGGCAGAAGTTGTCTCAAACTGGTTTCATGCACATAAAAATCAGTTCAGTGCCAGATCTGAATCCTGCAAATTTGAGAAGTGAGAAGAAGAGATGCACAGCAGGTCAGGCAAGTGAATTGAAAGTGAAACAGCTGGTATTATTCAGCTGACAGCCGCCTGCAATACTCCATGTTGTCCTGTCAGTCATGCTAATATCAACGTTGGATGATACAAGAAGCTAGCTACGGTTAAGGTAAAGGTAATCCACTGTATACTGCAACTTGAAGGACACATCTGTACGTTATAAAATATGTTAATCGCCTAATTCTCCGTCTGTCCTGTTTTCATGTTTATATATATGCGACATCGTGTCTCTATCCTAATAACGGTTAGTTAACTTTCCAGTAAAATCTTGAGTGGACTTGGCGTAAGGAAACGGAAACAGCGGTGTTTCTAACAGTGCAACAAAACACAACATCGGCTCCAGAAGCACAAATGTTACCGAAACATCGACAAACCTTGCGCTTTGTCTTCCTCTGTGGCGATATTTTCCGTCAATCTGAAACAAAGCGCGAGGATAAAAACAGCTGTCATTACACTGTTTGGGTGTTCTGTCGCTCCCGCGCGTTCGCAGGACGCATGCGCAAATTCGCCACGGCTCCATTGATTGGTCGGAAGTTTCGCAGTGGGCGTGGCCTGGCGCGGCAGTCCACACAGACCAAGATGTCTCGCTGCCACGAGCTTCCTTCGTCGCATTATTTCTCCTCGTTGAAGAGCGCGTTGCTGTCGTTTGTATAAAGAAACTTAACTTTTCTACCTGCTCCCCTTCACACGGACACTTGTCACCCGCATGAGATTACACAAGTAATTTAATCAGCTAAAAATAACCACATAGTCTTTTTTTTTTTTAGAATAAACAGTAAAGATAGAAGAGGTACAAGCAGAAACACACGTGGCGAATACCGCTTAATTGTAATTAAAGCGTCCTTTCACACACACACCTCTGTCGCTTCCACACTCAGCACCTGTTCCCTGCCACGTCTTTCCTATGGGCTGTGACAGTCACTTGTTGTCCCCCTCGCTCTCGCTGCGGGGGCTCTGCACAAATGAATACAAAATAACGCAGCGGTTTAAGTAGAAATTTATTTACGCTAACCCTGATTTCCATATGCAGATCTGTCTCTCCCAACAGTCCCTCTCGCCATCGCACCATTTCTTGCATTCTAATGCATTCTCACATCTTTACAAAATCCCCCCTTCCGCCACGCGCCGTGGATGTGCTCATTTTGTCGACTTACAAATCCTTATTTCTGCACGTTTGCCTTGTCCGGAAAGGAGATGCACGATAGATGCGGGCGTTTGCGTGCTCTCATTTGCACGTTTTACTACCGGGACTGAGTGGAGACAATAAAAATGGACGCGTCGGGAGATTTTTTTTTTTCCTTTTTTTTTTTTTTTTTTTCTTCACGATGCATCGACCCCCTGCGCTGCTCTCAACACGAGACAGTTCGTCTGTGTGAAAGCTCTGTCGTCTGGATGAGAAAGGTAAATGTTTTTCCTGCGCTATAAACCCATTCAATCCTCTCTGGGCACTGTAGTACATGGAGGGAGTGAGATTTCAACCGGTTTCATCCCCCCTCCCTCACATGCAGCCTTCTGTGCAGACTTGATGCTCTGGACCAGGTTGGATTTTCATGTCTGTTGAACCTTAGTTAAAGACAGGACTTATTATGTGATGACTGTAAAGTTGATTCAGATTCATATTTTGGATGCACTTACAAATCCAAAGTATGAAAGGATGTGATGTCTGCAATGAGTGCAGTGGCACTTGCATCCATGTTAAGGAAATAACTGCTGTTGGGATTACTTGGAGCTTTCTCAGGCTTTCAGATAAATTTAAACTGCGTGTAAAGGAGGAAATATTGCAGCCAACATGAATGATTAATCACAGATGACTACAGAAGCAACAGATGTTGATGTTTTACCCCACTGTAAAATAAGATAATGGCCATGGTACTACACAAACACAAGTGTTTGCAGGTTGTAGTTTTTTTTTTTTTTTTTTTGGGGGGGGGGGGGCTTTTCTCAATTAACACTTGGACTTGGGGAAAGTAGAACAAGCATAAGTGTAACTAGTCAGCAGATACAAACCAGGGCCTGCTATACCTAAATTGAGTGCAACCGATGTGTTGTTAGTTATGGGGCGCTCTGAAATTGTCACACAATAAAAGGTTATCAGAGAAGATATATGAGTACTTAGGCAAATAATATTGTTTGGTAAATAACTAAACAGTTTTAAGAAAAGCATCAAGCTTGATACCTAAACACAAGAAATGTTTTCAATTTTAATGTTTATATTTGTGTGTGTGTCCTCGCTTTTTTCACACACCACTTTGAGGGTTAAGACTTAGTTTTAGGTTTAGGGTGAAGGTGTCCTTTCAAAGGTGTGTGTGTGTGTGTGTGTGTCAACCTAGCTGCAGCTGTCTTTGTTTAAAACTGTGCATAACTAATATAGTTTGTTCTATCTCCTGATTGGAATAAATTAAAGTTAAAGAAAAAAAAAGAGGTAAAAGCCCAAAGCTTTCTACTTTTTATGCTTAAGTAGGTGTTATTAATTTTCTTATTTTTCTATCTTTGTCATTTTTGTGTCTTCATTCTTTTCCTTCTATTAACACCTCAAAATGTCTTGTGAAAAAGCCTCATTTACTGAGGTCACCAAACTCTGTATATGCAGAATTAAAAAGGTGTTATTTGTCCTGCCCAAATAGGTGTGACTAAGCTAATGGTAGAGACAGCGAATTGTCAATCAAACACAGTCTGTACACATGTCCACTGTCCACACAGCCATGAGAGGAAGTCTAATCTGTCTAAATAACTGAGAACACTTGTGTCCATGAATCAGAGGTGTACGTGACCATAAGCTGTGGTAGAATAAGCTTTTCTTTGGCCTCTTGCCCTTGACCCACAACAAGGTCAGTGGTTATTGTTCATAAGGGTTTCATGACTGGCTCAAGGATACGCAAGTATTGCATATATCACAGCCTCATGACCAATCAAAAATCATGGGCTGTTCCATGCTCTTCCATAATGCTGCTGTATACAGGAAAGCGTTGTCTATTGTTACAAGAGGAATGAGATTTTAGGCAGGTATCTTAGCTTACTATAAAGGCTGGAAACAGGGGCAAACAGCTATCTTAGCTCTGTCTGACAATAACAAAATCTGCATACTAGCCCAGTAATGAACAGGTTTCTCAGCACCGGGTCTCAGCACAAAAATACCTGAATGCTGGGAAATTTGAAGTTGTACCACCTTTTGCACGTATGTTGCTTAGGTACTGATGATCTGAGAGTCTCATGTTAATTATCTTTTATTGTGCCATGATTTTTGTTTTGAGTGAATCTGTTATCGTAATAGGTGACAGAACACAAATTCCCTGTTGTGCTGGGACTATACGTTTCTATTCTGTTGTATTTTATTGTGGATGCTTGCTAAAATGTACACTTAGCTATATACTAGGCCCCATGCCCTTCCAAAATGCCCTATAAGAAGTAATAAAATGATATTTTACTGTTGTCGGACTGTTAAGAGTCATGGTGTTTAAGCTTGACCTCAAAACAACCATCTATAACTTTGACTGGAGTAATAATCTGGACATTGTATAATAATGTTATCCTGTGACTGGTAGTTTGACCTCTGGAAATCCTGTATGATACAATTCCACCATTAACTCCCCCCCTTTAAAGAGTATAGCCAAGGCCTTTAATGACTTTGCATAATGAGTTACATTCTCTTTTTTCATTGGGTCTGCTTTCTAAAAGATCTCTGTATTGTACAGGGGAGAGTGCTAGTCCCCTTTATCTCTAGAAAAAAACCCTTGTGGCTACAGTTTGATCAATTAAACTCCTGAAAAGGCCCCCCTCTTTTCATTCCTCTGCCTGAGAGGAATATAAAGTTATCAGTCTTCCCAAGCGATATGAGGACAGAAATAAGTAGTTTGTCTATAAAAATGTCCAGGTACTTTATCAGTGTCCCAGTAGGCCCCGAGGCCCTGACACTGTTCAATGTGGTTCTCCTGAACGCCAGTCTCATGTGCTCTCCCTTTCTCCATCCCTCTCCCCTGTCTACTTTGTCTCTGCCTGCGGCCCGCTCCTCTCTGGCTGGGGTGTACGCTGCCGGCCCTGCACCTCAGTGGAATTGACTGGGGCTCGAGCCCCAAGTGAAGTTATTGATTTCAATCAGTGGCTTGGGAGATTGGAGCTGAATGATGCTTCAGACTTTAAACTCTGGTCAGCTGTAGTGTTTGTTGTTTGGAGGGAAAATGCTGCAGGAGGAGGCGCTTTGCTTTTGACGAGAAGTCAGATAAACGTACAAACAGAATTATATATTTAGAGAGAGAGATCTTAATCTTCTAGTTTGTAGTTTTACTGTACAGCAGGTAAGTGGGTGTACTGTATATTGGGACTAAAATGGCCCAAATAGATCCAGAAAGCACAAAGACTGCAGACAACAGATGTAGCATATTAAAAAACATTAGGGCTGCAACTTTCTTTATTGATTAATGTGTTTAGTTATTTTCACAATGAAAGTAATCATTCATAAAATGGTAAAAGATGTATTATACATATTCAACCTGTGTGTTTTGTTCAGCCAATAGAACCAAGAAAAGCAGCAAGTATTCACATTTGTGAAGCTGGAACCAGACAATTACTAACTTAATTACCTAAATGATATTGATTATCAAAATAGTTGGATCAATTTTCTGTTGATTGACGAATCAGTAAATTGACTATTAGCAACAGCTGCTTTGTGTATGGGCGATAAACACTTGGGGAAACAGCTTGCTCAACACCTTATATAATTGCTACATTGCATTGCATCTAATGTATATGAAAAAACAAAATGACTGACTTCACGCATCCACAATAAATGTTGGTTGCATAATTCAAGGAAAGGAGTGGGAGTTTAAGCAATTAATATGCTTTAATACTGCATTCTTCCTATAGTGCACTGGATGTTTTTCTTGTTGAGTAGATACTGAGAAGAGTAAGGTGACAACTTTTTGTTCCATCATTGTTCACAGGAAAGTGCAGACATAAAGACAGACTGATAAAGTTCCTGTTTTGCTTAAAGAGGGAAGTTAGTTCACACAGTGAGTGTGCTGCTGTTTTTATGCTCTCAGAAGCATTTGCATCAAGGCCAGGAGATTAAACGTGTGGGTTGGGAACTGGAGAGAGTGTGTTGTCTCGCTTGGGGCCCCTGATGCCAGAGTTCTAGCTTTCATCGCACTGGGTGAAAGATTTCTCCTGGACGTTTCACTCTCTGTGGCTACAGGTGGGTGGTTCACATGCTGTAGGTGGCAGCCACTGTGGATTTCATGCAGAAGTACAGAGGAGGTGGCTGTGGGCAAATTGTTTCACAATTGCCAATGTTCAATACTCTGCTGAGATGTTGAATCCCACACGCTATAAACTCATTTGTGTAATTCGATGGTATTTGGAGTGTTGGAGTTATTATATTTAAAATTGTAGGTGTTGGTTTTTTCTGATAGATATTTATAATATCAGTTTTTAGACTTCATTCTAAAGAACCAGTGGAGAGCAAGAATATCCAGTGGGATGCTATCGCTTTTTTGTATCAAGTTCACAATGTCTGAGATGTAGAATTGAAATGATTTGTTAATTAATTAATGTGAAATTTAAAAAACAAACATTAGGTTGTTCCAGCTTCTCAAATGTGAGCATTTGATTATTTTTTCATTACATATGATAGTAAACTGAATATCTTTGTCACATTTGTCATTATTTCCTGGTATTTAATAAAGGAACTGGGAATCATTTCTGAAAGTCATCAGAATTTCATTTTGAATTAAAATAATTTTGACACTTTGATGCAGATTTATGGTTGGCTTTTTTGAGGGTCACACTCGTAAAAACAAACATTTATTGTAAGATGCAGTGATATGGTCAAAGACTGTTCAAAAACACAGATGGCTTTGTGTGTAAAAAGTATTGTAAATGTGTTTTTAACCATGTGAACCATCACTCACCATCATCTACTCATTTTCTTATCAATCCTTCCTCTAAAGGCTCCATGTTCAGTACAGTTGTGCTGGTGATTGGCTGTCTGCTGCAGAGGAAACTAGTAACCACAGAGGGGCATCATGGGACCAACCGCAATGTCTTCTATGCAGTGCAGGTGGACGGAGGCATCAGAGCCGCCAAAACTCTGGCCGAACAGCACGGGTTGGAGTTCATACAACGGGTCAGTGCACGTGTAAAACCCCTGTTATTACCGCCACCTATGGGCCTGCAATTTACATTTTCTAAATCTGGTTACTGAGGGCCTTTTTTTTCTTCTTCTTCTTCTCGAGGGCTCCCAAAGTGCTGACTTCTATTTCCTATTTGAGGGGTATCTGGCTTTCATCAAATTACAGCAGCGTTTCTGAATATTTCATATCTGATCTAAGACACACAGAGTAGGATGTCCACTCAGAGTGACACACACATACGTGAAAAGACATACACGTACCCAAAAAGGCACCGCATATGCACACATACGGACACTTCTGTCTAGCCAACTTCAGCTCATGCCTGTGAGAAACGCCTCTATGTGGAATAGGCTCCAGTTTATTGTCTTTGGAGATGATGTGGTCTTCAACCATTTGCCTGAGTTTTAATCTGTCATGCTGAAATCTTTCCATTTGTCAGAAGACTAGATGTGATTTATCCACATCAATACTTTAAAGGTTAGTTTGGTTGTTGAGTCTGAAAGTGTGTCAGCTCCCTCAAAAAAAAACTGTTCTTGGCTGCAGTGAAAAATAAGGGCTTGGAGCAGGTGTTGGTTAGCTGGAATACAGTAGTTCTGCTTTTTTGTTAGAGTGAGTTCAAAGAGGGGGTTTGAGGGTATAAAAGATTTGAAATGAACTTCTGATTCTTTTTTTTTATGAAAGATTCACAGTGAGAAAGATTTAAAAGGTAAGGACCCTTATGAATTGACATAAATTCCTGCTGTGCTTTGTTAAAATTCAAGATTTGAAAGGAGAACCTTTTATTTAACTCCCTCTTTCAAATGTAAAGACTGACTAATCAACGCTGATTCTTTTGTACGAAATGTACTGTTTGATTATAAAGACATCTCAGGCAATTTATTCTGAAAATTTCAGATGTTTCAGCATTCAGATGCTGTAAATGTTCAACCTTCAATACAGCGAGGATTATCCATTACCTGCTTTAAGTAGTATTTTAAGAATGAAACCAAAATAATCTGTTTATTGAATTTTAACATTAGATTTTTTATTTTATTTTTTTTTTTATGTTTTTCATCTTCATAGTTCTGAACATAAGTGGTTATAGACAGAGAGTGAAATCTGAGAAAATACTATTTTAGTTGCACTTCATTTAAAGTGTAGTTTGCTCTTTGTTGGCAGATGTATATCCCTCCATTGATTTTGTTCATGGCAGATGATCAAAAAACAGTGATTTGAAGTTATTGATGAGTGATGCTGGAGATGTGAGACTGTGCGTGTGTGTTTTGACATTATCGATAGGAGTTAGTGGGAGTGTCCGCCGGCCTGGTGGAGGGCTGTGTGCAGCGTCGGCTCTGGGGAACAGGGACGTAAGCTCATTTCAACCTTGGCCCTGCTGCCTCTGCTGCTGCCTGGATCATGAATAAAACATCTCTTTGACCTTTATCAGAAGTGTATTGGACAGTCCACCCCCGTCTCTGTCTTCCTCTCTGCCCGTGTCTCTCTCTCTTTCTCGCTCATTGTCCCTCATGTATGCACATAAACACCTCTGCCTTTTCCTGCATTGTTTTCTGCTCTTTTATACACTGCTGATCCCTCAATGCAGTTGAAATGACCAAAACAAATGCAAATGAGAATCGCACTGCATTATGTATCAGCAGAGTACTATAAAACATATACTTGTAAAACAGTAGTTTAGTTAGTTTATATCCTGGTTTAACATTTGTGAAACGGTGAAACAGTCCTGCAGTGTATTGGAGGTCAGTGATAGGATGCTGTGGTGTGATCCTGAAGTAGTCTATTGTCAAGCATATGCAGTAAGTGTGGTTGTGTGTTAATAAGGCATCCAACTCAGTAGAGCCAAATCCTGAGAGCCTCAGACAACCCCCACTTCCCCAGTCCCCCCAGGTCCAATCTGCTGACTGGCTTGTTTTACCTGTCTGTCGCTAGAGGCTGATGCTAAATGTCACTGACACTAAATCGCCTTTGTTAAGTTAAACCTATTTTAATTGTGTCAGCTGTGATTTGCCCTGTGTGTGCAGCAAATATCGTATATCAAGAAGAAAACCAGCGCTTCATTTGCTATAACTTTTTTTTTTTTTGGTCTTGTTTTTCAAAACATTGAAGTGGAATGAAAAGTCTGACAAGCCCAATGCCAGCTTGGAGGATTGTGATGTCTGCTGGCATTCCAGTGGTAATGCCACATGAGTGGAATGGGAATCAAATGTCTCCATGCTGGCACTCAACATATTGTGGGTCTCTTTGATTTAGTGTACAGCATCCAGGAAAATGTCATCGTGTCTCTTCATTGTGTAGACTTGACATATCCATTTTGCAACTGTAAAATACAGAGAAAAACAAAGCAAAATACCCAAGGTGATGTCTTTATGCTACGAGGACAGATTTACTGTGAGTCATTGGTGTTGCTTATTGCAGCTGCCTCAGATATACTGAAGCCTTTCCTGTCAGTCTATGTGATTTTTTTTTTTTTTTTTTTTTAAAAACGTGTTAAAGAGATGAAGTTGATCTGTCCACATCTATATCAATATTTGTCTTAACCTGGACATGTTTAAAGATGTTTAGTTTGAATTGGAGGGTAAATCAGCTCATTCAGATTAAGATGCAGTAAAATCTTGCGAAATCTAAATCAAGAAACAAACCCAACAAAAGCAGTTTACCCGGGAAGCCCTGCCTTCTAATTATTATGGCTGTGTAGCAGCACTGACGTGGATTAGTGTCATACAACGGTGAGTCTCATCTTCATCCAAGGCTGTGGTGGTGGTGGTGGTGGTGGTGTAATGTAATCACTGTGAGCCAGAGAGAAAGAAATGTCCTGACTAGGCAGGTAATGGCAGCCATTACAGGTGCAGGGTTTCACACACAATGACAAAGGAAAAACAACCTGATTGTGATCTGAAATAGATGATTTTCTGTTTCACTTTATGCCGCCACAAAACAGCACAGCGACTTGATGTTACACGCTGATTAAAAAAAAAAAAAAAAAAGTCTCATCTTGCAGCCTCACTTACAATACAGCCGACCTAGTTTTAAGTTGCATCACATGACACCACATTGTTTACAGGTATTATTTCTTGCTTACTTAAGAGTTTGCAAATCCGATTAGAGGCAGATTAAGTCTGTGTTGCATTGTTTTTTATTTTAGCTGAGATCACTGCTTCAAGAATCGTGTGTGTGTGTGTGTGTGTGTGTGTGTGTGTGTGTGTGCGCGCACATGCAGGCTTTTTGTCTTGAACTCTGACACCAGGAAGTCCCTGGTCTCCAACCAATGGTGAAAGGCCTTCCAGATTCCCCATCTCTCCAGTCAGGTGGAATACTGCCGACAGATTACCATATCATTACCATATCATTAGCATAACATTACTGCGGCACAGCTTGGCACGCTGTCTGCGGATGTGCTATCAGCTCATCGAGAGATTCAATCCCCAATCCGCTCCATGCTTCCACTCTCCCTCACCTCCCCTCCCCTCCGTACACTCGAGGTGTGTTTTCCATCCGAGTAAAGCAGATGTAATTGAGGTAGAGGACTGGATTTACCGGCTAAATGAAATCACACAAATGCTTCACGATCAGTCGGGGCCGCTGTCGTACACATTCAGAGGGCTCCTTCTTTGAAACCTCATAGTGCTGCACCCAATTCAGAATTTCTAATATCCTCTCAGAAATAGCCTCAGTGAGATGCTAAGCTATGTCAAGCCTTACTCTGGCTGGATTACTCCAGGCTGTTATGTTATGACCAGCTGTGTGTGTGTGTGCGTGCGTGCGTGTGTGCAAAAGGAAAAAGGCCGATGTGCCACCATCTTCTCCCTGGCCCCTTCCTTTCCCTTTTCTGTACCGTAGGGCATCCAGGGGCTGCTGAAAGGGACACCAATCCTCTAATGGTTGGGAACGAGGGCCCATTCCATTAGTCAGGGGGCCCAGAGTTCACTGCTGCTCCCCAGCATGAGGAGGGTGGAGGGAGTGAAATGGAGGCAGGTGTTGGCCGGGGGCAACACAGAGGGCAACGCAACACCAGCTGCATGCTGGGAAATGCACATCCCTACTCCTTCTATGCCTATTTCTATTTCTTCATGCAAGTACAGATGCACACATACTTTGTGCATAGAGCATGCGCGCACACACACACACACACACACACACACACACACACACACACACACTTCCTATCACCCGCTTTTGTCACCAATTTCATTCATTCCAGTAAGCTTTTCTCCATTTTCCTTATCTCTTTCTTTCGCTCTCTCAGCCTCACACACTCATTCACTCACGCCTATCTCCATCTCTTTCATTTTCGGTCTCTCTTTGCTTACACCCCCATGCCCCCACCCTACCCCACTCCATCCCCGCTCATACCTCACTCTCATTTGTAAATGGGGAGAGGACTTGACTGAGGAATATGTGGAGAAGATGGTGGTTTCCCTCCCAGGTGGGAAACTCTGGTGGGAGGTGAGGGTAGAGGAGGAGAGGAAAAAGAAGGGGGGGCACAAATTATGATACCACTCCCTCTCTTTCTCCTCCTCTCTCTCTCTGGGCCCAGATGATGTATGGCTGCAAAGGCCACATGTTGGCCGTGTGATGGATTAAAGCACTTTGTAGGAAAATTACTGAGAGCGCCTCAGCACACCCGAGTCTAGCCCTTAATAAAACTCTCTTCAATATTGAAATGGAGAGAGAGAGGGAACGAGAGAGAGATAAAGAAGATAGAGGAAGATGGTGGAAGAGAGCAGGGAGTGGTCATGGAAGCACCAAACCCCCTCAACAATGTTCTTCTGGCTGGTTTGCTTTACTGTTGGACTTTACTCCAAGGTTTTGTTTGGAATAGACTTATCAAAAAAGAGCTTTGAGACAAACGAGTGAAAGTAAACCAGATTTTATGATGTGGTTGTTTATTTAGATGCTCAGTGGGTGAACTTTTATGAAGTGTTTGTCAGCTGCTGCTTCTGTCGAGTGCATCATCTTCCTCAGTTTCAGTAATTTCCATTTCTTACCCAAAATAAGAAACTGAGTAAGTTTTCAAGGAAACACAGATTAGACTTCAGTGCAGTCAGTCTGATTTATCATCATCCAGGTAAACAGGTATTTTTTCAGTTGAAGGAACTGCGAGTTTTCATGGTTTTTGCTTTGGAGGTGGATCTTGTTTTGGGTGCTGGTTCATGATGGACAGAAATAACTGATTGTAATAATGAATACAATACACATACTACATTCAACTCATTCACCACTGATGAGTGTAGCACTTGTTATGTACCTGAATACATTAACTAACGATACAATAATAACTTATTTATGTCCTGTGACAACATTATTATTGTTTCTAGAGCTCAAATGAATATAACAAGCAATTGATTAGTCAATTGACAGAAAATGTATTGACAGCTATTTCTATGAGTGGTTCATCTATTCTGTCAGGTGCTAATTTCTTTGCAGCATCTGAAAAAAAAAAAAAATCCAGCTTTTCTTTTTCCCACGTTGAACAACTTTTGGTTTTAGACAAAAAAAAAAAGGCAATTAGAAAATGTCACCTTGAAGCATTTGATTTTTGTTTGATTTTGTTGCACATTTCATATACCTAAACAATGAGTCAGTTAATCAAGAAAATAATTACCAAAGTAATCAATTAGAATTAAGTCAATTTGATTACCCCTACTACATTTATTAAACAGGCCATGATTGTCTTTATAAACTAGACTTCATTATAACATGGAAAGTTACCATGTGGAGACTAGGTTCCACATACCATCAGTGTAAATGTAATTTCCTAAATGTAAATTCTGTTTCCCTCAGTAGAACAAATTTTAAAGGAGAACACTGAACTGAATTATTTATACTTCTTTAGTGAATGGTTTTAAAGATTTAAAGTCCAATCTGTTGTAATGTGGGTCCCCCCCCCCCAAACACACACACACGAACACACACACACACACACACTCTTTTTTTTCCCCAATATTTACATGTGTGCAGATATTGCTGTCCTTTTTGGGAAATCATGTATATCAACGCCACTTTTCAAGTTTGGCTTGGTAGCACAATGGAATATTAATGTGTTGGTTTGTTTTAAAACCGGTCTGATCATCTGACTTGTGTTTCTTGCCCCGCTGGGCTTCCTTTTAGCGATGTTGGCCTCATACTCAAGTATTAGCCATTAAGTGAAAGCATTTTTATTACCTATAGAAACAAAGGCTCTGTAAAGGTCCAGTTTGTAATAATCTGGAGTCCTTGTTAAAATTGCCAGTAAATACTTCAATACTCAATCATAAACTAATGGTATGTTCTAAACGATCCGTCCCTGTATTTGTCACTTGAAGATGGACCTTTCACTCCTCCTCCCATCTCCTGCCAATACTGTAACCAACAAGGCTTAACTGCTCACCTCATTTAGCCCCTAGCGTACGCCCTCCATCACCCGGCCCTCCTCCCATCACTCCTCACTGCTTCTCCGCAGTCAGGGCTGTGGAGGCCGCAGCCCCTGTAGGGCTGTTAGTGTACACACCAGCTGCTGTTTTCTCCATAGGGTGGGCTGCCTCACGTGGCTCTCACACACAGCTTCAATGACTCTTGATGTCTGTGTTTGTTTTTGTTTATCCTTCATGCTTTTCTCTTTTCTTTTTTTTTTTCCACCCTCCATTTCTCTCTCTCCTCTTTCTGTTTGTCTGGTGGAGGCCGTCAGCAGCAGCGGGGCGTCCAGCTCCTGTGGATGTTTCTCAAAGTCCAACTCTGCTGAACTGCCATCAGAGGCTGTGGTACACATCAGGCTTGCGGTGATCTTTGTTTTTGAAGGCTAGCTACTAACATGTAGCCGTTTAAAGTGCAGTAGCTTTTAAATGAATTTGTAATTGGCATGTTGGGATAATCACAGTAAACGGATAAGACCACTTAGTTACAATGACTGAGTCTCTGCACCTGGTGAGTGGTGTTAAAGCCTGCTGCTTCCTGGTGCAATTGAGCTGTAGCCACAGCACAAAGACAGTTGAAAGTCTGTCCTAAATGTAACACAACTCTCCCAAATATGAATGTATGGGGTTGGAATGTAGAAAAACAACATTGAAGTCAATGCACATGCTATTATTCATTTAGTTTTTTTAGTTTTTTCCCTGGAAACGGCTGCAGGTTTGGTGAGAGCATTGTGACTGAGTCAAAACAGTCCAACTAAAACCATGAGCTGCAGCTAAAACACAGTGAGTTGAAGGGGACTATATTTTCAGGTGATAACTTTGTGTGGGCTCCTCTCCTCGAGCAGTTTCTCTCACATGTTGCATTGTCATATAACCGCATAACAGTATTGAGAGTGTGTGTGTGTGTGTGTGTGTGTGTGTGTGTGTGTGTGTGTGTGTGTGTGTGTGTGTGTGTGTGTGTGTGTGTGTGTGTGTGTGAGAGTGTGTGAGAGTGCGCGAGAGTGTGTGAGAGTGCGCGAGAGTGCGCGCACTCCTCTAGTGTTTGTAGGCTCAGTTAACCTGAACACACTGTTGACTTAGCATAAACTGTTAGCTTTTTAGCCAGTCTTAGCTCGACATTAGGCTGATTCAGCAACACAACTTGTATTCATCTCAGTATTAACATTCATCTTCTACTAACAACAGCTGCTCACAGCGTCTCAAATGTGAGGTTTAATTTCATTTCTCTTTCATGGTGTAAATTGAATTTCAGTTAGAAGTTCAGAAAAAAAAATGAATAATCAGTTTTGGCTCTGCTAACTTGTGGTGGGCTTTTGTCATTAGTTCTGGTGTCATATGATTAATGATGTGATAGTAAATAATTCATCATTAGAGAAAGATTAATTTTGAAGCAACTTTCAGAGATGGACAGTTTCTCACAAATCATCAAAAAGCCTCAGATCAAGTCATGTTTTTAAGTTGTTTTAGCAAACAAAAAAAAAAATAACTGAACCGAAAATTAAAAAACTCAGACATAAAAAAAATAAACAGAGAGCGGGAGAAAAAAACAAGCATTAGGGAACAAAAAGTAGAACAAGTACAATATAATACCTTCAGCTCTTGCTGAGCTTCTGTGTTTCACAGTGTCTTAAATCAGCATTTTCTTTCAAGTGAGTTGTTTTGAATTCGGATGCATGGGCCTTTCAATCATATGCTGTGCAGTATGATAATCAAATGCGACACTTGAAGAAGGAGCACAGGCATTTTTATCCATGGAGTCAGTGAAAAATCAAAACAAAATACAGACATGAAGAAAATTTGTAATAACACTGTTGTTTAATCTAGATCTGACTGACTATGACAAAATGCTACCTCGCATGGTAGTAAAGTAGAGTTGAACCATAGTAGTTTAAGTAGTTTACCAACCACAATGTTCATCAATTGGCTCTTGTGATGACCTTTAACAGTTAAAATGTTGAAAATCAACACATCAAATCCAGTTTTATTTAATTTTATTTTTATGAGAAAATTTGTTCCAATTTTTTCCAGGTTGAGTCGTATGATTATGTATTTCTCTAAATGAAAATAAAAATCAGACAATCCAGGTTTGATGTATAATTTTGTATCTTTTGGTGACAACTGTTTCAACATTTAGACAAGAACATACATTGCATTCATATATACAAGTGTTCAGTGTTCCTCATCAATCTACACTCAGTATCACATAATGACAATGACTTTTAGAAATTATTGCAATTATTAATGAAAAACACTTAATTTTCAGTTCAGGTTCCTCCTATTCTCTTGATCATCTTTGGGATGTTTCTGCACTTTGAATGGAAAACACCTGCGACTGATCACAGATGTTTTCCACATGAATTGGAAAGACACACTGTCTATATAAGGTCTCACAGCTAACTGTGCAGATCACAGGAAAAACCAAGCAAGAGTTTGAAGGATGTTTGCAAGAGTCCCTCTAAAGCTGGCCAACTGGCCAAACTTAGAAATTAGGGGAGAGGGGACTTGATGAGAGACGTGACCAAGAACCAGTTGGTCACAATTCTGTTTTTACTCTCATTAGAGGGTATTGAACGCAGATTGATGGAAGAAGTCTTAGGCCACCCTTAGATTTTCTGTTCTAGCGATGCCAAAAGGTTTGGTTTAGGTTTAAGAGCCAGATTCCTGCTATTGCTGTGTAAGAGGAGGTCACATTAAACACTTCCCACTTTAGCCTATAGAAGCAGGTTTTTTCTGTTTTCTTCTGTTTTTTAATACTGCTACACATTTCTGTATTTTCTGGTTGTATTCTAATGAAGAGACTGAGAAATAATTATATATGGTCATTATAGCATTGCTACAGCAACACATCTGAGACTTTTGCACAGTACTATATTTCTTTTATTCTAACATAAAACTGAACATGTGAAAATGTGAAGGGGTCTCACTACTTTCTGAGTGCACTGTAGTAAAAAAATGTAACTGCGGAGCAGCAACACAGTGACCAGTAAAACGTACAGTGTACCATAGTAAGGTTTATACTCTCATTGTACAAATTCAGGGTGTGCATGAGGTTGATGCTAAAACAAAATAAAAAGCCACAATAGGATAATTAGGATTCAGTTCTGTAATTGAATAATCTATTATTTTTCTTTGTAATGGCTCTGACTTCCAACTTGCATAATCAAAAGAGATTTTTGGTTGGGATCCAAAATGCTGAAGTCCATTTTCACTGCTTATGGGAGCTTCATTAGCTGTTCATCTCAGCAGCAGCAGTCAGGTCTGCATCCAACAGAAAGTCATAGTTGAGGATTAAGATTTTTGTGTTTCCCCCTCATACAGCCTATTCAGTGAGACTGTAGCTTTTAGCAGTGTTGCCTTACAGCAAGTTTCTCCTGTGCTTCACAGCTGTTGGAGCCTTTCCTCATGGTTCTCCTGTCTCTGTAGGTTTTCACATGCTGGTCAGGTCTTTCAGACTCTAAACAGCCAAACAACAGATTATGTTAAAGTACTGTATATTTTGTGGATTACAGAATATGCCCATTAAAGGAGTAGACTGAGGTTATTTCCACAGCATCTGAAAATGCACACATTTGTTGCTGTAGTTTTTGCGTTGTGCTGAATGCAACCTTATAACAAAGGACAGGAGGTGGTTGATGTGAGGTTAGCAGTGTTGTTTCGTACAAATACTTAGTTTGTTCTGCACATGAACTTCAGTAAATATCTCAAATTGTTCCTGATCTGAATAGTCTCAAGATGCAATGTCTCCCACTGCAAATTATAGTGTGATTTTTCAAAGTTTTATTTCTTGGAGGTTTTCAGTATCCTTTTCTCTCTGTGACAGGGCTATTCTTTTCTTTTGCCTCATTCATCAGTACTCTGGTTCATTCAAGAGATTCACTTAAGCTTTAAATGCTCTGCCATTGCTGATATGAGACCATTTGATTTGGTGATGCAGTCATTTTTTATTAATATCTAAAAACCACCAGTCCTTTGTTTTCTACATACACAAAATGACCCATTTCCAACAGAATTCTTAAGCAGCAGAGTTTTAAAAATTGAATGCATTAATAACGATAGTTTATTACATCTTTTTTGGAAGATATCTGCAGTTACATTTAATCATGATAACTTTGAATCTTAAAATGTACATTTCAGATGCCATTAGATTGGAATTCTTGTATCATAAACATATGTCAATTTGTCAGTGCCCAGGAGTTTTGATTTCCAACAGCAACATAGTCAGATATTGTCCTTTGAAGGCTTTTCAGCACTCCTACTATAGCAGCAGTACTGTCATGCTAATTTCCTCTTCATCAGTGCTGTGGACTAATGTTATGCCTCGCAGAGTTTCAGTAAAGCAATCAAGAGGTATAGAGGAGCGTTTTGAATAGTTCTGTCTGCCAGCTTCTACCTCTGTCTGGAGTCTGAAGGTCTAGTTGAATTGTGGAGTCTTCCTCAGTCCAAGAAGAGGGTGGTAGGTCAGGGTGCTGCATCTCTGTCTACTTTGCACTTAACCAATAATAAACAGGGAACATGCTGACATTCAGTCTGAAACATTTATGTCACCAAGGAGGTAATGTTTTTGGTTGTTACTGTTTGTCTGTCAGGTTATTATAAAAAAAATTCTGATAAATTTGTCAATTTGTTAAATCTTTTTTTTTTTTGTGAATGTGTGGTGCATTTGTGTAATTAAATCTACACAAATCAGTCTGTCTTACACACATTAACTCCAAATGATCTGTAAAATTTGGGGGTTATACAGTGACTTCATTATTTTGCTCACTCTTATATTGAAGATTTCATTTTAAATGGTTAAAAAATGTACTAATTAGTCTGCAACCAGTAACCCATAATGAGAAGGTATTGAGATCTCTTGCTGTGGCAGCAGATTGTGTTCAGTGAGTCAACCTGTGACAAACTGAATTGACTGGACGCAGTTTTGAAAGTCTACATAAGGTCCTACACCTCACACTACATGTCAGTACTGAACCTCAGATTGTGCTGAGACACAGATCAGGGCATAACCATTTCTACAGCTTTGAGTGTCTTCAGGAGCAGAGTGGCCTCAAAATTGTGAAATGCAAGAAAGCAAAAGGACTCCTTGTAGAGTTGGCTGAGTAACCAGGTCTTTGGACAGGGAGGTGACCAAGAACCCAACAGGGGAGGCTAGTTAGAGAAGGATCAATGCAGCCAAATACGGAAGTCTCCCTGTGTGGTCCAACCCCATAGATCATTTGTGGAGATACGTGAAGATGGCACTTCATACTCATGCAATCTGACCGAGGTTAAGAGGATCTGGCAGAAAGAACTGAATAAACTGCCCAGATCCAGGTGTGTAAAGTAAGTTGAGTCTTACCCAGATGCTGAGCTGTAACTGCTGCCAAAGGGACCTTCACAAAATACTGAATTAAAGATCAGTTTAGAGATTTCATTTTTTTTAAAATAACAAACATATTTACTTGTTCATTATTGATTGTAGATTGTTAGAATTTAATCGATTTGAAATATAATAAAGTGAGCAAACGGTAAAGGAGTCTGAATGCTTTTTCTTTCTGAGTTTAGTTGCGGTGGCAGTGGTGTTGTCTCAGTCTGACATGGTTTATACGATAGCATGTCTCTTTTGACCAGTTTGAACCAACAAACATCAAACTAGTAAAGATGAATGGAAGACTGGCCACTTGTTAAAGAGATGTTTCATAATTTGCAATTCATGGTTATTGAAGAAAACTGCAACAGGACAAATGTCAGGAGCAGGACAAAACCAGTGATCCACAACCAGCTCTATTTATCAGCTTTGTGCTGAACAGGTGACTTTTCCAGGCGGTTTCTCTACTTTCTGATGTATGTGTGCTGGGATGGACTCACTATGACCCTGCACACAAATATACATGTGGCAAAAGAGAATACAATATTAAACCCATAATTTAAACTCAAATTTAACATGGAAGCTGTAGATATAAATAAAAATGTACATACAGTGCTGTGTAAAAGTCTTAGACCACCCTTAGATTTGTTGTTTTACCAATGCTATTATGAGCATATATAATTATTTCTCCGTCTCTTTATTAGAATACAAAGAGAGAATACAGGAAATGTGTAGCAGGATTAAAAAACAGAAAAACAGCTTCTATAGGCTAAAGTGTCAAGTATTCAGTGTGACCTCCACTGACACTTTAACAATAGCAGGAACCTGGCTCTTAAACCTAAATGGAATGGAGCCATAATTAATGTCTTTGCTAACACCTGTATTTGTCCTATTTCATGTCAGAATGATGTTGTGAAAAAGCTTGCATGACATTACATACACATGAGGTTATGATGTGGTCAACTCATTGGAAGCTGCATATTATTGTAATTGTCTAGTACTTAAAATTTGAGAAAAAAGATTTAAAGAAAGATAAATAGGATATCTTTAAATTGGTTTTGTCTGACCAGTGGTTGAAAAAAAAGAAAAGGTTTATTAAAAATGATTAATTAAAATTGTCAATGCTCACTTTTCTGTTGATCAACAGAATGAGTTGATTATTTCAGGCCGCAAATTGCAATTCAGTCTTTTTTGGAACTTTGTTTGGTTTCACGTTGAGCACAAAGATGGAAATTTCGGCGCTGCACTTTATCTGTCAATCAGTCTGTAGAGTCCACTTTCTGCTGTTTATGGATCTACTTCTGACTGCAGGACATCCCAATTTATGTCCAGCTTACTTAGTTCACTGTGCAATGGCTCAAGCATACAGTATCTGTCTGTGTGTGTCTGTGTGTGTGTGTGTGTGTGTGTGTGTGTGTGTGTGTGTGTGTGTGTGTGTGTGTGTGTGTGTGTGTGTGTGTGTGTGTGTGTGTGTGTGCGTGCGTGCATGCGTGCGTGTGCCTGCGCGCCTGTGTTTGAACACTCATGATTAGTGTTCTCAGTGACTGACTGGCTGATGGGGTTGATTTGTCCGACAGTGCTGTGCGTCAGGCAGCCTCAGCGTCCGTGCTGAAGAACATGAGTGAAGGAGCGGTTAATTGATAGTGACAAGGCGCTCCAAGCCTTAATTGCTGCTGGTGAATTAGATTACCTTTTCAAAGTGCCTTCATTAGCAGAGGGAGAGCCATACCAATGGTCCCCTGATTGGCCTCATATTGTTTTGCTGTGAACCCGCTCTGGCAGGGCATTAAGATGTGTGTGTATGTTTGTGATGGTGTGTGTTTGTTGTGGTTGATGTGTTTGAAATTGCTCTAATTTTCATCTACAGCTAGTGTGACTGTGTTTAAGTTGCATACATCCAGTCTCAATAATGTCAGCTTGTAAAAGTGACGCATTAGCAGCAAGTGTGTACATGTGTGATTTTTCACTACTACCCCAATACTGTGGGCATGAGTGAAAATTTTCATTTAAAACATTCAGTAGCAGTGAATCTTTCGAGGAACAATATCCTGGTTGCTCATTGGAACTATTGTCTATTGAGGAAATGGTCCCTGTGAGAGTGAGGTCTGTCTGTACAGTGAAAAGTCAAGTGCTGATAAATGCTGGGAAAGCAGCTTTAAAAACAAAACTCAAACTTGACTGTGCATGGGCCTAGGAGCTGAACCATGGCATGTGCCTGCATCTTGACTGACTGAACCTGAAACTGCAGCACACTGGCTGCAGGATATTGGATAAAGGGAGACATTTCTTAATGAATTTGAAAAGCAATAGAAATAAAACACACCGGGGTCTGACCTCAGTTTGAAAGTTAATGTTGCAAAATGACCTGCGAGCTTTGGCCTCTACTGAAACTACCTACAATAACTAATACTACTAATATGAGGCAACAGGTGGAGCCGGTGATTAAATGTGGTAAAGTGTTGGGCAGAACTTCCAGCTGCTGACAACTGTGTGTGTTGTGTGTGTATGTGTGAGAGAGAGAGAGAGAGAGAGAGCAACGAAAACATCTCCCCATCCCCTCATGGTGACAGGATCAACACCACGGAGAGCACCGTCCCAACACTTCTCAGGAATAACTTTCCAGAGAGAGAGAACTCTGTTGTGTCTTTTCACTGCTGTGGCCGCCACAAATTAAATTCCATTCACCTCCACTGTATTGATGTGGAGGCAGAGATCTGAGACCAAAACCAGGACAAATGACATGAAATCGATCAGCACTGCAAGATGCCACTGATGGTCAATGAAAAAAACTAGAGGCAAAATGTAATTTGGTTAAAGCAAACCCTTTAGATAATATCCCTCCTCTTAACCTACTATTTGTTTCATCCTCTGTCCACAGTTTTACAGTTTTTCTTAATGACTCAGTGAGTCTTCTGTATGAAACCACCAAACCAATCCATAAATCCATCTTCTATACTACTTATCTGGCAGGGTTGCCGGTGGCTGGAGCCAATCCCAGCTGACATAGGGCGAGGGCAGGCTACATCCCATAGTCTATCGCAGGGCTGACATATAGAGACAAACAACCATTCACACTCACACTCATACCTACGGGCAATTCAGAATCACCAATTAACCTAAAGCTGCATGTCTTTGGATGGTGGGAGAGAACCCACACAGGCACATGGAGAACATGTAAATGCTACACAGAAAGGCCCCAGGCCAGGGAATCGAATCCAGAAGCTACTTGCTGTGAGGTCCATTGGAGTAAATACTTAGACTGTACACTAGTTAACTATTTTTTTTGTCTCCACTATCAGGTAGAATAAAGGCCTTAAGTCTAAACAGGCTGCACTCTCACTGCAAAAGCAATCCAGTTTACTTTTAATAACAATGATAATAAATTCAATGCAGTTAGATTAACAGGGTTTGAAACTGGGGAAAAACAGAGCATGACTGATACTCTGTATTGGCAGACAACCCATTTTGAGGTATTGGAATTGGCAAAGGTGAGAGTTAGATTAGTGCGTCCCCAGTCTCTAGTACATCCATCTGTCCAGAGTTTTTTTTTTTTTTTTAAAGGAAGAAACATCAGGACTGCAACTATCAGGGTGTTATTGTTAACACCTTCTGTGAACGTGACAATATGTGCTTGAAAAATAATTATGAATATGTTTTCCTTGATTCATCCCAAGAGGAATTTTTTTTCTCCAACCATGGTGATATGAAAGGTCAAGGTTAGTTAGTTAGTGGTTTGTCTCTGGACTTTGCTTGAAACACAAATTCTCCAGTGTAAGAAAAAAGTTTCTACCACCAGTTTAAAAGTAAACACACTTAAAGCCAAAGGAAAAGATGGAAAGGGATTTTGCAAAGAGCAAATAGTGAAAGTAAAGAGTGTAAAGTAAAGAGTATCTTCTTGAAAAAAAAAAAACAACTTTCTGCCCAAAAGTCCAAAACCTTACCCCCTCTCCATCCCCTGCAGCACCAGTTTCAGCTCCAGCCAGCCTTCCTCATCCCATTTCCATATCTGTTTCCAGTCACTGCTCCATCACCAACCCCCCCCATTCCCCCACAGTAACCCCATCCCCAAAAACCCACTGGCATCCCCATCCCTGTCTCATGCTTTATCCCTGCCCCAGCCAGCCTGCAGCTCCCTGCTGAGTTAAATGGAGTGTGCCAGTGTCAGGGGAGTCGCGTGTGCTCAGTTCAGCTCAGCTCAGCTGGGCTGCCAGCGTTATAAACTTACTGTGTGATTATTGTCAGAGCGAGACTCCTCCCCCCAGGAGGTCTGCACTGATGGGCACTATGTCACTGGGTACAGCCAGCCATGGAAGGTGAGATGAGAGAGCAAAGGAGGGATGAGCAGTAGGGATTGAAATGGGGGTGAGAAAAGCACATGGAGAGGGAAGAGAGATACTGTTGGTATTGACTGGTCGGGATTGAGGGAGAAAGGGGAGAAAAAGATAGAGGAAAGAGAACAAGCAGGAGGGGAGAAAATCATCAAAGGAAAGAAAAAGCCAAGATGAGCAAGGAAAGCCTGATGTATACCTATCACAGCAGACAAAGACGGGGAAAGACACACAGGGAGTCATATAAAGAGGGAGAAGCAGAGGAATAATGTGCCGGCAGAAGAAAGAGAAGCAGCAGGGAAATCAGCAGAGGAGAGAAAAAGAGGGAGAGACAGACAGGGAGGGTGGGTAGAAAAGAAAAGCAAGGAGAGAAATTAGAGAGAGAATTTTCAAGCGAGTGATGTGTGCTGTGATTGTTTTCTCTCTCTCGCTCGCTCTCTGTCTCTCTCTCTCTGTCTCGCTCTAAACGGTCGGGATGTGGCCTGTATCTGCCGGCAAGAAGGAACTCAATTTGGGACAATTTACTCGGCAGTCTCAGCCCTGATGCACCTCGGGGACAGAGAATAGAGAGAATGAAAGTGAAGGAAGATAGAATCAGCAAGCCACACACACACACACACACACACATGCGCAGACACACAACGTGCGCCTTGCACACAATTGCTGCCGAGTAGATTTCACTTAGTTAGTTCTAACTCTCCCAGGCGGTCAATACGATTGAGTTTATAAGGCTTGGAAATGAAAAGCCCAGGATAAGGTTAGATAAACTGTGTGCTATTTGATTTCGGCCCACCTCTCGCAGAAAACCCACACAAGACAGATGGCTGGAGGGGATACGCTGAAATCATGTTGTGCAAAAGGGTCATATGGGTGATTAAGGCTGAATACGTAATAAGTTCAGCCCTCACACTCTCCACCTGTATCGGTCTCTGTAATGATGAAAACACCTGCATGTTTTTCCAAATGCATCCTTTTTGCATTCTTCTCATAGTTCACTTTTTCAAGGGCCATTTTTTTTTTCTTTTTTTTAAACAAATTCTTTCAAAAAGGCACTTTACCCGACAAGTCTTACTTTAGACTTACCCTAACTCTGCATGCTTTGAAAGTGTGAGCTCTTGTACCCTGACCATAGGTTTTGTCTTCATGCTGACAGGTTGGCAGCCTGGAGGGTCTTTACAACCTGAGAGACAGCAGGGGGCGCTCTGACAGAGCCACCTTTGAGAACAGACTTGCGACTGCACAAGGGGTAAGTATTTTTTAACTGTACAAATAAATACTCACTGTACTGAATAAAATATCCTTCAGACAGTTAGATCTGGAGAGTGGACTAGGTGGCACGTTCCCAAAAAGAAGCAACTCAGAGTTTTGTTTTTTTTTTTTGGCCTGACTTGCACTGTCTCTGTAACACAGCGGGAAATGGATTTGTAGCTACAGCAAATCAGAGTGTTCAGCTACTTAGACGTGAGTGTTTGATACATTTAACACGGCCACGTCAAGGTGAATTCACACTTTGGCATCAGTTCTGATTTTACACAGCATGTATATGCAAATGGAAGTTCATTTGGCTGGCGTTGCTGTTTTAATCAGGGACTAGTGTTGATTAGCGAGAAGGGAAAATAAAGAAACAAAGCCATGTGGTGAGTAATGGCTGAAAGTTGTTTACCTTTCTTGTGTAGTTCGTGAGCCTGTTCCACCCGATATCACTTCGTGCCCCCCCTCCCTCGCCACCTACAGCAAGCCTCTCTGCATCACCCTTGAAGTGCACAATGCAGCCTCCTCACCGGGCTCCCGTTGCCTGGGAAACCGTCACTTGCTGAGACATCCCATGACAGCGTGGGGCGAGGGAGGAGGGATGGGAGGAAGGGTCGGAGCTGCGTCTTTGGCCCTGTCCTCTCTCCAGAGTGCCCCGGACCTCTGGCCCTTTTCCCTTTCAGTGACACACACAAACAAAACACACAAAACAACCGTGCATTTATACGCACAGGGCACACATGCACGCACCAAAACACACAAGCAAGAGAAAGAGAAATGGACAGGAAGTAAAAGAGACGATTCCAAACTTTCTGATTCAGAGTTATTGTCTGAACCAGTGTGCGTGTGATTAATTGAAGTAATTTATGCGCAATCTCCAGTGACTCCATGTATGGTTCATGATTTCATTAAACTGTAACTTTAATTACTTTTCTACCATGGTAACTTTAGGTGAAAATGAATATGCACCCCCAAAATGCCCCACATTTCATAATGAGTCTTAAATTTAATGGATTGCACAAATAATGGTTTGCGATAATGAACAATTGCACACTTAGATATCGCATCTCCTTATGAGACACTGTTGCATTCTTAAATACCTTTCCATTGAGCTCTGTTTGCTTGTTACTTTGTTTTATGTGAAGTAATCTTTATTTCTGCATTGAGAAAATAGAAAATCCTCTTTAATTAGACGATGATTTCCTTGTCCTTAAACCAACCGCACTAATATAATCCACTTTAATTGCATTTTTAGCCTGGAAAGAGTCAATATTGTAATAGTTTTATGGAAGAAATATTTATGGCGGGTTATGTGTTGCCAAACACAATTACAGTGTGTTAGCTACAGTACCTGGCCAGCTGCCAAAGCCTCAGCTCTACGCCTTCCACCCACCTCTGACCAGACCTCTGTATGTACAAACCTGCGAGCTGCTTCTCACTCTGCCTCACACGCTGTACTTTGTATTGCATGGCAGGTGAGCTACATTATAGAGCTCGCTAATTGCTGCGCCATGTGAAGTTTAGCAGGTTGCAAGGTTGAGACAGCTGAGACACAGTTAGTTTAAAGGACTAGTGTAGAATTTATGGGGCTCTACTGCCGGTAATTAATATAATATCCATCATTATGTTTTTACGAGTGTATAGTCAGCTGAGACCATCAATTGTTGTTTTTGTTATTGTCATTTATATATATATGTATATGTTTTGCTGCCATGTTTATACAGTGGCCCACAACTGATTCTGAGAGGGGGGTAGCCACTGTAGGTTTTTCTACATACATGGAAAGGGAGGGGCAGGAGAGGGGTGTTCATTTGGTTGCAATGTGCAACCTCACTGCCGGATGCCACGACTTCTACTGTCAACTCTGGTCCTTTAATGTTTCTTAAACCGTCCTCTGGTAAAACAGTATTACAAGTTACAGTACGGTAAAATACCAACACTGAGGTTACAAGTAAAGGTTTAAGGTTACGCTTCATTTGATCAAGAGACTTAGTTACTGCTGCCGCACATTTTGTATTCAGAATGAAAGTGCTGGCAAAATGATCAGGAGAGATGTCCAGGTTGCATCATCTGAAGCCAGAATAAAAGCTCAGAAATCTTCCCAGTCTGTGATTTTGACACCCATACCTCATGTCAACATAACAACTAGATCAACATCCTCAGAGTTAAAATCACTTCTTAAATCTTCAAACAAGAGGATAGACTTCAATGTAACATGCTGTGGAGAGAAACTCTGACGACCTTGGCTGCAGTCGGAAAAATAATCTCCCTGCCTAACCACTTCTCCTTGACTTTGATGGAAAACATCACAAGGTCAAGGAAAGATGTGAAGATGTGTGGAGAGAATCTGACTGCACTTAAACCCGGAGTTTATCTCTTTTTAAACCAACTTTATTTATAACTCATGAATAGATGGATGGAGAAATGCTCCTTTGCTAATGACAAAAATAAACAGGATTTAAATGTTGAAATAACAAGAAAGGGATACACAAGCACTCATGTGGGTCACTATAGTGGGGAGTTGCTTTAAATGTTGCTGCAGCAAGAAATTGTCGGACGCCATTTTCTCCTTTCCTTCTGTAAAGCATGGTCCAGTGTTTCCTGTGATAAAGGAGATAAGAAAGAAGCATTGAAGGTCCTTTCCTGATCATTTAGACAATTCAACTAGCTCTTATCATGGCTGACGTTTAGATACATCTGGGTCATTTCACTCAGTTAGGAAGCTTCCTAAGCAGAAAAGGCAAACAATAGGCAACCTTTTTGTTTTAAACTATGAAGTATATATTGATTTTACATTGTGGTGGCCACAGAATAATGACACCAATAGTGTTGGTTCCCTATAAGCATCAGATTCACTATACAAGTAGAGAACAGAAGTACTGCAGTCAGGCCAGCCAGTAGGAATTTTGGCTCTGGGGACAACATTTTCCAAAATGGGGGTGGGGATCATTCAGGCAGGGTATCAGAATAAGGATGATACTATCAAGGATTTAAAAATGAGATCTAATGATGCCGGTGGTTGGCTGTTTATTCACACGCAGGGTTTAGTCATTTTCTTCTTATTGAAATGGTTTCGACGAAATTGTTACTGGAAAAAAAAAAATTAGCTCAAAATTGGTATTGGGGTTAGGTTTTGGTATCGGTACCGATATAGAATATTTTTGTATAATATTCAGCTCTAGGGGAAGTATACAGCTCCATCGTGTTGGTCTTGCTGTCAGTCTCACTGTTTGTTTCTGCCCAAGCTGGCTCTCTTACACCCACAGCAGCGTGTTGGCTGCTGTCCTCCTCCTCCTCTACTGCATCTCTCTTCATTAGCTGCAGCTATCCCTTCCTGACCGTCTCTTGCTGCTTCAGCTGCCACAGGAGCTCTGGTCGTAGCCTGGAAATATAGAGAACAAACGAATTGGGTAGCTAATCACACTGGTCGGACCGGTCCCACACGTGCTTGCTGAAGTTTCTAGGCACTGCTTAAGTTGTAACACCTCTGGTCCAGACTGTCTTTGTGCCTCCTCAGGATGAGCCCCCTTTGACTCTGGAAATATTTTTTAATATTTATGTGAATTGAAGGAGCAGTCATTCACTTGTACAAGCAGCAAGCAGCTGATATTGACTAGCAGTAATGTACAGCAGTCTTCTGAGGGGAAAAGCCAACAACGTTCTCCCTCACATAATCATGTTTTGTGTGTGTGTGTGTGTGTGTGGGGGGGGGGGGGATGGGATATCTGATAACACTTTGAACTGTGTTTTCAACACAAATTTATAGGTTATTATTTACATATTTATATGTAAATGTAAGTAAATTGTTGCACTTGATCCCACTTAAGGGTCAAGAGTAGAACATTTCATAACCTCTCCCTGGACCTCTCCTGTGCCTTGGGCTGGGGTCATCTGTAACCTTTGACCCCTTTTGACAGTGGGTCTGCATCTGTTTGCTAAAGAAAACTGAATAAAAAAGATGAGTAACTGTTTTGGGAGTTGGCCCCCATACTTTGAAAAACACTTATCACTCAGGGTCCTGTTACTGGCTTGTTCTGGAGTTTTTTTTTTCTTTTTTTCGCACAGTCATCAACAGCAGCTTTACAGAAATTTAAAGTTTTAAGCAACATGGACAAAAAGCCCTAAAGCTTTATCATTTCTAGTTCCATGCCAACTAAGCAAACTTGACCTGCTGGTCAAGACTGTGTGATATAATTGAAAGCTCCAGAGCAATTGAGTTAGAGCAGATCGTTCTGTATACTGCTGTTTCCAAAATCAAAAATAAACCGTCAAGCTCATTTCCCATATTGTACGTGGTCTTGTCCTTCTAACGTGATCTCAGTGGAATCAGGCCATTTAAGCGACATGACACGCCTGCTGGATCATGTTAACACAACAACCGCTCACCGTGTGTGACTAAAGTCTTCTTAATATTCCAGAGCTATGAAAGTCTGCCATTCATATCATATAGTGATATGAAATGTGCCAAAAATTATTAGCTTTATTAGTGTTTTGCACACTCCATTGATTGATATAAAATAATAATATATAGTAGGCCTGTTATATTATGCAATGTAGTTGTAACCAAACTTTGGAAAGAAATATATTGAAACAATATGGTCTAAGTACATTACAGGTTACAAGTAGCTCCCACTGTTTGTCAAACGTGTGCAGATAATGACATGGAACCAATGTGCACAATTGATAATGAAATTTAAAAATGTCACAACACCTGGACATCACAGTTGATGGAAACTATTCTTTAAAAAGAAAATCTTAAAACATTTCCCTTGAACTGAAGAATCCATAATTGAATGGCAGTCCATAGTATTTTCTCATGGGATGATGTGGTTTTGCCACCATGTGATTCCAGCTGTTGCGATGCTCTGTCAGCAACGTAGCATGCAGCTGTGTATTAAAAGTGCTAATGACATATTTAGAGATATCACATGGATAAAGATGAGACACACACAGCATTCACACAGCTTACATACATACACACATTACCATTGGACATATATGCAGGTATATGGACACAGAACTTAGTTAACACATACAGCCACAGGGGTGAAGTATAACAGGACAGTACAATCACCTCAGTGTTTCCTTCTTTCTCTCTACCATGTCCACTTTAGACCCCTCCTCACCTCAGTGACCCTCCTCCCAATTCCCCTAACTACCTCACCACTTGAAGTTTTACTCTCAAACAATGAGTTATGTCTCTGACTCAAGTCTCCACTGACCTTTTACAAACTGTCTCACATACTGAACCCCTGCCAGCTTCTGACAAACACAGGTGGTGCACAACACGCCTAATCCACACGCACAGAGGACGGCTGCTCACAGTAAGTCCCAGTCTTCTGACGGCTGCATTTCAATACTGTTCATTTCCTTGTCTTATATGAATCAATGTAGCAGCAGTTTGGAGGCCACGCCTAATGGTTGCAGCAGAGCACCAAGCCTCTTGGTGCTGAGAGAGACACACACAACAGAACTAATGTTGTTCTGCCTTGATACAAACAGAGAAACTGAGCAAAATGGCCACAATGTGACATCACTTCCTGTGTTTGAGCATACAGTAGATATATTAAACTGCTTTTGACTGAAAGGAAATCTAAGAAGTCCCAAAAAATAACTGTCTGAAGCCACTGGCGCACTATATTTACTGTTGTCGTGAGTGTCAGATCAATGCACAACATAGTGTTTGATACAGTTTCCAAAATTGAACAAAGAGGTAGTATTAATGGTATATTTCATTATTTTATTTATTTTTTGCCAACAATCCTATAATGCATTATGTTTTATACTAAAGATGGGGAAATTATATGCATATATGCCATGCAATGCAGCACCTGTTACTTGGCACTGAGGATACAATATGATGATGATGATGATTCATTAGTGTCACTGCTCACCAACATTCAAGGGGGATAGAGAATGGATAAACAGGGGAGTGATGTTGGTTGCAGTCTTAGTTACCCACCTCTTATGTGTGTAGTGAAAACTTGCACATTCAACCCCTGCATAATACTTATATACAGTATTTCATCTTGTGTGTCATTGTATGATTGAAAAGTTGTATGTTACTGGTCACTGATGCCAGTGACTCAGTTTATTTAGTGTTTGGCCTTGCTCAAGGTCTGAGCAATTTGGCATATTTTGGCAGTGCTGAATATTGAAAATAAAAACCTTACATTCATCAGTGTCATGAATAAAACAGGTGGCACACTGTGAAGGATTATTAAGCTAGTTTTCACTTACTTAGTTCCATCTTGATGGTACAGATGTCTCTCTGTCTATCTCTCTCATTGTCTTTCTCTCTCCCTCAACCACTCCTCTCGCCACACAGGGCAGAAAAAATATTTGAATTTCCCCTTAATGCTTCCTCTCTGCTGAAGCGTTTGTGTGCTTTTTTTCCTCCCCTTATTTTTCTTTTTTCTTCTTTTTTTTTTTTTGGCTTTTTTTTTTTTTTTTTTTTTTTTTTTTAAGACTCCAGTCACATCTGCAATCCCGCGGCCCTATAAGGAGCTTTCACGCTTTTTGGTTTGCTTTAGATGTTTAATACCCCCTCTCTTTTGTGTCAGGGAGCCGGAGAGGCGTTAAGAAGCGCTGATAAACCCCACTTAGATCCCTTCCTGGCCCGTCACCCCGGCCTGCCGGGCCGCTTTAGCAGGGAACTGATCTGTGACGGCCTGCCACTCAAACTGAGCACTTCTGAAGGCTGACACAATGGAGTGAGCAACACACCAGAGGGCCTGGGGGTGGGTGGTGAGGGGGAGTGAGAGGGGGGTGGCAGAGGGAGGGTGAGGAGAAGGAGGGAGAGGAGGCCAAGAGGTGCCCTAGAAGAAGACTAGAGGAGGGGACAGAGTGTATCTCCCTGTTATCTTTCTCCTTGCTTTCAGTTTATGCAATTTCCCCCCTCCCCTCCTATTACTGCTCACCACTGTAGAGCTCACACATTTTTTTAAAAATGTGTCTGTGCTGGTTTCACTGTGAATCTTCTGGTTAGTGCTAAAACACACACAATCCTTCTCTTCTGTCTTCTGTTCTTTCTCTCTGTGGTCTGGGCCATCAGTCTGGCAGGTAGAGATGGGAGATTGAATGAAGAGGCAGGGAGTTTGCGGGGGAGGGTGGGGT
>CM076653.1:18550554-18567672 GCA_038496675.1 Rachycentron canadum
GGGGGGGGGGGGGGGGGGTGAGGCAAAAGGAAGAGATGATTGATCATAAGAGATTATGTGATGGAGGGTCTTTATAAGAGCCAGGTTATACAGAATAGCTTTAAATATCTACTTTGATTACATAAACTGAACTTAAACAATAGAACAGCATTATCAATAATTCAACAATCAAAAAAAAAAATCTCAAAGTTGAGGACATCTCTCTCTGGCTCTGTCTCTCTCACTCTCTCTCTCCCCCTCCCTCTCCCTCTCTCTCCCTTCCTTGCTCGCCCTCCTTCCTCCTCTGCTTTCATTCTGTTGTGTTTAATCAGCCTCTGGTGGGTGTGGATATTGATTGAGGGTCAGTAATCTGCTCAGGGTTGGTAGCCTGCCAGGGACCAGACGTGTGTGCGTGCGTGCGTGCATGTGTGTGTAGAGTTAGTTCCAATAAGACCATTCACTTCAATGGGAAAGTGGTGTGGAAAATATATAATTAAGCGGTGGGAATAAATAAATAAATAATACTAAATAAAAAATATATAATCATTGGTGTGTAGATCGTTGGTGAGTAGTATATTCACACACTCGCACACAGACACGGTGAGTGGACTGTATCCTTGCTTAGTCCAGCTCCTCCAGAGGAGCTTGTTCAAAGCTGGTAAAATCCATACAGCATCCTGGACGTGCTTGCTTGGATGGTGTTTGTGTGCGAGAGAGAGAGAGAGAGAGAGTGATCGAGAGAGGATGTGTGTGCGTTCATGCACTGTGGCTGAGGGGCAGTTGAGATAAAGGAAGAAAAGTCTGAGATATTGTTTTGTTGTCGTTCTGTTTGCATGTGTGTCTTCTGCATCGAGAAAGTGTGAGTGTGTGTTTTTCTGCTCTAGTGTTGCATGAACTTTTTTTGCAACACTGTGTACATGTATTTATGTGCTTTTGATTGTGTGTGTGTGTGTATGCACATGTGTGTTAGAGAGGACTGGTTGTGTTTTAGTGCTTCAGAGAACGATTGTGATTCTGTGCACGATTCTGTGTGTGTGTGTGTGTGTGTGACAGGGAGAGAGTGTGAGAAGCTTGTGTTGCTGGCTTTCACTTCATGACCGTGTGTGAAGTGAGTCAGTGTTCAAGATGCCTCTCTGTGGGCTTATATCCAAGTTCACAAAGATGTGCGTCTGTATTTTTACACACTTGTGTCTGTACCCTGAGTGTGTGTGTTTGTGTGTGTGTGAGTGCGCCTGTGTGGTGTGTACTCCCCAGGGCCGGTCCTCGTGCTCTGGTGGACGTTAGCTTGCTAGCTGCCTCCATTCATCTGCTTTATTCTCACACACTACAAAGCAGCGCTGCTCCCCAGATGCAACCCCCCCCCCCCCCCCCCAAACACACCACAAACACACACACATGCAAAGACACAAACAGACACACTACCCCCCTACTAAGCCATTTTTCCCCCATTGTGCTCTCTCTTCCTCTCTTTCTCTCCCTCTCTTCATCATGATAACAACAACAGAGTTGAAGCCTCTTGAAACACTCACTTTGAATATCAAATTTGTTGTGTGTGTGTGTGTGTGTGTGTGTGTGTGTGTGTGTGTGTGTGTGTATGTGTGTATGGGGGAGTTCTGCTGACATTTTTGCAAAGACAGTTTGTTCATTACCTTTTTCTCTGTGTGTTTGTGTGTGTGCAGCTGTTGTGTGTTTTAATTGTGTGTGCCTGTGAGCATGTGTGTGTCTGCAGATGCACTATTTAAGTTGTATGTATGTTGTAAGTGTTTGTGTATATACAGTGTATTTATGAAGGTGTTGGGGTTTTCAATCAGATATATGCAGTCTGTGGACCACTAAGGCTCATGGGAGTTACCTCACTCTGTTGGGGTCACTGCTGCGCACGTGTTTGCAGATTTGTGCGCGTGTTTGTGTGTGGGTGGGTGGGTGTGGAGTTTGAGGTGTAAGGATGAAAGATCTGTTTCTGTAACTTGCACATGAACTCTCTGTGCTCTGAACACATGTATTGTTTCTGAGTGCACCAAGCTACAAGGATGTACACACATTGTCTCACATAGACACACAACATACATGCAACATTACATACAATTATTGTAAATATATGTGCATTCTTCCACATATAGCAGAGCTCTTTTTGGTTGTTTTTAAAAGAATAAAAACTATACAAGTACAAAATCACAGGAGTTTGACATGAGGAGAAACAAATGATCCTCATGGTCTCAAATATTACTCCAACATTAGTAAAAAGTTGTTCTTTTACCACAGAAGGAATTCTACTGGAATACTGCTTGAGTTTTCAGTATTTTTATATCAGTCCGTTGGTCAATACACTGAATGTGGAAAAAAGACTATAGAAATGACCATGAAAACAAAACTGAATTAACAAAAGGAGCCATTGTAGTTTTCATTATTCTTTTTCAAGGCAGCGATGAAGTTTGGTCATGGTCAACACAGCAAACAATTAAAAAGAAAGGAATATTTCTTTATTATTAAAACCTAGGCTGGATAAGATAAGAGCATGGGAGCGTTGGTGAAGAATCTTCTGCCTCTTTAACTACATAACGTAGTTAGGACATTGCCAGGATGAAACTGAGCTGTTCAAAAATGCAGCAGCACAACATGAGTGATAGTGGAGGAGTTGACTGTGTTTCTCCTGTGACGACCACAGTGTATGGTCTATGACATTACAGAAAGTAAAAGAAAGTTGATAAAAAAAAAACCCTGCTTGAAAGTAATGAGTACTCCGTAGAATGAAGTGGAGTCAAAAGTACAACATTTGTCATTATTTGTCAGTTAAGTGGAATAAAGTTTCCAGAAAAAGTCATTTCATTTATAGACATCACGTAAAGTGATGTCTGTAAATGAAATGTGTTTGTTTAACAGGTGCTGTGCTAAATGACTTGTATAATAAGTAGTAGTAAGTGTACATGTGTCAATACAGCTTAAGTCTTCATTTTGACAAGAGAGAGCAAAATGTTCATACAATAATTTATCAAGAATTTTCCAGCTTTCAAGTGCAAAACACATAATCATTTACAACAGATCTTACGAATGTCCTCTTTTCCTGACTCAGCACAGCTAAGGTTGTATTTCTGCATAGAGTGCAATAATGCAACATAATTTAAGACAGTGCAGCACGGTGTAATGCAACATAACACCTTGGTGGCTCACCTTGTAGAGCATGTACCATCAAGGTTTGGTGGTCCTGATCACAATGGCCCTGGTTCGAGTCCAACCTGTGACCCTTTGTTTTCTCTCTCTCTCTCCCCAACTTTCCCTTTTCTCTGTCTATACACCTATAAAAAAAGGCATTAAAAGCCTGAAAGAAAAAAAAAAAAAAATTAAAAATGTACAGGCCATTTAAAGCTCATGACTGCTGTAATAAACTTTTGTGTGTGTTTTTCTATTACATTATGTAATATAAAGAAGAGGCTGGGGCAAGTGAAGGCATCATGACAGCAGGTGGAGTCACATGTCTACCTGCAGCAGGCAGGGGACTGGGGCAAGTGGTGAGCAGTAGTTGCAGAGTTGGTACAAGGGAGATGTTTATAAATCTGCGACGCACACACCAAAGGAGAGAAAGTGGAAAGAAAAAAGGAAGAAGAGGAGGATGTTGCAGATGATTGCACGACAGGGATGAGCAGGTGGAAACACAAGTGCAATTTCATGCCAGCCGGAGAACCAAAATTGCACTGCACCACCTGATCTGCATAAATACAACCTCTGCTTTACCAAACCAGAGAATATGCAAACAGGTGCAAATTCAAAATGACTAAATAGTGTCCAGTGAAAACACTCTGGCAACAGTGTTAATGTAGTGAGTGATGCATTTGGGTTTATGTTAAACAATAAATCATTTGTGTATGTCTGTGTGTGTGTTTAGTTTGCACAGGGCGAATACGCCAGTGGGTTTGACCTGAACGTGATGCCAGTTTGGAGCAAAAACATCACAGGTGATGGCGTAGTGGTCAGCATCATTGATGACGGTGAGTTTAACCTTTAACCTTAACAAACATGCTTATACAAACATTTTCAGACTGATTGGATGTTTCAAGTAGGTACACAGGCTCATACTGCGTATTACAAATGCAACATATTTTGGAATATTTCATACAGTTGGCTTTTGTACAATATTTTGTGAAAGGGAGCAGCGTTCGTTATTAGAAGATGTTACATTGGAGAGGACTTGTCAAGTTTGGTGTGATGAAGCTGAACTCTGGCCCTCAGTGGAGTGGGTAAATGATTTATGTTATGCACCCCACCCCCCCAAAAAAAAAAAAAAAAAAAAAAAAATCACCTCACCACCACCATCATCTTCGTCTCAGTCACGCCACAATGAGAATTCATTTCTCTCTGATTGCTGGGATATCTGGCAACAAGGGAAATGAGAGAGCGGCATCTTATGGGCTCATTCATCAAGAACTAATTGAAGCCTCACTAGTCTCAAGTGCTGATAGAGCTGGAGTAGTGCTGGAGTGTGCTGCTTGTATGTGTGTGTGTTAAAGTGTTCATGTGATACCTTTTTTTTTTTTTTTTTACATCTAAGTGTCTCTGACTCTGCAGTACACCTATACAGGTGTCACTGTTCCAAGAAATGGGGTGTGTGTGTGTGTGTGTGTGTGTGTGTGTGTTTATTTTTCGCCCTTGTATCATGCTGTCACTTATTGCTTCAGTGTCTGTTTCTGGTGAAAGATGCTGCTGTGGACAGAAGGTCCTCTCTCTGTTCTACATCCCTATGCATAGAGACAGAGCAGTGTGTGTGTGTGTGTGTGTGTGTGTGTGTGTGTGTGTGTATGGGTGGCGAGGGGTAGAGGGCGGATACAAAATGAGCAAGCAAGCGAGAGAGAAAGAGAAAGAAATTAAATAGAGGAAGGATATAGAGGGAAATGTCAGGAGAAAGCATGAGCAAAAAGGATTCAGAGAGGGGGCGAGCGTGTGTGTGTGTGTGTTAATGTACGTGTATGTATGTGTGTGTGTATGTGTATGAGACAGAGAGTATTAGACTTGCACCACTGAATCTCCTCTCCTCTGAGGCTATTGTACTCTGCTCCACCTCTCTGTATTGATTCCACTGGGCAAGAGCTTTCTCACTCTTTCTCTCTGTCTCTTTCTTTCTCTTTCACTCATTTTCTTGGTCTTTTCCCTTTCTTTTTTCTGTTCCTTCTTTGTTAACTAGGAGGTGACTTCTTCCTCTGGCCACACATATTTTTTTTTACCCTCTTTCCCCCTCCTCTTTTCTCCGTCCATCCCTCCCTGCCTCCCTCCCTCTCGGACAGTCTGCCTCTCACAGCTGAAGGATCATGTACATGTTCACCTTTAGCCACCTTTCAATCGATGCCTATTGATTTTAATATCACAATGAAATAAATTATTTTTCTTTGAGTGAAAGCGCCCACCCCACCTCCCCCTCCTCCCACTGGTCTTCCCTCTCCTCCTCCACCCTCCCTCTCTGTCTCCATCCTTCAATTCATTGCTTCTGTTTTAGAAGTAATGTAATTGGCGTCTGAGGCCAGTACCTCCAAATGCACTGAATCACATTCACTGTGTCATCTTCAATTCGTGTGCCTGTGTTTGGGGTTTGCCTCTGACTCTTCTCTGTCAGTCTGCTCTCTCATTGTTGCACTATTCGATATATTTGCTTTATGTCATAGCTGAACTTCCTGGACTCTAGTAAAAACACAGCCCACTCTGTACACACTGTCGGTTTTGTGCTTAAACCATACGTTCTCTTCTCTACACATACGTTGCTATTTGGTAATTTTTCTTGCGCTTGAGAATCACAAGTCATTCTTGAATTGCAGACACAAAGACCAACTGTTCAACCACACAATTTTAATTGATAGATTGTCTCCATCTTTCCAGGAGACATGCTTTTCTGTTTTTAATTTGAAAATAAGATCCAAGGTAAATTTATGCCATTAATGACTCTTCTCTTATTTCTCTCCTGCATCACCTGTGGCTCCTTTTATGTTAATAACATTCAGTTGTAATCAGTCTTTATTGGAAAGGAACTAAGTCCCATTCATTTAGATTAAGTTTATTTTCTGTTGCAAATGCAACAATTAAAAATGAAAAAAAAAAGCAAATTTGTGATCTATGAATTACACAGAATAAGTACCATGCCCAATATTTTTTTAATTATGTGTGTGCAATTTCTTTTCTGTCCCCATTCTGTATCTTTATTTATTTTAGGACCGTGTCAGAGGAAACAGAATGGCCAAGGGGAATTTCATTTACTATTATTGCAAAGTAGGGTTTGCATCTCTGACACATTAGCAAGAAAAAATTTGACAATCAGTATATTTGTATGTGGACCACCGGGGCAGCATCATCTCAACTAATCCCCTTTCTGGGTGCAGGGGCGAGACATTAACTATGCTCCAAATCAACGCTACCTATTAATTCTGTTTTAGTTTCCACAGGAAATGATAAAGTATGTGCGATGGCAGAGGTCCATCAGACTGTGATATTGAGGGTCAATGCAAATGAATCCTTACTAACAAAAATGTTTTGGGAGCAGTTTCATCACTACACACAATTTATTTACAGTTTTTTCATCCTTGAGCCGCTGCTACATTCTGCTTTGTGCATTGCATTGTGGGAGAAGTAGTAGGCATCAGCAGCACTCTGTTTACAATATCATTCAGTCTGCTTTGAGTGTATTACATTCTGTCACTATCTGCTGTGCACACACTGAAAGCCTGCGTAGAATTAGAAAGTGGTATGGATTTAGGATCTGGCACCTGATTAACTGTACTATATTCATTCGAACTCATTTTCTAACAACAGCAGCAACAATGCAGAAACACACATAAAGACATACAGTCTGTTGCCCCAATGAATGCTGGGAAGCTTCCCTGCACACCTACAACCACAGTGTCTTAACCAAGCTGTATGCCTTATCTTTTGTAACTCAAAATTATAGCAGCTAGGAGTTTTAAGTTTTGTGTGTAAATGAGCCTCTACCTGCACAAGCATATTAATGTGGAGCAGGTGAGATTTCTCATGCAAAGTGTGAGCACATCGCCATGTTTGTTAACCACTTTAATAACAACTTCCTTGTTCCTATGGTCAGTTCCTACACACACATTTAAAACGTGCTCTGTGTTTGCTTTGATCAATGAGGCTCATGAACCCTTTCATAGCAGGTATAAAAGACATGTCACATGCTGTGTGAATCAACATAAACAGGAGTCATTAGGCTGTCATCCACTGATTATGACCGGTGAGTAGGTTAAGAATATAGATTCATCAATGAGATTGCATCTTCCACCCTCCACCCACCTTGTCCCACAACAGCCCCTCAGTGTCCCTGTCACCCTGCTACCAACACTGGCCTCTGTCCCTGGTGGGCACACGGCCCAAAAACACTGATATCAATCAGCATTTACGCCATTACACGTCATTGGTACCAAGAAAGACACAGGACACAAATTAGAGTGGAGGATGGGTGGAGAGAGCAAAAGGAGAGAGACAGCTAGGATTTACACAAAGAAGAGTGAGCGGCTTCAAAGATAATTCAGTGAGCTCAGTGTCCTTTAATGCAGGGCTGTTTATGTCAAACTGATTTGCAAAGAGCATGGAAATGGTCCTTTTAAATAAGCTATCTGACTGTTCTGTGTGAAGGATTTATACAGGTAAACATCAATTTGAGCCAATCCTGTTTCCTCTCTCTTTACGGCCTTCTGTCACAGATGTAGATGTTGTACCATTTCTTCTTTTATGTCTTAAGAATTAGAGACCACAGTAAGCCGAGGATGGTGGGATTTTATAGTTTGAAAAGCTGTCTACTGAGAGAATAATGCCAGCCTAATACAGATGCAGAGCTGCATTAATGTTGTCACACTGTATGTATTTATGTGTTGATGTAGGAGGCGTGATAAAAGATTTTATGGCTGATTAGGAAGGCTTACGTAGCTGTTGTAAGTGGTAGAGCTGTGTTTCTGATATTCTACAACCCCAGCTGATTGACTTAATGAGGTGTGTCCATACAGTATGAAAAGCATTTACTCCACTATCTGCTGATGTTGTGTGTCAGAGTTGTACCTAGGTGGGTCAGACAAGGAAACCCACTGCTCTGACAAGTCAGTGATAATGAACTGTAGCATTTTCAACTCTTTACTGTGCTATTTAGTTTTCTTTCTTAGTTTGTTCTAAGTGTCATCATACATTGTCTGTGCCTGGAAATTGTCATCTGAAGGCTTTGCTGAGCATCACCATTACTGAAGTCATAAAAATATTAGCCATCTAAAGCAATAACATACCACTGCATATGAAAGAAAAAATCCAGGTATTACATAAAAGAACAGCTTTTTCTTGAAATTGACAAACTGTACAACACATAGGCTTGTTGGTCCATGTGCGTTGACTTAGCCACGTACCAATGTAAAGATAAATTAGACTTGATTGAATCTTATCATGTTACTTAACAGTATGTGTAGCGGAGCACATACTGTATTTTATGTATTTAGTGTAAATGGAATAGGTCATAATTTCCCTAATCGCTACACAATTGAAAAACACAAGCACAAGCCACTGAACACGCTGCAGGTTGCTGTTTGAGGATCTCCTCAGCACAAAATAAGAGCAATTACATGATTATCCATTACGAAGCAACAAAGTCCTTAAAAGGTGTCGAAACAAAGTTGTTGCCAAGCAACACAGAAGTACCTGTATGAGAACAATTTTGGTTATTAAGATTAATATTTATTTCATAATGGCTTTAAACAGGACTCTGCTGTAACCCTCTTGTTTAAATTTTTGAATGGTGTAATTAACAGCCTTTTTGGAAATTATCTTTTTTTGAATTTGGTCAAAATCAGTTGCAGTTTATTTTGTGTATTTTATTATCATAGTCTGTTTTCAGGCTGGTCCTTTCAACAGAGAGCCAAGGTTGGTAATTGTAATAAGATAAAGCTCATCTTTACAATGTGTGTCTAAGTATCTTTACATCAGTGTCCATAAATACTTGTGTTTGTATGCTCACGGTGTTTATGCATCCATGCATTAAGGCAGACTTCTGGCTTAAGTCCAAAGAGTGTCAGAAGTGTGCATGTGTGTGTGTGTGTGTGTGTGTGTGGAAGGGGCCGCTTGGTAGAAATGACACTGGCCGGCTATGTAAAAGTGTGTCTGACAGGGGGAGCGACGGAGTCAGCGCTTTTTTTTCCCTCCTCCTCGCCCCCCGCTGTTCAATCCATCCAGCTGCTGTCACCACAGGGGAGCAGACAATCTATCAAGGCATCGGGATGCATTCTCCTCACCTGCGCCGCGCCTTTAATGAACAGCCAACATGATCCCGGCTGACAAGCAGGAAATGGATGTAATAAAGATTGTTTCTGCATGCTCTTTGCATCCCTGATAAATCACCTCGCTGTGCAACAGATACGGGAGCCACATGGAAATTTGATTTCACACGGCAAGGGGGAGGAAGAAGAGAGCAGTGGGGGAAAAAGAGAGCTGCTAGTGGCAGGGTCACTCTATTTTATTCCCCTTTTTTCTCCAGCGGAGCAGTGGAGCGAGGTGTGTGGGGGTTGAATGGAGGGATTGTTGTTTTTTTTTTTTTTCTCTAACCAACACTCTGTTAAGCCAGGAACATGCCTCTGTGCCTGTAAGTCTATAAACAATGACAATGTGTGCAGGCGATCACATAGGTGTCTGTCATCATGCTTACAGTTGACGTAACATTAATGTGTGCACTAGGGGGCAGGGCCGCATTTACCAAAACCAGAACAGACAGGAGATGAAGAAAAAAACCTGGAGATGTAAAACCATTCTCAATTCAAGAGATTCAATCTACTAAACCAAAAAAAGAGCAAAAACAAAGCAACACAGTCATTCCTTCCCTTCTGCACCAAGCAACGTGTGATATGTATAGTGAGAGTGCACAGTGGTGCTCTAGGAGCATTAAGATACAATTACCCAGAAACCCCTTCTATCTTTACACGTGGCACAGGTACACCCACAACACAATAAATATCCATTTAGTTGCTTTTTTGAAGTAAGAGTATTTCAGCTTTTTTCCAGTGCAAACTTACTTGTTTTGAGTAATTTCAAAAATTAGGTTCAGGTCTGTTATTTTTCTATTCAAGCTGCAGACATTCACAGCCATTTCAAGATACTTCTATGTATCAGCTGCAGCTCTCTAGCTGGCTAACTAAGCTAACTGGTAGTTACGAATGGTTAATAGTTCCATGTCCCTCTGGCTTTATAACATTTACTAATGCATATATTGAACTATGCTCAAAGACAGAGGCTGGAGCCAAATGTCCCAGCTCTCACACACAACATTTGCAGCGGTTGTTAGAGTAAATGTAGTGCAGGATGTATAGCTAGCTAACCTATCTTAGCTAACACAAGGCTAAACTTCATTAGCATCTGGGACCAGAAGTTACTCTAGGCTGCAGGTAAAAATAAACTGTGACCTTACTGATGTTGTGCTGCTTGGCCTTGGAAGTAACACGTTTTATACTGTAAGTAGTAATCTGGTTAGCAGGACGTACACAACATTTAGGTTAGATCAATTAAACATTCAGTTTAATGTGTTTCATACACATTTGCTCTTATGGTTTTTATTTTTTAAACAACTAAAACTGACTTATATACTGACGTATACACCCATATGTAGTGTATATGGGATGAATCTTTAACGTCTCACCACCCCAGGACTGTTTATAGCAAACTGATAAAACATGACATCACTCAGTAGCATGTGATCATATAGGCCTATACCACACTGCTGCACACTACTCAAGACACACAAACAAATCATCACACTAGCAAGCACGTGGCCTGCTGTCCAAACCCACTGTAGCAGTGCTCTAACAGAAAAGGTATTCATATTGTAGAGTACAGGGAGTGTGAGAGAAATGAGGGGGTGAAGAAAAGAGAATAATGATTAGAGCTGGGGAGAAATAATAGTGGGGGAGCAGGAGAAATACATGGGGAATGGAATATAGGAGAATAAAGGGAGAGTGAGATTGAGATAGGGAAGGAACGGGAGAGGGAAGAGTGAGATAGGGAGGGTGGGGGGGATGCAGATATGGGGGTGGGTGGGTAATTTATGATTTAATCTAATGCAGTCTGGACCTGCTGTAAGTCACACAGACCTCAGCTGGGAAAGCGAGGGAGGGAGAGATGGAGAAATCGAGAGAGAGACATTAACCTTTCCTTGAAGCGAGTGTGGAGCTGTTTTATCTGACCACCATCCACCCCTGTAATCCTTTTCTCCTCTCCACCTCTACTTCCCGCACCCCAGACTTTACCGACTGCTTCTCTACGGCTTCATTTCCCAAATGAGTTACATAATCATGATCAGCTTTGGTTTCACTGAGTTTAAGTAAGAATCTCAAAATAAATTCATTTTAGTTTTGTTATTTTGCATCACTGATTCATGCGCAACTGCAGTGACTGAAGCCAAGCTTTTCTCAGGTTAGCAGTGCTAGATATGTATTTTGCACAGGAAGTGATGCCTACATGTCTGCCTACACTTATGAAGTGTTTGTGTTTAGAATAGCAGAACACCAGGGTAGAAAAAGAAACTCAGAAAAAACTCAAACTTCATCAACAGAATAAAGCCCAAGGAAAAAGCTGTCAGAAAACCGCCCACACTGCTTGACTGACAGGTTATTGCTGGGAAGTGCAGAATAAAGGCAACAAACACAGGAACAAAATGAAAAATTCAAGGATTACAAAATTTAACATCGGCAGATCATGCATGTTTTTCACACGCTGATACTGTACCTCAGTATGAGGTAACAAGGAGTCAATCTGCAACATAAGCTGCCCCAGGAATCAGCTGTTGCCACTGGCATTGCCCCCAGCATTTTAGACTGTTTTTGTACTTCTTGATAAATAAAATATGGGTTATGATTTGACTTTCTAAAATTATGTATGTGACATAGATTATAGTAGCAGCAGCTTTTGGACCCAGAGGCCCCTCAAATGGCACAAAATGTTTTCCGGGAGATGGGGGTGTACAGTAACTCGACTCAAAAAGAAGCCTCATAATATGTTGTTGAGCAAAATGTCAGAAATCATCACTCTGATCAATAATCAGTTGTTGCCACTGGCATTGTTGCTGGCATCAAAGATGCTTTATTGAGAAAAAAAAAAACATGATCTCAGTTGCAATTTATTTACTTATTCATGATCTTTGTCATGTATAAACACACACACTGGTGAGTCTGCACTGACTTAAATTAATGCATTTACTGAGAGAAACAAGAATCTGCTTAACTACTCCTTATGTGGCATAAGTCTCTTATACCAAGCTCAGCACAAGGTCATAGTCGGTCTCTGCTCTGAATAACAAATTCTAGATGCAGCAGTTTACAATGAACACATACAACCGGCAATTCAATCTTCAGGATTGTATAGTCTGACATCAAAGGATGCAGAAATCTCCATTACTAAAGTCAGTTGAACAGTTATTCATCAATTATTAATATACATTTCAGTAAATTCTACCACACTCTTGTTTAGTGTATGGCAAACTATGATGTACAGCCAGTGGTAATTTCACAACATTTCATTTATAGAAAAACAAATTTATTGATTAGGTCAGTTTTAATTATTTTCAGTGTCAGATTTCACCTGTTAATATCATATGATCACATGATGGTATTGTACATGATCAGGCCATATCATGCTTTATAAAAATATATATATTATATACTGCACAATCATTGTTTTCACATTTTTTCATTACTCTGTGAGTCATATTTACGGAACATCTATTTCACTTCATCTTATTATTAAATAGGAGACTGACTAACTGAAATCACTGTTGCAGGAAGCAAGAGCTTAAGATGCAAAATCCACCTGAGTTAAAATAAAATACTCTTTGCTGCAAGGCGACAGTCTGAACCACTGCACCACCATGTTGTATACACTGATTAGATAAAGGCAGTAGTAGTAGAATTACAATAGAAACAGCATGAGAGTGTTAAGCAAAAAAACATATATTGTAGTGTAACTGCTGGTTTTACACATCAAAGTGTGTTTACAGGTTTTGGGGAATCCAACTGCATATCTGAAAAAAAGAAGAAAGATCCAACAAATGTCCTCAAGTGATGTCACGTGTCAAGTGAGTCAGCATCAGGCTAAAGACCACAGGCTGCTAGTACAGCACCAAACTACACCCGAACTGTAGACACCTCAGGTTGCCAAGATTCACTGTATCAGACAAGAAGACAATGTCTCTGGTCCTGCTGCATCCAATTGATCCTTTTTAAACAACTGTCTGTTGTGAGTTCTGGCACAGGGTGCACTGCTGAATTTGTGGGGTGCTCTAAATTAATAAATACTAAATTAATATTACGAGTTTGAAGTTAAGTGTTGAGTGACACCACTGTGAGCACAGAAGAGACATAGCATATGAGAAGAGCATGTAGAAGTTAATTTCAGACAACATATGTTACAGACGAGCAGTTATGAACAAACAGGAGTCAAACAGTGGCTGAGTACTGGTGGAGGATGGACTCTTGGACTTCTGGCTACACCCTTATTGTTGATGTCACAGCAGGTGTTTTCCATTAGCTGTGAAACTGTTCTATTGAAATGGCTTTTTTTTTTTTTTTTTTTTTTTTACATGAGCTGTGTGCAGACATGTTTTCAGAAACGCCTGTCATTGTCAGTCACAGGATTCCCAGCGAGAAACACTGTCAATCCAGTTGCTTCCTGCTGTGGTTTCTTGTCCTTGGCATGGTTACAAAGAAAGGGAACCAATCGCTACTCTCCAAAACAGTGAATCAGTGGAATTAGCAAATCAGAGAGACGTCATGGTAATGGGCCGCACCAGCGCCTACTACTGGAGTACAACTCTCATGTCTGCATCAATAATCTCCCTCCAGAGAACCATTTGCCTGGATAAATATTGGTTTTGCGTTGGCCCCTGTAATGGCACCCTGTGCAGGCGGCGGGCCGTATAAGTGACGTTGTCTGTCACGCCGTTGGCAGGCTGGCGTGGGAGTCGTTGGCACATTGTGGGGTCTCTCCAACGCTCATTTGAATTCGCTCGTCCCCAATCATGCCACTACACTCAGTGACTACACACTTCCACACTCCACTTGCACACTACTCCCACTACCTGTTTGGGCGCCGGCACGCTCATTTGCATGAAATAAGATGGAAATGGAGCCCTTATTTATGCCAACAGAAATGGAGTGTGTTATTAAGGGCACTATTGTGCAAAAGAGACGGTGGCGGTAAGAATACATTACAGAGACTATTTCTGGAGTGGCTCGAGTCACACAGAGGGTAATGCTTTACAGGTCCCTGATGAATTCTACAGTCTGGGCGCCAACGCTCTGGATGGGCTGTGTGTATGTTTATGTGCATTTTGTATGTGAATGTGCGTATTTTTGTTTATGCCTGTGTTTGATTGTTCGTGTCTGTGTGCATTTATCTTCAGTACTTATAAGTGTGTGTGTGTGTGTGTGTGTATGTGTGCACGTGCGTGTGTAACTTGCTCACATCTGGTGAATATGATTCTAGGAGATGATCATTTGTATATTGCCTGATGATGGATGGGTTTCCTGTGATTGACAGGTCTCCATTCATCCCGGCTTCATTGTGAGTCTGTTTGTGTTGTGTAGGCCGGGCAGGAGGGAGGTAGAGCTCCATTTCTGTCAGTCAGGCATTGATACTGTGGTTTGCAGAGTTCACTGGGTCATTTTTGTTTTTATACCAGGCTAAAATGGGAGGAAGAATAAGGTCTTGCAGGAGGTGTTGGCCAATACTTTGTTTCACTTATTTGTACAGGTGTCTGTGAACTGGTACGAAGGAAGAAAATGATCCTGTGTCCATTTTCTGCCGAGCAGCATCCTCCTCTTATGATTAATCTGTTTTCATCACAATAATGACTAAAAACAGAATTTTTTTTATCACATCTCCACTAGTCTGCTTGTGTGTGTCTTTGTGTTTATGTTCTGATCACTGTCATATGTATAGAAAATATCTTCTCCAAACCTCATTAACACAACCACATGACTGTGGTAGCTATGTATATGAGCCTTGGAGCGTCATTATTACAGTGGTATAACTTATCACTAAATTGTGTGGATAAATTAACAGTGACACTGTCTCTTCAGCTATGTGGCCCAATATTATTAGCCACGTTAGCAGCGTGATCTCCCAGTTGGTCAGTTATTCAGTCCACCGTTTCTCTCCAATCTAACATATTTCAGATTTCAAGATCTAAACTGTGGTTTTGAATGACTTGTGTCAACAACTAGATGGATGAAATGAAATGTATCTTAATGAATTAATCTCAATGAATTGGATTAATCTTGTCATAATAATACAAAAAATGAAAACACTGTGAATATTTTTTTGTTGTTTAGGATTTTTTGTTCTGTACCACATAAACCAAAGAATATCAAGTCATTTGAATGATATAGTTTGCCAGAAAAGAGTAACATTTACTAGCCCCAGAGGAAAAGCTAGCATTTTCTCTGATCTGACCTGGCCCCACTGACCTTTTGCATCCATCCCAAACCTGAACCTGCTCCACAACTAACCCTTGATTGGCCCCTGGGTGAACCATGACCTTTAACCTTATCAGATCTTGTGCTCCCAAGCTGCCTTTGTAGAGCAATACCATGCTGGGTAAATATTATGAGCTACTCAGCTTTGTCAATGCTACAGCTGCACCCTGACAAAGGAGACAGAATCAAATATGAGAAAAAGCTGTAATTCTGTAATAATATTAAAATTAAATTGTGATTTTCTTTCTCTGCTGTTTGTGTTTGCTTTACATTATGGTCATGTCTCTTTGGATGTGGGTTTTAGTATCTAATTTAGCAGCTTATAGTGAGTGTTTGTGATGAAGGAGTGTAGTAAAATAGAGACCAGGCTTGTTTGTGACGGCGTGTTTTTTTTTGTTTTTTTTTTGTAATAGAGTTTATTAGCATGTGAGTGGCAGCCTAGGAGCATGTCTCATCTGTCCTCCTGAAGGGTGGCCATTGTGAAAACTGGATGTTAAAACAAGAGGAGGGAAAAAATCTTACCCATTAACTGGAAATTCCCCCTCCCAGGGCTAAATTGGTGTAAATAGTATTGTTCCCCTCTCTGTCAAAGATATATGGAATGTCGTTTAGCTGATGGCTTCAGTAAATGCTGCAGCCAGGCAGGCGTATAGATATAACAGATCTGCTCCAACACTGCATCTAACCACTGGGCTGTGTAACTGGCCCTATACAGCATTTGTCATATGACGTGTGTGTGTGTGTGTGTGCGCATGTAGGTATATGTGTGTATTCACAAGCATTTAGGAGATGGAAACAAAGCAATTGAAGCAAGTAGAGAGAGTGAAGCAAAAGAAGGGAAAGAAAGGAAGGAGAGATTGAGCACGGAGAGAGCTTGTTGGGAAAATACACATCAAATAAGTTAATGTCAAGGCCAGTGTGGTCCCATAACTTTTGCATTCAACGAGAGGTCAAACTGGGGTCAAGCTCTATTGATTTCTTTCCAGGGTTTGTGGCAGTATTTCTCTCTACTAATAGCGAGTGAATGCCCTCACCAGCACTGGATGGGATCTCTGTAATGTACAGGAGGGAGCTATTTCTGGATTGATATTGAAATTGCACAGTAAACCATATGATGGAAGAAACAGTGCTATATGTACAGTTCTCACAAAAAGACAAAAGATAAAAGTTTGAATGCGCGGTTTAGTTTGCATTTGTTTACCCCTGTGTACTTGTCACATGCATGCAGAGCTGTGTGTGTTTTAACTGTGTTTGTGTAGGCATAGGCTTATCATTTTGCATGTACAAAGCTTCAGTGTATATGGGCGCATGCATGTGTGTGTGTGTGTGTGTGCGCTCTTACATATCGGTGTGTTCCTGTGTCCGCTGGCGTGCAGTGATAGATCGCAGCAGTTCCCTGTTTACCTAGCCTCATGATTTCCTGTGCGTGCATGTAACAAGTGGAGTTTGGCAGGATTAATGAGCACACAGCTTGCTGAATGGGTGTTTGGCTCCGCAAAGCACTCCATCATAGCTTGATGCTGCTACCATATCCCCCACAAATACACTCACACACACACACACACACACACACACAAGCATGCATGCACTCTGCAACTCACCACTTACCCTTGCTCTTAATTACACATGCTTAGCCAAGTCCCATTAAGCAACCCCC
>CM076653.1:18568065-18582183 GCA_038496675.1 Rachycentron canadum
CCACCACCCCACCCCCCATGCTAAACAATGTTAAAGCATCCACATTTCTCATGGAGCACCGTGTTTAAGTATAGAAAGTCTCCACACTGCTGTGTGTAGGAGGCAAATTGTTCTCATACATTTGCTCTAGAGAGGAACAGAGGAAGAGATAATGATGCTTTATAAAAAGTTTGAATTCAATGCCAGAAATATATCAATTATTGACATGTTTTAATTATTGCTGTGTTCGTTTTTCAGCTCAAATAACACTGTTATTTAACTGGGTAAATTGAAGGATTACAAAGCAGCTATTTGAATAGTTTTCAGGTGATGCACTGTTTTTGCAGCATCTGTCCTAATGTATAATGTAAAGGTACAGTAATGAACAGCTGATATGTCTCAGTAGCATCTAACAGACGTGCTGTTTAGATCAAAAACATTTCATCAATGATTTTGTTTGGATAGTGTTAGGTGAATGAATGACAATGTCATAAATCATCATTCACTGATGATGTGTTGGGAACTGAAGCACACATATTTAAAGTGTCAGTCCAAAGATTTTACATGCCAAAGTCAATTTACGAGTCTTTGCAAAGCCTGTGACAACAGTGTAATGTCTTCTTTGTCATGTCTGCGGAGAAGACTCAGGTGACATCACCTGTATTCACCTGAGGTTTCACGTTTCAAAAGAAGATATGCTCTTCAATCTATGTTTGTGTTGTTTGAAAAACATTTACCGACCACAGTATTTACCAGTGTCATACAGTCAGAGGAACAGTCAGATACCGTACCAGTCCAAAGGGGGCGGTAGCTGAATGGTTGTGGCAGGTACCATAAAATCACATCATCCCCAGCCTGTTTCCCAGCCGGCAGCTTTGTTGCATGTAAATTACTTTGTAGAGAAAATAACTACAGAATCATCTTAAAAACTGATAGTTTTCTGAAATGTTGAAGGGTTGTCAAGGTGCCACTGGTGTGAGGACTCACATGAAAACAGAGGGTGAGGGTATTTTCATTCATGTCGTGTTTCTCCTGAAAATCTTCCTGCATTGATTTTGACCATTCTATCTTTAAATCCATCTTTCATGAGTCCTGTTTAAATTACCTTCTGTTGTGTTCTAGTTGTGGTTAATATTTGCATGACAATTGTTTCATTCTAGTCTAGCCTGCTTGCTAATGATTAAGTCAGCAACACCGGAGCTGTTTGTTTTAGTTAAATTGTCTACAACAGACACTGCGGTAGGACTAATCAGACGACAGTTTACTGTACCACGCAGGAGATACTTTTTAGTTACCTTCTAATACAGGCTTGTTGTAATCAGTCTGCATGGCTTTACTGTAGCAGTTCATTAATCAGGCATAATCTCATATTATCTGTGTTGTAGTAGTAAAGATCCCTCACACAAACGCATTTGTCCATATTTATCTATTCCCTTTATTATTTAAAGGTCCCAGCATCCTAAAGCCTGCAGCTGGAGACATAATAAAATGAAAACATATGAAGTAAATGACAAGAGGAAGTAATTGAAATTAGGTTTGTGTGTTGTGTACATATATTTGCATTTGTGCTTTTTAAGCATGTATATGCTCTTTTGCATGTTTGTGCATCATAGTGTTTGCAAACTTTAACATTAATTAACTAATTCTGTTTATATATGTGTTTGGTGTGTGTGTGTGTATGTGTGTGTGTGGGCAGAAAGGGGGTTGGTAGAAAGGAGGACAGGAGGGTAGAGCAGAAATCAAATCACTTAATTGCTGCATTTTTCATCTCCATCTTTTGTTTTATGGTGGCTGAGGGCCGGCGAGCAACTCTGGCTGTGATTCATGGACGTCAGGAAGGCCCATGAGCAGCGCCATCCCTCATCGGCACCCAGCCGCCCGCGCACCCAAAGCACCCACACAATTACCGTGATGAATATGACTTGTTTTTGTTGTTTGGTTGTTTTTTTTTTTTTTTTTTCTTCTTTTACTTCGCTACCTTCATCTGGTTTTAGTGGGATCGGGGTGGTGCTTAATGCAGCCGCTGAGCTGTCAGAAATAAACAATTTACCATTTCAGGTTCATTCCTCCCTCTGCACCCTCCTCTTATGAGAGCTGAGCCCACTGAGACTGAGAGAGAGGAGATACAGACAGATAGGCATGCATGGAGAGAGAAGGAGGGAGATCCAGATAAGGAGGAGATAAATATAGGGAGGGGGTGGAGGGGCGAGAGATGTGTTCACAGATGCTGCGAGAAGATCTTGGTAGTGGAGGATATCAAAATGGAAAGAGGGAGTGGAGATGTTGAGAGAGCGGAAGGAACAGAAAGGTACAGGAAGTAAGTAGGAGATAGTGAGCGATATTACTCGTCTGAGAGAGAGAGACATAGAGGATGAGAGGGAGGTGGATAAGCAGAAAGAGGGTCCAGGACAGATAGTGTGAAGGAGTGTGTGAGAGAATGAGAACAGCACCGGAAGAAAAGATAAGGCAGAAAAAGAGCAAAGAGATACAGGGAAGGATGAAATTGAGAGAGAAGCTTTGTAGTGTCATGTTGGGTGGGTGACATGTCAATACTGTATCTGTTGCCTGGTTTTTTCTTTGTCCCTTTGATACACACAAGACCACTTCAATACAATGACAAAAAAACAGTTCATATCATCAGAATACAACCTCTAGTTGTTCATGGTCACAAAGGCAAACACTGTTTTTGAGCTGAACACATGTCCTCTAGAGTCTGAACAAGCTGATTATAGTATATGATAATATTTGATAGCAACATGCTGGAGTAAAATATTTCTCAAAATATCACAGCATAAAATCACAATCATTTATTCAATTATTAACAAAAACTACAGAAGTACAACAAATATATTGAGATCAGAAAAATTTGAAAAACATTCCTAATGAACAATACTAAACATAAACATCAGCTGTATTATGAACCTGTATGTGTTTTCATGGCGTGATATTTAGGTCAATACTGATGTGAGCAGCTAAAACTGGCTGATAAAATCGACTGGGCCTGTTTATCAGTCGTGCTCTAATTCCTCGTCTTTTCAAACTCAATTCATTTCACATATTAAGTTCTCAGGTTTCTCAGTGCAAATCACTGAGAAACCTTTTCTTCTAGTACTACGTTTTCTATTTGCACCTTGTGATGTATAAGTAAATGCTTCATTTGAAAATCTACACAAGAATTTGTAGAGAAAAGAAAAAAAATGGTCAAGTCAAACAGGAAGTGAAGCAGCTAAATGCCTTCTAAAGCTTCTTACAGATGACTGCTAAAAAGAATTCCTCTCTACATACATCATGTAAGTTATATATATACACATAAAGTTGTACCTCTCTAGATTGACAATTGATTATTTATTATTTCATCAGTGTTTAGAAAGCCTTGAGCTTCAGTGTCTACAGGTGTACTTTAGTACAGTCCACTGAAGACAAAGCTGTGGTCCTGTTTGACTGACAGTCTCTGTAGCAGTTGTCTCTGGTAACAATAGGGACTCAAAGCAGTGATGGTTGAAGGGACGGCTGCGACGTGATGTGATGATGTTGAGTCTATATTGACAATTCTTGCCGTTGCCCGACCATCTACTCCAGGAGAAAGACTAGTTTGCTGTACCTCGGTCAAAAGGCGTATACTGTTGATGCTCTACAGCAAATCTCACCACGTTTCTTAGCGATCTTTGGTTTCCACTACTACTTTGTTGGGTTGTATAGGGAGCCATCCCTTCAACCTTCACTGCTCCCTAATACTGGCTGTGACTGCAGTTCATGAGCTGTAAGGTTGCCTTTACATTAAAACGCTGGATAAGAAAGGCAGTTTTCACTGTTGTTTTCTTTGTTGGCTTTTGGCTCCTGAACAGCTCCCACAGTCACTGGCACTTTGCCTTGTCACCTTCTGTTCTTCTACATCACCCATCAGCATCCATCAGCCACATATTACGAATCATTATTTGATTGGTGTTGTTATTGTTTTGGTTGTTGAATGAGGTCCCACATTGTTCAGTAGTTGTCAGCTCCGGTGGCCACGTGCATATAGGGGAGTTGTTGTTGAGTAAACTGCTTTGTGCGGGTGGTACTGCTGTTTTAAATATGTAAATATTTTATAGTTGTGTTTGAGCATTGATTTAATTAATTTTATAAAACATTGCAGTACTCATAAAATAATAATTTAATTTCAGCATCGACCTTCTGCCCAGAGTCATCGCGTTTACATAAAATGTAATTTATTAAAATCAGTAAACCCAACAGCCTCACATCTGTCTCTCACACACACCTACACTTCTCACATGAAGTCTAATGGCACATGTACATGTAGAGGTATACACAAACTTGTACACACACACACAGACACACACACAGACACACACAGGTTCGGATCGCACGCTTGGCAAAGTAAACCTGCTCTGTAGGTGAGGTTGCCTCCCCATCGTGGCTTCATAAAGGAGTGTGTTGCACCGCGGCCTCACACACTGCGCTAAACATAGAGGAAGAGACAAGGAAAAGAAGATGAAACAAAAGCCAAGCCTCAGACATCACGTCAGCTCATCACTTTGTTTGTTTGTGTTTTTGTTTGCATCCCTCACAGCGGTGGACAGAAGTGGGTTTGAGCATACTGGGTGGAAGAAAGAGCTGCGAGCAGGGACAGTGCATGCGTGTGTTTGAGCACGGCTGGGCATTTCTGATTGTTATGTGTGTGTGTTTTTGTGTTGGATGATCAGTCATGTGATGTCAAATACCAAAGACAGCACTACTGCAGCTTAACCACTGATATATTCGAAACAATCTCCTGCAGCCTTTACATTTCCAAACGTTTACAGTATTAGTAAAAACAACATAAATAGATGAATAAGTGTGTGTTTAACATAAGCAGTGAGAGTCACGAAGACTGAACAGACCGAGAAAAGAACCAAGTCAAACAGCACCTTTCACCTTTTAAACTTTCAACAAGACAACTCAAAAAGGCTTCACACAAGATATAAAGGAAACACAAGCCAATATTCAAGGACAACAAAAAAAATGCATATTTATAGGAATCAAATAAGAATAAAACCATCTAAACTAGAACAAGACAAATTAAATGGTAGAATAGAAATGACAGTGCAGTGCAGGATATGAATACATACAAGTTTAACTTGTGAAATGAAATGCAAAGGAAATAGAAAAGTTTTAATAAAAACTGTGATGTAAAGTTTCTCACATCCTAAACAGCTGAAGACACAACACACGTGTTCTTCCCGCAGTTTAAGAGAAGAAGAAATAAACAAAAAGACATGTAGGTAAAATCAAGTCAAGGAAAGATAAAAATTAATGTTTGATTTTATGCCACTATTTGTATTTTCTTTACCTTGATTTGAGAGAGACATCTCTGTACTGGACACCCTGTAAAAGGTAAAGTTTAAAATAAAAACTGTACAAAATTACATTTTGTTTTGTATAAAATCCAACCAAGCTCAGGAAACAGAAATAAGTGACTGAAGTGAATCTGTTCAAAGCTGCAGTCTCTCAGAGTGCAAACAGAACATAAAGACAGCTGGATAGGAGCTGTTTGTTCATTGTTTCACGTTCTGTAGCTACTGCAACTTCCCGCTGCTTTCATTACATAATGAGATACGTGCTGTTTTAACAAAGTAATTAACTGTATGATATACAGCCTGAGAGGTGGAGTCAAACAGTTTACAGAAGTAAAGTAAAGTGTCATATAAAAGCAGTTGGACTATTATGTTGTTATATACATTGATTTCAGGGCAACAATAAACATGTCTTTCCTGAAATATTTTTACGTCCAGTATATTTAGACAAGTGAGTAGTAACTATCCATCAAGGCTGAGGCGTGACAGTGTCTGTATGTATACCCACAAGGAAGAGGACAACTGTGCAGTAACACATATTGTTTTTATCTTGAACAGCAGAAGACACAAAGTATGCATTTATCTGGCAGAGAGACGAAGAGGAAACAAACAGAGGGGCACCAGGGCAAAATCAAACAAAGAAAAGATAAAAACTCTGTGGGAAAAAGTTGCATTTTATGCCATTACAAAAAAATTTTGACTCTTCATTTATTTTTGTTTACTTGTTCCTTTTATGTGCTGCTGGATTTCACGTGATTCATGCATCCATGGAACCATATTCAAAAATACACATTATTGAAAAAATGCATAATTGGTAAAAGAAATAATGAAGCAGAAGCTAAAGGTCAAATAGGTAACAAGAACACACAAGCATGTTTGCATGAGTTTGTCTATTTTTATTGTTACCAAACATCACATTATCACACTTCCCACCTCAGGCAGCAATTTTCTTTTAAAAGAATAGTTTCCATTCATTGATGCACAGAGTAAAAATGAAAACTCACAGGTGTAAAACATGCCGGATTATATGTAATTTATCACCGTGCATACTGCACAAAAACATGCAAAAACACTACTGTGGCATTCGTGATACATGTAAGGTTTTTAATGCAGCTTTATATCAGTATCTCATTCATCCACATCTATTGTACCATATACAGAATGTAATCAGCTTTTCCTTTATACACTATTTATAGATACAAGAATCAGAACAGAACAGTCAGTTAATGAGGAAGACTTCAGTGCAGCAGTGGCCGCGGGGCACACACTGAACTGGGTGTGCATGTGCACATGCACACGCCTGTGTGTGTGTGTGTGTGTGTGCGTGTGCGTGTGCGTGTGTGCACGCGTGCGTGTGTGCGCGTGTGTGCGCGTGTGTGCGTGCGTGTTTGCGTGTGTATGTGTGTAGACTGTAGCCAGCCTTTAAATATTAATCTCAAGGTCAAAGGGAGGGAGCTTTTTGATATTCATGCAGGGTGCTGTACCCTGTGCCTGGTGCTGGAGCCCTACCCACGCTGCTGCTTCTCTCACTGGCTCACTGGGTCATTTTGTCTGCTACACTTTCTCCCGTTCTTTCTCTGATGTGTTGGCACATTATTGAACCTGACTGTGTATACTCACAGACACAGAACATATGCAGTCATTTAAAGGCGCTACATGCACTGAAACAGTTTAACTCTGAAGCATCGTTACCACATCGTTGCCACACAGCACAAAAGCTTAAATGCTTTTGTGCACGTGCCGTGATTTTGTGCTGCCATGATAGATTTTGTGAAATAGCTGCTTTAGCTGCTATGACTGTAGGTTTTAAGGTTTTCTAAATGTCAAATATATGTTTTATATCACTGTAGTTATCCCCCCCCCCAAGGAGACAGTGGTGTTAGTAACCACATCTTCTACAGGTTTTAGGGTCTGTATTTGAATTATTACTGGTCTTACTCAATAGATCTGTTATTAGCTCAGTGGATGCCATTTTTTTTGTTATTTTTGTTTTTTCTTTTTCTTCTTTCAGCATTCAGATTTGATTTGTGCAGCAATTGTGACAAACAGCTTTTATCCAAATCTAATCTCAAGATAAACCTCTTTATCTGGACAATTTGCATGACACCACTTATTATACGATTATGAAATCCAATGCAAAGCTGTATACAGTTACAGAAGAAGAAGTTATATTGAAAGTAACATTTACTAAGATCACAGTAAAAATATTATAGTTATAGTTTATGTCCTGACATGAATGTTATAAGGATATTATACAGGGCATGAAATGTAAACTAAGTAAACAAGTTCTAGTCATGAATCATTTTTTCTGCATCCGCCCGAGGCAGCCAGGGCCAGAGGCATTGTTTTCTGGTTTTCCATCCATCCGTCTGTTCCATTCTTTTGAACCTGTCTCAGTTAACACCTGGATGCGAAATTTCTTTAAATTTGACGCAAACATTCACATGGACTCAAAGATTAACTCAGATTTTAGTGTTGAAAGGTCAAAGTTCAAGGTCAGGATGTCTATAGGTTTGAGGTCAAATGTCTACAAGGATTAAATGAAGTGATGACATTTTATATCCAAATGGTCAAAGGTCAACTTCACACCAACACTGTAACTTAGGAAGGAGAGACTGTGACCATATTTCCTGTGACTCAGCTGTTGGTGTGCAACCTTGCAGCAGTAAATCTAGTATTTTTTTCTTTTATGTTCCAGTTTGTGTGATTTCTGCTTTTGTCATTCAGTCTTGCTCAATAATAAATACACTTCTACTACTCAAACTAAATGAATTTATCTAAATTTATACTGTCAATCAATAACAAAATTTATGTTTAAACTAGTTATTTTGTGCACACAAAATTGAAATTGCGTGAATGAGCCACTCACTGAAATGAGACATAAAGACGGTGTAGTGGAGACGTTTAATTATTTTAAGTGGATGGAGTGAATGTTTGGCCTCCAATTTCTGTCAGCAGGTGCAGGTAAATATTTGTTTATAGAGGCTGATGGACGAGGTGAAGTTTTTCATGTTTCACTTCATGATGTCAGTGGCCTGGATGCCTTATAGACAGACAACCCACACAGCTCATTACTTTCATGACAGTAGGGCCATTCATACTGCTGGCGTTGCACATGGCTCACCTGGTCTCTTTGCTAGCATATAAGGCCGCCTCATACAGTCAAGACACTAGAGATAATTTCAGATTTCAGTATGATGATTAAAAAAAAAAAACAAAAAAAACAGGATTGGTCCTTTCATAACAGGGTTTACAGTACAGATGGTTGAAATAAAAAAATGGTCTTATTTGTTAAGTAAGTATACTAAGCCATAATAGGTCACATGTTGTTTATGTTTCTGCAGGCATTGTGTTGCTTAGCAAAGAGATATATTGAACAAGCATCCATTACTATTTAGTGCAGTGCTGTTTACATTTCTCTGATGCCAGATAATCTGTGTGTATGTGAACATGGAGCTCAACAAATGTATGATTGTAAGATTAGATTGTGTGCTTTATTCACTACCCTCTTTCTCTCTCTCTCTCTCTCTCTCTCTCTCTCTGTGTGTGTGTATGTGTATCCATATCTCCATCACAGCAGTCCTACACTGTAGTTAAGTTGACAGCTCTGGGGACTCCTCATTATTTAAGCCATTTATTAAAAAAGCCCTTTCGTCCCTTGTGGTGGAATACATGAACACACACAGACACACACACACAGATACACAAATCGATACTCACAGCAGGGAAGGATGTTACATACTGAAAAAGATAATGCAGACTTCTCCTGCCATTTGGTTACGAGCTAAGACTAAGCCTACAATAAACAGAACAAAAAGAGACGGAGGCACATAGCAGAATGACAGAGGATGAAATGAATCTGAGTACTGTATTACTGGAGTACTGTCGTACTGTAGTACTCCAGTACTGCACTGACTCTACATTCCTTCAGTCTGGAGCTGCTCTACAGTCATGTTGTGTCATGTAAAGGTTGATAAGGTGCAGTCTGAACATGGCAGACCGAGGACTTAATGAGCTACACGCCTATTTCTTCTCGAGAGAAACTGCTGATACATAGAGTACATCATGCTCACTTCAAACCGTATGCTTCTTTATGCATGGTAATTTGGTTAGAGGGTAGGTGGTGCTATCATATAGAAGCCCAATGCAGTCTGTCGTTTTGAGTACTTCTTACACACTGTAGTTTGATGCTCTCAGTAGATCGCTTTGCTTGGATCTGTTTCTTTGAATTGCTATTTTACAACCTTTTTGAATTAAATTTAATGTCAGTCATTTCTTTTTATTAAAATAAAAATCCAAATATTATGGCACGAGCCTGGCACGGCCTATGACTGGAGATGATTGGAAGTGTGCTCAAGTAAATTTAGGTCAGGGAATCAAAAAGACAGGCATTAATCCATTAATTAGGATCATATCTGAGACATTCAACAGCATACTAGCGTCTGACCTGGTAACACACTCTAGCATTCAGTGGTGGATGAGGTCTATGGAAGTAGAAAGCTTTGATACATTGAACTATCAGCTGTAGCTACAACCTCCACCCACTTACTGAGGTCCTGTGTCAGGGATTTCATTAGGTCACAAGGTAATCTTCTAAAGCAGCTGAACAGAGCAGTCAGTGGAGCTGTGAGGAAATGAAAAGACAAAACACTGGAAATCTATTCTTTCACTATAGTGCTGAAGATTTATCACTTACATGCCTGAATCAGTTCAACATTTTAGGAAATACACGATTCATTGTCTTACAGGGAGCATTCTCATCATATTGTTTATATTCTCTTTGTAATTGTGAACAACCGAGTTGGAAAACTCCTGTCAACCTCCACAACTCTGGATTGAAAAGGTTGTGTATTTCCATTTCTACAAGAATTACAAAAACAAACAAAAAAAAAACAAAAACATGGAAAGATGGCCACTAATCCACTATTGCTAGGTTATGTACCCATCTAAATAGAAACACTAACACAATCCATTCAGATAATGTGAAAGGAGCTTTACACAGTTTGTATGTGGCTTCCCTTGTTAGTGAACTGCTTCAAATATGTAATACAGCTTAAATAGTTAATTTAAGCTATTTAGCTGAATGATGCGACCACCAGACTATAACAACCCAAGTCTGAATAACAGATGACTTTCACATTCTCCCTATTCTGTTGGCGATGCCTGAATAAAAACCTGAAGAGAAATACACCAGTTGGCCCCTCAGCCCACTCCTTTTGGCATTAGCAATAAAACCACCTGCACAAAAACTAGATCCAAAGGTTATATGTGTTGATAAAGGTAGATGTTAATATAAATTTAATTTATATATTTTTATGATCCTCTAATGTATTAAACTAACTTTAAAAAATCTATACCGTATATCTTTTTTTATTTTGCATTTTTGCAGAATATTCAAGTTATAAAAATCAATTAGTATATAAAAACATAAATATTGGAGACAGAAAAACATAAAAACACTACAACAAACATATTTTTTGTAACCTCATGAGAATGAGTGGATCAATATATATTTGGAAATGGAAATAAAGAGTAGAGATGCCTAGCAACACTTCTGAAGCAGTAAGTTACATTTCTTAACAACTCAAAAACAAAAATGTGAAGAAAGAAGATTTGCCTTTGTGTTTCTGTACATCGTCTTCAGCTACAGATGGAGATGCCTGGTGACGTCACTGTGACAACAAGACTCCCAAGCTGCTTTTAAACGTTGAAGAGAACCACACTGGCGGTTTCTCCCTTAGCTTTATGCTAAGCTAAGTCACACTGAACTGAGAATGAAATCAATCTTCTTATCTAATCCTTGGAAAGAATCCGTATTTCGCAAGATGTCAATCTGCTCCTTTAAGATTACAGAGTCTGCTATTATAGGCATATGATTGTGGTATATTGTGGCTAACAGTGTTGTTATTAATTCTAGTGATCTGAAATGTATATATCTCAAGGTAATTATGAAAAAACAGTCTACATGTACCTTTGATTCATTGGAGTTGGTGGGGAGGGGGCACTCAATGCACTGAATATTAATGAAAACAAATCTTCATAAACCACCAGCACCAGACTTTCCCTAGTTCTATATGCAGCCAAACATAGTCAGCCACAAGTGTCAGACCTCAGGACTGGAAGGTCTCAAATGCAAACCTCAGAGAAACAGGCATAAATTCAAGACAACTTTATTCAGACTCGGCAGACAAAAGCATATAGGGACAACCTGGCAGATAATGGTAGAAATAGGCATATACACTAGCCTGGGAACTGATTTGGGAATTAGGAGCAGGTGAGTAGAAGGGCATGGATGAGTGAGGCAGCTGAAAGGCAGGAAGGGCAGGGGTTACTACAGGACAGGAGTGAGTGTCAGGGTCTGAAATGACAAGAGAGTTCCTAACATGGCAGAGAATGAATGAATGCATGGATGAACTGTGACACAAGACTTGTTATAAGCTTGTATAATCTCTTCTGAGAGACACTGTGGTCCACATACCTTTGTTCAATATATTTATGCTTTCACATCCATGAAAGGCATGCTGGTGTCACCTTCATGTTCTGCATCAGAGCTCGTCCTTTCCCTTTTCCTCCTCAGTCCAAATATTTGGTCTGTCAGCACGGCCGTGTCAGTAGATGTAGCTGTCTGTCATTGTGTTTTAACAGACTAACTCCTGGCTTTTCCCATCAGTGTCAAAGTAACACCCCAGCTCTGATCCGAGCTGCACTCAGGTGTGTAACTGACTGCTCTGTTTCCCCATAATTACATTGTGAGCTTGACGCAGTCTCCAATGTCTGAGTTGCGTGGTATCTGTGTGTGTGTGTGTGTGTGTGTGTGTGTGTGTGTGTGTGTGTGTGTGTGTGTGTGTGTGTGTGTGTGTGTGTGTGTGTGTGTTTCTGTGTGTGTGTGGAACTGAGTGTGTGTCTTTTCACCCCAGGCAGAAACATGTCATTTCCTGTGCTGCTGTCCTTCTGGTAGACAGATACAATATTAAGAGCCACAAATCTGAGTGTGAGTTGAGAGGGAGACATGGGTGCTAGGGGTGGGGTGATGGTGGGGGATGGGGATGGGGAGGAGAAGGGAGAGAAGAGTGGGGAGATGACAGTAATAATAGCATATAGACAATAGTCAGGGAGGGAGACAGCGATTGAGTGCAGTCATACAAGTCGTGTCAAAAGACAGGATGTGCAGACAAAAAGGATATCAGACGTGAATCTAGGTGTGAGAAGAGAGGAGTTGAGAACAGTATTGTCACAACGTCTTATCTCAGTCACAGCATGAATTCTCCAATCTGTGGTTTTTTACTACATGCTCAATTATCCTTCACACTAACAGTCTGTTACTATATATATTTTTTATCCCTTTGTGATTTCCCATGGATTTCCCATTATTTTGTTTTCTCAATGTTTGCCCTGTAAGGACCAATCTGTATGCAACACTTGTCCAGTTTTATTATTTCTTAAACCGCAATGGTCTGTTATGTCATTATCAAGTCAGCGGGAGCAACCATCCCTTAAGCCTATTATTGTTGGGAGCTTAATAGGGAATCTATAATTTATTGGATAATGTACTATAAGAGTAGGTATAGATAGTGGTCACATTGTAAGTGACTCCAGCTTTGTCTGGTGCTCTAATGTGGGCAAGTAGTTTTGCATATACATGTGTTCCCCTGATGTCTATAACAATCTATGTGACATCAAAACCTTAGACAAGCAGCTCATATCCACTACTCCATATGGAGATGGCATATGATGGCAACAGCTTGTTCTAATATCCGTGACTGACTGACTGACTGACTGAGTGATCAAGCGACACTATTGGTCAGGCAAATGCTGCATGACTGGTCAACCTTAGCTACCTTAGAGAACCTTAGAAGAGAGTAGAAGCAGAAGAGCAAAGTTGCGTGTTGTTGGAAAAATGCTCTTCTAGTAAGAACAGCCAAGCTGCTGCTCGTGTGACAAAGAGTCTGACTGGTTACTATTTTAAACTTTTTCCACTCTATGTCTAAAAACAGACACATAAAAATATGTAAATGCAAACGACATTGGAAATGTATCTGTAGTAAAATACTTTATGTATAAACACAAAGAGCTATCAGCTATTGCCGTTGTAACCTATAGCATAGCTTCAATTTAGAGTGATGTGGTTATGATTAGTCTCCTGATCATCCAAAATGCTGATCAGAGTAACTTTAACAAACTGCTTTAAACAAAACATGCTGTTTATTTTGAACTGCACTTACTGATATGTTAAAAAGTGGCATGATATTTGAGAACAGCTCGGTCCAGCTCTACTCCACCTGCAGAGCCTCTCATCTCGCTTTGATACACTCTCACACACACACACACACACACACACACACACACACACATGCACACAGTACCCTCTGACCACCCCCCTACTGAGCCCTGAACCGCACAGCACAGCCAGATTTCTGTTCCATAGGTCACATCAGATGGCTGGCACACTTGAGCCCTGTTGACAGCTTGTTGTTTACAGTATGTGTAGCCAGCGTGGGGCAGCCCCCGCCGATCAGGGGCCTGGTAGGAGGTGGATACAGCAGTGTGTGTTTTACATGTGGGTTTTGGAGGGGGTGGGGAGGAGGAGACTGTGGTGGCGGAGGTGTAGTTGTGTTAGGGGGCTGATGTTGGCGGGGGGTCTGGGGTAGGTTGCTTAGCAGGGAGCCCCTGGCGTGAGGCCCAGCAGTCTTTGATGCTCTCTGGTTCTGAGAGAGAGAGGTGGAGAGGGGGAAAGAAAGAGAGAGATGAGCAACCAAAGGGAAAAAGGTTACCTGTGGATCAGCCAACCTTCAGCGCAGAAGGGCGG
>CM076653.1:18582573-18595073 GCA_038496675.1 Rachycentron canadum
GTGGGGGGGAAGTGGACGACTTTGATGTAAGTCCAGGTTGGAGGAGAGCATTGATCGCAGAGGGAGGGAGGCAGGAGATGGTGATGAGGGTGCAGAGGAGTGTGGATGGCCAGACCTCAACTACAGCAACGGCACCTTTTTCTGAGCAGAAGGCTGGGAGCGTCGGCTGAGGATGTTGTAGCTGCGGTGTAGATAAGCTCAGGGAAATGTGTTAACTGTGCGTGTATTGATAGTGAAGCTGGAATTCAGTGGATGAAGTTTAAGAGATCCATCTTCTGCTGCCGCTTGCTGTGAATGCGAAAGTCTTTCATCTCTCTCCCATGTGTTTGCAGCAGGAGCATTGGGGAGTTTTACTCCCTCTGTGAGTGTGAGTGTGTGTAACATCTGTGTACTGCGTGTATCAGGATGTGTGTTTATGAGTGCATTGTTAGGAGTGAACTCACTGTGTGTATTCTGAACCAACAAAGGCAGGATCCTGCTGGGCTGCTGTGTATCCGTAGATCAGAGGTGCATTTGTGGGCATATATGTGTGTATCTTTGTGCATGTGTGTGTCTGTGCATGCGCATCATTGCCTCTCACACAATCATCGGGACAACACAGGCACAACACCTGCTGGGTCTACCACTCCCTCCCGGCTCCCACAATGCATCAGTATTTCAAAGCACCACATCCCAGGAGACTTTGCTCTAACAGTGAGGTCTCTCCTACCAGGAAGTGACACGCCCCCCTGCTGAGACACAACTCCCACAATGCACCGAGGTGGCTCCCATAGAGATGCACACAATGTGTTTGCTCCTGTTAGAAGCTGCTGCCATGCATCTGCCAGCCTGCTGCTAACAGCATTCATGTCTTTCTTTTTATTCCTGCCTCAGTTGCTCCATTCTCTACCTTCTCTACTTGAACAGAGCAGTTTCATTCTTGAACCCATAGTCTAAGGTCAGCAAATTGTGGTCGCAGGCTAACAGCAAGAACAAGAATACATTGAGAAGCCCTGTGTACACCTGAAAATGCTTTACAGCGACAAGGAATAACCCAAGGCAAGGTTGACACGCCATTCAATTTACTTCACAGACCTCTCTGATCTCTTGGTCAGTTTGCAGTGGATGTAGAATGAGTTTAAACTCTGCAGACAGTTTGTCACACAAAGAAAGAGAAGATGACAATGTCCACAGGAAGCTGCCATTAAGAAATACAAAATCGTAGTAATTAACCTTCAAGCATATGCGTGAAGTAAGCCGACCAGTAGAAGCAGTAATTATTTTGAATGAGTTGCAACAAGCAGCAAGAAGAGTACCACGTGATGAGCATGGTTTGAGGTGGAAGACGAACATTTACCTGCAGAGTCTGCATGTCGCCTTCTCAGGGTCGTCCTCTACCCTCTCAAAACGATCACTTTTTATATTTCCTGCATGACGTGTAATAACTGTAACAGGCTGTCCTGGGTTTACAGGTTGTTTTGTTGTTTCATGTAGTGTGTTCCCTTAGATTTGCTGTAAGACTGCTGATAGCCAGTAGTTGCTGATGTTCAAAGCAAATCTTAGACAGTTGGTTAAAATTCTATTCAATGAATACAGGAAATAGCTGTGTAAAGGATGTCTGCCCATGATTGACTGAGTGTCACCAGATCCCATGGAGTTTGATTTTTTCTTTTTTTTTTTTTCTCGCAATCAACCAATCGGTCAAAATTTGGTCAACTAAGACTCTTTTTGACTAGTATTTGGTGGATTATTATGGGCAGATTCAGGGGGTACAAGTGGATGGAAACTCATCTTGAAATAAATTTAGAAGACTCTGATTTATTTTTCTCTGCTGATGTTTCAACTATATCAAACCAACAGCCAGAACTGAATAGAAATGTACCTGGACAATGAAGTGGAGTAAGATTTATCAGAATAGCAATGCAACTAATGCAACATTAGTCTAGGTCCTCAAAAAATATTTTTCTATGTGATAATTTCAGCAGTCAGATATGTCCTCTAAATGTGTTAACAGAATTTAAAATGTGAAAGTTTATAATTAATGTACAACAAAAACTTAAATTTAAGTATAAAACAATGACAAGAAATACTAATGGTATTAACACGGTGCTTATCACCATTAATTTTAAGTGTAGTGGAGACAATTTCAGTAAAGTAACCATATTGACATCTATACCCCCAAATAATTGACTTTGACAATAAAACATAACTTTGAATGTCATCAGTTTTATGTAAAAATTACAAATTAGACAAATAAGGGACAAAGAATATGCTTGTGCTTTGCAAGCCCTGTCACTTGGGTTTGTTATTCTAGTCATGGAATGTGGAAAATTGTCTTTACCTGATCCTTTCACATCCTTTTTACATAATCTTCCTTGAGTAAATGACAGTGATAATGGTAATAAATCAGTTGTAATGTGAAATTTAGATTTCGTGCCACAAAAAGAGAAACCTTAGTACTGAAGTGGGAAAATGGGGGTTTACGTGCCCACTATCTTGATAACATAAAAAACACTCTCACATGCCACTTACAGAAGTGTTTTGTTTTTTTTTGTTTTTTTTTTGAGGTCAACATATATAGATTTGCTATTGAAAACTTTTTTTGCAAGTGCACCCAAATATCAGACACTGCTTAAATATCTTTAGGCATATTAAGACAGAAAGTGGACCTACATAATAGTATAGCCTTTAAGACAAAATGCAGCCTGCACAAGCATGCTCCATGTTCTGCTGTTGGTCAGGTCACATGCACAGTTACAAACACTGTTATCATGAATCAGACCAACAAATATTCCTCCATAACGTCTAGTGTGCAGTCACCCTGTAGCAGTACAGACAATGTCTTCATACTTTTTCATTCCCTGTTGTTATCAAATAATGAGGATGTTCTGTTGACAGGCATAAATGGAAAAGAAGGTATAATAGTGAAGTGAGTGGAGGAAATCAAATGAGATCAAATTTAAGAAAGGGCAGTGGTAAAGTGAGAGGCAGAAATCACCAAAGCAACCAGAAGACTGGTGTGTGGACACAAACGGTAGGTTTCTATGTAAATGAAAGCAAGACTGGAGAGATTTAACCTTTACGCTGATATATCAAGATGTATCCTAAATGTTTGTGCCGTGTTTTTTCTGCTTTTAATCCATAAATATGAATGTATTTTCACGAAACATCTCTGCAGACAATGCATTGGCTAATCAGTTGAGTAAATATGAAAAAGATCTCTGTGCGTTCTTTTATAATCCTGTCTGTCTATTTGATCTCATGTGTCAGTAATTGTAACACTGGTCTGCAGCCAATCACTATAATTTTACAAATTGCGAGGAAGCAGGTTCACCCACATCCAGTCATTGGTGCCGAAATATAATATCTGACGACAGATGAACAAACAAATACATTGACAGGATGTGATAAATCCCCTCACAAACTCACAGTGGCCCTTTGCTTTCAGTTCCCTGAATATGCAGCAGCCATGTAGACAGAGCACTTCCAGGGCAGGCACATTGGCTTTGCGGGACTTTAACTCATATTTCTCAAAGCCTAATTGATTTCTTATTGAGGAGCTGCCAAGCAAATCAGAAAATTGCATTCAGTAGCTGAGGTATTAGCCATTGCAGAGTGTTTTAGATGTTTTCAGTGATCGCGCCTTGGCAGAGCTTTCTGCCCTGGAGTGGCTGGTATATAATGGACTGCCATGAAATCATAATTGCGTGTTTATGAACAAACCAGCTGGTTGAGGCAGAGGGTAATTATTTTCTCTGCGTTCTCCTTTCCGCTCACCGCACACTTGCGTCTGATAACGGCCCTGGTAGAAAATGAACGGTGGGGAGAAGAGAAGAATAGACCTGAAAGGGAAAGGGAAGGCTGTGTCGTTCTTCCTGTCTGTTGTTGCTGTGTCCACAAATCAGTTTTTTCCACTGCCCCTTTTTTTTTTTTCTTCTCTGTGCATTACTCTGTGTCATCAAAGACTAAAGCTTGACTCTGGCGGCTCTTTATTGAATGCTGCCGTAGCTATCTATCTAGCTATTTTCTGAACCTCACCTCAGGACCTTTATTGCTTCAGTATAATCCAATGTGTCATGATCACGTTCTGACCGTGCAGTTACAATCTCATGGTCCAACTCTTATAAATAGTTCTTCATGAGTTTGACAAGATTTGAGAACTAGCCAGTCACATGACCTTAGCTTGTGCTGATTGGACCAGCTTCCATCTGTTGGGCTGATCTGATGATCATTGGGTGATTTCCAGAATAAAACAGTTTGTCAGATTCAGACTTGCTTTACAAGGCTAAGTGATCTTATTGCTTCTGTAATGAATAAAAATGTCACTGTTTTAGATCTGCCCCACTTTACCTCGTATTGCAGGAGCTCTAATTAAGTCCATTCCTCACAATATCTCAACTCTTCTTCTTTCAATGTAATGAAAAAAAAAGAGTTATGGAGCACCAGTAGCTTGTGGAGACTGACCACAGAGATTTACCACAGCTGTTTCGAAGTGAGAGCCCTCCTAAGGCACCTACAGTACATGTTAATGTGAGATAGGTGCAGCAAGGAAAGTGAAACAGAAAATGAAGAACTGTAACCTCAGATCTTCACTGGATGAGGTTGTGCTGTGATCTAGTTCATCATGGTTTCAATGTCTGCTGAAGGTGATTCAGAAGTGTCCTAAAGAAATCTGCTCTTTCACAAACCCCAACACATTTGCAGCTTATTTATGATCATGATGGTATCAGACAGGACTGTGATTGGACCTTATATTGTATCGTTACTTCCTGTGTATGAATGGAACAAGAACCATTGTAAGAAAGAAAAGAAACTTTGAAACATATGAACTGATTATTATGCATTACAGTTATGTCAACTGTAAATAATTATTGACATTTATATATATTCAAAAGTCAATTTCATGACAAGGATGCAAGATTTTCAAGAAAAAATAAACCTGGTACATAAATATTGTCAAGAGGTGAAATGAGCGGTGTGGTGTGCAAGACATTCTGGTTGTACGTAAAGTGGACAATAGCACACAATAGTCTATAATGGCAGTGGATTGTTTCCATCTGCTCTGATGGCGCTTGGATACAAAGCTACCACAGCACAGCACAGGCATTTCGGGGTAAGTGAAGATGAACTGAGCAGAAATGAAGGACAGTGACAAAACTACCACAAGATACAATAGATGCAGATGAAGATGAATTGTCTCAGCAGAATATTTGCTCACACCTTTTCATAGTTACTGTTGTGTTTACTGTTGTGCAGTGAAGAAGGAGGGGTTCTGAAAAATGAACAGCATTTGTAGCATTTGTGTTGAGCATTTTAATCTGTAACCAGTTTTACACACCTTAGTAAAAAAAAAAAAAAAAAAAAAAAAAAGGAGCTTTTCTCTGCACATGGTTTTCCTGAGCAGAACTTTGTTTGAAGCATAAAGCAGCCTTTGCCCTGCTTCTCCAACCTCTAGGCTGCCACCCATGTTTGTGTGTGTGAGACAGAGATAAGAGGAGTTTGGTTTATTGGTCCAATGGCAGTCAACAGCACTGTTCCAGGAACTAAACTAGGTAATTCAAGGCAGAGCAGGCCTAACGTGAATCTGGAAGTAGGATATTATCCTCGGGGCCAGTGAGAGCTGACCCGCTCAGGCAGGAACACAGCACAGTTATCCTGTCTCATTACTGAAGCCACTGCTCTCACATTTAGCCTCGTTAGCCGCTCCGAATGAACATCCAGCAGCCCACTGAGGATTCAAGGGTTAATTGTGGCTTGTGTCAGAACTTGGACCTGGCTAGCTCAATAATGGGCTGCAGTTATTGGCTTGCCAGCTGTGTGTATGTGTGTGTGATTTTGGGGCTTGTGTATGCACATGCGTGTGCTGCCTGTCTTCGGGTATTGGCTTTGGTGTTGACCCAGGGCCAGCGCTGCCTCTCCATGCTGTCTGTATTGACAGACGTCAGACTCTAGGGAGGAGTCTGAGGTCTAGAGGCCTCTGTTCACTGAAGACGCACACCTCCACCGAACAGGAGGCCCACCCCTCTACACACAAACACACATACACACACGAATGCACAAACATATCATTTGGGTAGCATACATGGAATCTGAGCACACTCCGACTCACACATGCAAACCTTTGCCTACACAAACACACTTGACCCGCCATCCCACACCCTCATTCCACCTCCCCTTCCATAGCCTCCAGCTCTATTCGTCAACATCAGCCCTTCATCATCAGCCCTTTGGGGGTATCTACCCACCTATTCATCTTTCCATCCATCCATCTATCGACTTTGATAAATTGACCTAGGACCCCTGCGACCTCTGGAGACGCATGTCAGCCCTGCCCCTTGCAACCTCCCCATACCCCCTTTTCACCGCTCATGACCTGCCAATGTCTCAGTCTTCACCGCCAGCAAAGATCCCATTCAGCCCCCGCCCATTCATGGATATTTGGTATGCTTGACATGGCCGCTGATATGGTACATGTGTTGGGTATCTTCAAGGCAATCGTGTGTGACAGCAATTGGTTTGGTTGTTTCATTTGAGATGAGGGCGGGTGGATGGTTTCCTATCAGAGAATTGGGTGGATACATCCAGCCACCACCCCTCAGCACCACCATTCCCACTGCTGCGCCAAACCCCTTGTCAACAGCTTTGTAGATTAATCTTAAACTCATATCCAAACAAATACTTTAGATATATATCAGCTTCATTTATGGTATGGTTACTTATACTGTGCTTTCCAGTGTAAACTCTTGTCTTATATGACATCTATGAAACTATGGAAGCACGCAAAGGGTTTTGCTGTATCTGAATCTGTATACAGTATGTACGTAAAACTGTCTGTGTGTGTTTTTGGTGGTTTCCCCTCTACGAGTGCTGGCAGATCTGTGTAGTGGTAAGAACAAGTTTTTAGAAGTTAACCTTATCTTACATGTTCAAAGTAATGCCAGTTTATGAAATATATTGAATGGTTTGACTATGGATTATGCTGTCTATGTGAAGCTTCATGTTGCATGGCTATAGAGGTTGAACATCAGATCATAAATGACTTGCCTTTCCTGAACTCTTTTCTTATTCTGGTGTTTTAAATGTCTAGACTTTTGAGTGCTGTTTGTCTGTGGCAATATTCTGCCTTTGACAGCTTGGTTTTATTTAAGTCTCTGATGTAGAGAAGTGTGTGTGCCTGTACAGTACTGTACTCTGTATGCCACTCTGGTCCTTGAGCTGTGTGTTATGAACAATAGGCCAGGGAGCTGTGCTGGAGAGCAGAGAGGAGAGCTGCCTGTATTTATGACTCTGCTGTTGCCTTAATGCTGCTTAAAACACTCAGCAGGCTTTTTACTTTAATGAGGGTCGGACAGTGCTACAGCACCCTGCTGCAGTGCACTGTGGTGTGTGTTGAGCGGGCGGTGTGTGTGTAAAAGATACAGCCATATATGCGAATGCATGCATGTTGGAATAAGTGATCAAGAGAGTGCGTGTGTCAGTGTTTATGGCTCCTGTGTGAAGAGTGTCTCAAATGTCTGGCTGTAATCTTAAATGCTACTGGCTTCAGCCAAATAAGACATCTCAGTGTATGTGTGAGACTGTGTGCCTGATTGGGCCTGCGTAGGTGTAAAACCATTGTGCATTTCTTTCTTGCTTTCTTACAATATGTTTTCTCAGAATTATCTCTTTTTCTAATCCCATATCCCACCCACCCACCCACCCACCTACACACACACACACACACACACACACAAACACACACACAAACACACACAAACACACACAACACCATCTCTGTTGACAGGGTAAATTGTATGAAAAGCTTTTAAGGCAATTAGTGGATTGAGCTGGAGTCTTTCTTCCCATTCGCACTGTTCATTAGCAGCTCCTCCAGTCTCTGATATTACCATCACTCCAAGCTGGCATCAACACCACTCACTTCTTGTGCGTGTTTGTGAGTGCATGTGTGTGCAGATGTGTTACTGCATATCTGTCTGTGTGTATTTTACACATCTCCTCGTTGAAGCACAATTTCAAAGAACACAATTGTCAGAAAAGAGATCCTTGCCGCCCTGCCGTTCTGACGATTTTAATCCATTTCAATAAAAGCACAAGAGAGGAAAATCCAATGAGACACACAAAAAAATCATTATCGTTATGGCCATCATTACATTTCTTGCTTGATTATTTCTTTATTAGCCATTTATTTTTTCCTGAAAAATGATCACAGTGATTAACTTTTCTATCTGTCACCCTCTCTTTATCTAGTTTTACCCATTAGAGATGGACTGAGATGGGTTTTAAATACATCAGCATCCACAGGTGTGTGTGTGTGTGTGTGTGTGTGTGTGTGAGAGAGAGAGAGAGAGATGTCATCACACCTTATTTTTGTGTGTTCTGTCTGCTGTAAATGACTGTAAATGAGTCAATAACGCATCAGCTAGTTTATTTATACCTTATGACTTCTCAAACTTGTCTTGACCTTATGACTTCTCAAACTCTGTCCCAAGTCTGTTCATTCTTACTGAAGACATACATAAAATCAGCTCACAAATATAGTTTTGTTTTTTTAAATTATTTCCTAAAACACCTGGACACTATATTTTCAGCAACATTAATAAACAGTATATTTGTTGGGGACTACTTTTAGCTGTAGATATGTAGTGAGTATTTGCTTTAGCAAGATAGTGTGTGCTAGATTGGTTCAAAATAAACTACAGTGCCTGCATATGTTCATTGTAATGAAGGCACATATTAGCTAGTGCACCACTGTGGATCACTAATGGGGTTTTAATACTTAATGGCAAGCAGTAGCTCTATGGCACAGGCAGAGACTGTGGACACTGTTTTAGCATCAGTTCTTTGTTGTTCTTTTCTTGGGATATGTTACCGTATCAATAAGAAAAATATCAATCTATTGGTTGATTGGTGATACTTGTGCTAACATCAGTTTGCCTCAAATCCTTGTCAAGTTGCAGAGCCCCTGAAGGAAGGGGAGACACACTTTGACATGTCAGGCACATTTTCAAATCCCGAAGAGGTGCCGGGCCCCCCCACCATCCTGGTACATTTGAACATTGACCTCCCCTGTGGTGTACAGGGATGTCATACATTTAGGCCTTGGAGCTCTGCTCAGTAACCAATCTGGACTGGGGACTAAGGAAGTCCTTTCATGTGGAGGACAAACCCTGAACAAAGCAGAACCCAACTACTCAGCAACTAGAAAAGAGTGTTTGGCTGTTGCATGGACCTTGGAGAGGTGACAATAAGGGAAACTCATTCACTGTAGTCATGGACCGGATCTGGATAACATCCAGAGACCAGGTATATGGCCCTGCAGCTGCAGGACTTCACATTCACTTTGGATTTCAGGCACCACTACCATTACCCTAACATCAGCAAGTGCCCCCCTGCAGTCAGTAAAAGGCAAAGAAGAGAGGGCTCTGTGTATTTCAGATGAACTATGGCGAGTACAACAGCATGACTTGGTGGTTCAGTGCTTGTTTTTTTTCTTTTCAGTGCAGTTTTTATTGGATGGGGGAGAAGTCAATTCACTATCCTAGGGGACAAGGTATATTGAGTGTTACAGCTGCCTCATAAAACTATCTCCCAGGCCACAGGTGCTACAGATGTTGCATGAAGACCCTCTAGCTGTTCACCTTGGCAGGAACAAAACCTACAGGAGGTTGCAAGCTCTAACATATTGGCCCTAGAATGAGCATGGATCTCAAGACCTGTGTCCAACAGAGGTCTGAAAGCTGCGAGGTGGGGCTGGACCTGTCGATGTTGACATTATGGAGTGGAAGACGGTGGAAAGGACAAGCAAGTATCCTGCTTGAAATCTTGTCCCCCACAGCAGAGAAAGTGGATGTTTCGGAGAAAAAGTGAGGATGAGGGATTCCTTGGTTTCCCCCTCAAACTCACCAACAGCTTGTACTTCAACCAGACTTCTATTAACTGGGGAAATACACAGCTACAGACTGCAGGAAAAAAACAAAACAGTGCCAACCTGCCCTGCTTCCTAATCACCACAAAGAGGCGCATCCTGCAGCCATGTAGAGAGTGAGTGAGTAAATGATTGTACAGTAAGTTATTTTCTAGATCAGTAAGATCTTTTTATGAAAATGAAAAAGTATATATTTTATAGTTTTTATCTACAATGAATGTACATATTGCTGATCATTAATATATTGAGAAATTACAGACTGTTTTATATAATAAAAATAGATATTTAAGTTTTTAGTTAGAATTTTCTGTCAACATTGTAAAGTTTGAGCTCATTTATATCTCATTTATATTTCTCTGCTGTTTCCTCAACTGTGTGCATGTATAAGTGTGGGTGTGTGTGTGTGGGTGTGTGTGTGTGAGGGAGTTAATTATGTGGAACACTAGGGCATCACTAGCTTTGAAGAGGGGAGAACCAAGAACCGTACATTATTGATGAGTGACACACATTGCAGACATAGTCACAAACACAAACACACGTGCAGTCACGTGCACATACACACAACCTCAAATGTGTGTGCAGGCACATGAATACTATATACTACATATGAATACTGTATATTTTTGGCAGTAATCTGTCCTCAAGATCCAGACTATTTAACAGTAGTTGCTGACATACTTCCAGTACCTGCTATACATTAGACTTCCAACATCCCTGTCGGGTCCATATGGGACTGTCATTGGCCCTGTACACTACATTATTTAGTAGACAGAGTATTTGATCCCACAGCTATAACTGATCTCAGTTCATCATTAATGCTGAATTTGGCTGGAACCACGATGGTTTCATTACTGTATTACTCTCACACACAAGCATGTATCTATATGCGAGTGCACACACACACACACACACATTATGTCCTTATTATTATCTTCTATGCAAGAGTCTTTAAATTAAACATAACATGTTTATTTCATCTGTCTATCTTTGCTGGTTTAGTTCAGCAACAAAACAGATTTTTTTTACTCCAGCGAATTGTCATAAATTCAAACCAGTGGTTCAGTTGTATTGTTCATAACGTGTTACTTTAGCTGTTTCTCCCTGCAGAGCATAAAGCTTGCCACTATAAATCTCCATTTTCCTTTCAAAGCTACACTCAGCATGCAGATTGTTTTAGCCTCCTTCAGTTTTTGGTTTTACAGTCAACAACTTGGCTTTATTGGTTCGCTCTCAAGCTTCTCATCAGCCTCGTCTTTAGCAGCGGCAGGTATTTGTTTTGGTCAAAAAAAAGAATATACTGTCTTTACACTACCTTTACACTACTAAGATAGTGAAGCCTTTAGAAGCTAAAGAGCCAGATATTCTCCTCTCGAGTTAAAGTTGCTGGTTGGCTTTTAACTTAAAGACAGTGTGGCCAAGTATTAAATCAGCATCCCTTTGCTAACAAAATCATGATCAAAATGCTTTGTTTTTGCATTTGTAAATATATCATTGTGTCATAGTTGACCAAGAGCTAAATGTAGTAAGTTGACTCAGTGTGAAAGTGTAATCCTCAGCTTCCACTCGACGTTAGCTGTGTGATTGGATATTTCTTACTGAAATACAGTTAATGGCTAGTAACGTCTCTTTTAGTTAACGTCTCTCCAGTGTGTCTTTATATGACCTTTTGACTTTTTATCAAATGTTTTCAAATGCAGTTGCTCATGTTTTATATTGATGAGATAACCCAGAGTTTATTGCTAATACAAACCTAAGAAGTTTTCCAAATACCACTAATGTCTTTGGAGATAAATGAACTTGACTTTTACTTCTAGATGCCCAGTGATTGGAAAGTTTACGTCTGAAATCTAACAAGTTACAGATTATAAAATATTAAGTAATCTATTAATGTAGTAGTTTGTTTTTAATTACTAAAATGTAATGTATTAATTGTGTTTGATTACTGTTGGTGCCACCTCATGACCTCTTTGACTTAATGAATACACAATGCTGCATTAGGTGAACGGTTATGGTGGTGATGGTTATTAAATCTGACACCTATCACCAATCTGAACCAGTTTGTCTGAAAATACGCCAAAAAAGAAGCCGTCCCTGCAAGTTATGAGTTATATTCTGCATTAAATCTTTTTTACTGTAACTCTTTTGAGGGAGACTGTCCTGAAGCATCATGTTGACATGAAATAGTTGACAAATACAGGTGTTAGCAATGACATTATTTATGGCTCCAATCCATTTAGATTTAACAGCCAAGTTCCTGCTATTGCTCAAGTGTCAGACACTTTAGCCTATAGATGCAGTTTTTTTCTGTTTTTTTTTTTTCTTGTTTTTTAATACTGCTACACATTTCCTGTATTTTCTGGTTGTATTCTAATAAAGAGACTGAGAAATAATTATATATGGCCATTATAGCATTGATAAAACAACAAATATAAGGGTGGCTTTTTGCACAGTACTGTATATTAATAAATAAACGCATATCTTCATATATCCAGAGGATGTCTAAATGTGATAAAAATATATTCCCTTATAGGTGGCATATATGGCAACACCACTCTTGATATAGGGACATACAGTAAATGTCATATATTACACATGT
>CM076653.1:18600073-18703841 GCA_038496675.1 Rachycentron canadum
AGCTGTGATGTGTGTCGAGTGATGCTGATGGAGATGAAGGGGATTACCAGTGGATATGTCAAATACTGAGAGAAAAAATCACCTCCTTTTCCCGTGAGAGTTCTCCATTTTATGAAAAATAAACAACTTATTAGACACACTGAATAACGCCAACTGTACATCACTGAAGCTGTGCCATTAAGTTCTGGGACTGACGTTCAATATTGTTGCCAATACTTCAATTTTTCAAGCTACAGAATGAACAAATGGTGGATAATAGTTTTCAGAGGAAGTCAGCACATTTGTCTGTGGCACTTGTACGAATAACGGATATAAAACAGGAGCATCGTAAAAAATAAATAGTCCATGAATTACATGTAGATCTGTTAGTTTATACATTTTCTGTTGAAATCTAACCCTAACCCTAAGTCTGGTGATTCCAGCAATTGTTGCCTGAGGCCTCATATATCTGATTTGATATGAGACAATACTTCATTACTAACATGTTGCATTATTTGGTCAATGAGTCCTTTAAAAAAAATTAAACATTTCTGACCCTTCTTCTTTTAAGTGTAATGCCCTTGGTGAATGGGCCTGGGTCTGAGTGCCACAGAAAGGGCCTACAAGAAAAAGAGCTCAGTCTAAGTTGGTTTATGTAAAGATTTAACCATGCACTTGAATTCTTCACACAGGTTCTATGGTTCAAGTCAGGATTCAGTAATTTGCTGCGCTGGTACCAGATCGGTGCTACAAATCACACTGCCTCACTTTCATGCTCTGCTGGCTCTACCTCCATGGGTCTATCTGTGTGTGGAGGCGTATGGCACTGCTCAGATTTGTACTTGTTTTAAATAACAAGAAATTTCTCATCATGCACAGACTGATTGACAGAAAATGTTTTAACTTTCAGGTAAAAGTAACCGCAGTAGTGCAGACACACAAACAACACACCTGTGGAGAAACAAAAGATAGTTCTCCTAACTGCAGATTTACATTGAAGGAAGCGTTTCAGACCTGAAGTGAACTTAAGTCCCAACGCACACATGCACACACACAAACTTCCTCTGCCACCTCCAGCTTGGTGTCTGGGTCCATCGCAAGAGGAGAGCTGGCCGCTGGGCAGACGGGGCAGCGGGGTGTGGTGAGGAGGGGTGAATGGGTGCCGCTTGAATACTAATGTCCCACTTTAGAAGCCAACCTTTTCTCCATCCCCACGTCCCCTCTGCTCTGCCCCCGTCCCTCCCTGCATCTTTACCTCTCTGTCATTTTGCCTTAGTCTCCTCTCATCAGCGCTCTTTTTTTTTAAAAATCTTCTTTCTCCCCTCCCCCCACTTCTCCTTTTCCGACTTCTCCTCTTTCCTACCAGTTTCTCTTCTTCTTTATTCCTATCCTGTCCTCCTTTCCTCTATTTATCAAGCTTTCCCTCACCCATGCTCCCTCTTCTTCCATCTATCCAACTTTTCTTTATTCCTTTCCACCCTCTATCACTCAGCTGTCTTCTTCCCATGTTCTTTCTCTTTGCAGTTCACTTTTATACCCCCCCCCCCNTCTGTATCTCATCCAATAAAAAAGCATCTCTTCCCAATCCTCCCTCCCCAATATCTGTCATCTGTCTGCCTCCCCCATCTCTCACACACACACACACACACACACACACACACACACACACACACACGCACATCCTTGACAAAGCCAGCTAATTACAGGCAAGTGTCCACTCCAGCCCTTCTTAAATACCGAGCTGATTAATGAGATGGAGGTGTAGGGCCAGGAAGTCTCACCCTTGGCGGGTGGTGAAACACACCCCTGTCTCTCCGCAGCTCTCTATCACACAAACACACACCTTTACTTCTCTTTCTCACACAGATTATCAGTCATGTGTAGCTCCATTACAGTAATACTGTTATCGGTGTTATATTCCTTACCTCATCCGTCATGTATCTGAGCTTTTCTCCTACTACACCCTTTAGTCTCTGAGGCAGCCTGTTGACTTTTGCTATTTTTTGTACAGTAGCTCCTGAAGAGGAAACCTAAATGGTGAGAGCCAGCCACAGGGCCCCCAGGTGTAGTGACGGCCTCCTCTGAAGTAATGTCGGTTCATTTTCTCAGAAGCAGCTCAGGCACGACTCACCGTCAGCTCAAAATGGCCTCCGACACATCTCTGTGTCTGATTTGTGTGTGCGTTTGACCCTGAGGACCGGCGTGAATGCTGCGGGAGCAAGGAGATAGAGTGCAGCTGCTGACACACATGCAGAGCAGTTAACACACACACACACACACACACGCGCGCGCACAATCACAATCTAGACTGGGTCAGCCAGGTTCAAAGCATTTGTATTCATGTAAGGTTTTGCATTGGCTCCACCACCTACAGTGTTCCATCTAACTGTGGGACGTGGCTTTCTACTTTCACACTCAGAAGACCTTGGACTGTGTTGGAGTGTGTTTATGGCTGTATTTATGGACAGTATGGCGCTACCTGAGTGAATGAACCTGACTGAATGCATTTTCCCACTCAGATCATCTTTGTAAATACTTGAGGGACGCAATATTTTGATGCTCAAATTGACCTTTGTGACACACCAGCTCTGAACATGTGCTCATGCTGTGCACGTGTTAGTTCTGATCCACATAGAAATCTTTTCACTGCAGCAAATCATGCACAAGCATGTACATGTAAAGTGTATACATACAAATCTAAGCTTGCGAGCTTCATAATTAACAACCATAACCCATATCAAATTTATATATGCATAAATAGGAAAATTGACAACTTTATTTAGGTGAAGTTTTTCACAAATACCTAACCCTAACCCTTCCAATCAAGATTTCACCCCATCATTGTACTGAAATACCCCTCATGAAGCCCTAAACGAAATTTAATATGATAAAACTTTCGATGATTATATTTTATTGGAAAACTGGGCCTGATTGTTGGGCACTATCCTGTCCTGGCACAGGTCCTATTTGCAAGACAGACATTTTCAAATCTCCATTGGCAAAATTACTTTCAAGCAGGTTGGCATGACCTGTGGAGTACCACAAAGATCAATGCTTAGCCCCTCTCTGTTCGGTCAAAAGCCAAAAAGCCATATTTTTCAAAGCTAATACATTATCTTTGCAGAAAGCAGATTTGACTTTCACAGGAGGACCACTTGGAGCAAATTAATGATTGGATGTTCCAAAAGGATTTAAAACACCATATGTGTTTTGCACTATAAGTAAAACCAGGAAAACATTTGACACCTTAATTCCTCATCTGCTAAGACTGTTAGTAAGGACAGAAATCCAGATGTTGTGTTGTCTTGGATTTTGGTTATTTTACAAAAGGCAGCTGTGAGTTCTAATCAAAAATATGAACATTACTAAGTCTCTAAAAAGTTTATGTTACGTGAACACTCCAGAGGCTCTGCTGACTTTTTTCAACACAAAAAGATTAGGGAGCTGTGTTTTGTCATGGTATACATACTTTCTGATCATGACCATAAACTTAAAAACTACCTCTACTCTGCTGCCTCTTTTGTTTGTTTGTTTTTGTTTTTAAATCACGTCTTATTTATTTTATTAAATGATGCACAAAGCCCTTTGAGTGGTCACACAATATGAATTATGCTTGCCTTGCCTTTTATCACAGTGATTGCCAACACACCTCATCCTATCATTTTCACTGATGTCACACTCTTGTTCTTATGTGAGCGACACATACTGAGTCTGAGGGGAGGTTATACTTCTAGTCGTCCTTCCTGTCCCTCCATCCCTCAGTCTTTCTTTCTCTCTACATCCTTTGCTCACTTGTTATTTTGCTTACTCCTGGGCAGTTTGACATTAATTCCCTTCTCCCATCTCCATCACAAACTTGCATAAGTGACTGTGTCACCTTTAAAACACTGACGTGACTGTGTGATCTCCTTTGTGTTAGGGGCTGGCATACTCACATAGAAGCACAAGAACATGTGAACACACACTAAGATGTTTTTCTTATAATTGAGTTGAAACAAAGAGGAACTCTTAATAAAGCAGACTTTGCCTCCTGCAGACAAGCAATTCATTTCGCATAACACTGTTTTCATTCATGTGTTGAATGGAGGCTTAGAGATTCTGATCTAAAAAAAGACATTGGAGCATAAAACATGGTGTTGTGGCAGAGGATGTGGGAGAATCTCCTGATTTCACTAATGATCAAGCTTAGGAAACCACAGCAACATGAGGTGGGGATGCGGAAGTGGTATTTTACATTTCAAAACTTTAATGAGTCGTGAAATTCCACATGAAGACATCATGTGAGATCACTCAACACATCTCTTGAAATCACAGTACACAAAAACCTGCTCAGCATCCTCGCTTGGCCTTGTGTTCAATGAATAAATCCAACTTGGCTCAGGCCGGAAGGAAAGTTGGCCACAGAGCTCTTCCTCTTGTTCCCTTGAGAATAAGAAATTTGAAATTCGTAAAAACGTCACAGTTTAGCGATTGTTGATCAAAAATACTTTGTATCAACTGGTGCTACATTTTCTCTCTGAAAGTGGAGAGATGCTGCGATTCAGTCTCACTGAATAGCCAGGCAGCAGCGCAGAGGTATTCCTTTTTTATTGTTTCTGAGAGAGCTTCACCCTTCTAACAAATCAGCGTAGATGACAAGGATGTGAAGGGCTGCATGGACATCTGTAAAAAGAGATTTAGCCTCTGTGACATGACCACAGATTTCTGAAGAACAGTTTTGAAGCTCAGAGTGGGCTGCTCCGCCATTGCCATCTTGGCAGTGCTTGACTCTGCTGACTTGACACCAACTTGACAGTTATCTGACAGTGACAGCACCTACCTCTCACTCAAAGCAGCCACACCCTCAGTAACACAAAACATTAAGCCTCAATCAAATCTAAATGGTTGAATTGCATAGAAATTCAGAGTACAGTTCCCACGAAGGGGCAAATAAACTATAGAGACCAAAAGGTTTTTTGTACCAGTTTGTTTCTGCTGTAAAGCTACACATTTTAACCTTGGAGTCTGTGAGGATTGACTCACTTTTGGAGCCAGGCTCACGTGGCCGTTTAAGGAACTGCAATTTTTTGGCATTTTAGTGTTGTTTACAGTTTCCAGATCTGGACATTGTCATAACAGAGCAGGGAGAGGGAGTCGTGGGTAGCTTGTTTTCCTGAAATGATATCTCTGATCTAAGTTTTGCTCTCTGTGTCCTTGGGTTGGCTGTTAACAAGGTCTTAGCCCATTCCTTGTAGGTGAATGACAAAACCACGGAGTGAGGACTCAAAAATGCTTGACTCAAACAGTGAAATCCAAGGCAGAGTCTTTATTACAGGCCTGGTCAGTACACAGGTAGTCAATTTAGAACAAGCAAACAAATCCAAAGGGCTAAGGCTGAGGCAAGGTCAAAAACAAAACTGGTCAGAAACACAGGGAACAAATGCTGGAACACTTGACACTAGGTACAAAGACGAACTGGCACAGGACGCATGGAGAACACAGACTAAATACATTGGGAGGGAAAGACACATTAGGGGCAGGGACAACAATCACAGGAGTGGGAAACAAATGATGGCAGGAAGTAGAAATCTGGAACAAGAGGTTAGAAACACGCCAAAATAAAACAGGAAGTGAAAACCAATGATGATAAGAACCATAAACATAACCTCAGACTGGACGGGAGATGACAAAAAGAGTCAGCTGGTGACAGAATTTGTCATGACAATAACACATGGCTGTCTATATCCTTAGGACAGCAGTGGATTTTGCAAATGACAACAATTGCAGCATTGCACAGATTTAAGCTGTCCAAATGAGGAGAAAACTGTGTAGAGAAAAATAGAATTTCAAATATATTATCTGTAAAATGCAAAACAAACTAAAGTTAGAATGAACAAAAAGAAAGCAAACCTAATAAGGAACCAAAAGTGTATCCACAGTGGAGGACGAGGACAGAATAAAGCATCAGTGGTTATGTAAAGGACATAGCAGGTTGACCTGGTGTGGCTTGGCACAGCATGGCAGGCTCCAGTGAGGCTTCACCCACCCAAGGCTCCATCCCGCCTGAGCTCAACACAATCAGGCCTCAACAGTGAAACCGACTTCAGGTTACCATGACAACACGGAGGCACTGCTTGCATGGGACAAAGGCTGGCAGGTCCCGTGCGTGTGTGTGTGTGTGTGTGTGTGTGTGTGTGTGTGTGTGTGTGATTGAGACAGAGAGTGAGTGATGTGTGGCAGAGCAGGCGCGGGCCTCCTGGGGCCCTCATTCGTTTGTCTCTGGCTGAGACCACAGGAGCCCTGATGCAGCAGAGATGGAGGAGGAGGAAGAGGAGGTGGTGGTTGGGGTGAGGACAGGAGGAGGATGGGGAGGGGGCAAGTGAAAGAAAGGCAACTGATGTGGAAAGAGAGGATGATAAAAAGATTCAGGGAGAGGTGTAGAGCGGGGGAAAGAGTGGCAGAATAAATAGAATGAAACATGGGGGACCAGAGATTATTCTGTGCCCATTTGTTCATTCACTCATCCATCAGTCATGTGCAATATCTCACACAGCATAAGCTGGATCGTGACAAAATTAGCTTTAAAAACAAGGCTTTACCATTACATTTAAGCAAATTAATTACACCTATTAGCAGGGCACTTAAAATTCAAAATTTTAATAACCTGTCTTCCACGCTGACAGTTCAAATGACTTCAAACAGCACCGTTACCATAATCACAGAAAATAATGAAACAGTGAGTACTTAGGCATGTCTGAATGCACCCTTTTATTGCACCAAAACATTCACAATGAAAAACCCATCACCTGGTTCCTCCTGCACACTCCTAGAATGACCTACCCTCAGCACCTTGAAGTCACAGAAAGTTTCCTCTGCTATCAGACAATTGCAACCATAATTAGACTTTACTGACTCCTACATACTTGTATTCTTTTTTTAACATTGTCACATGGGTAATGGACTTCCTCACTTGTTCAGAGGGTCCAAAAAAGAAAGAAGTTCTGTCTCTAATGGGGGTTAGTTATTGTTCTCAGCCCACCAGGGCTGTGTTTGTATGGGGGCAGCACATGGACGAGGACAATCCTAAATTTGCGGATAATATAGTTGTTGTCAGTTGGAGGAATCGCTCAACGCATGAGCCTGTGTTCTCAAAATATGACAACTATCACAACAACACAGCGAGAAGAAATACATGTACCTTGGTCCTCATATTGAAAAGAAATAGAGCTTGGAGCAGATCTGATGTCCCCGTTGATTTGTTGGTGTGGTAATTGAAATATGTGAAATACGAGCCAAGTGGGAAACACTGTCAAGGTAGCAAGTAAAATCAATGGTGAGCAGCAACATTTTTGGCTGAAAAAAGCTCACTATATCACAATGTCTCAAACTGTCTTATTGTGTTTTTAATGTGTTATGTCACATTTTTATGCTGCCCTGCTGCACAAATGAGGACATCTGAACTGAAATAATGAGTTATAACTGTTTTTTGTTTCAGGGTTGGATCACACAAATCAGGACCTGAAGAAAAACTTTGTGAGAAAACTTGACTTGGTTTAAAATGTGATTTTTAAAACAATAACTGACTAACTCTACCAAACCTAATTAAAGCCGGGCCATGAAATATAATCATGCTGGTTGTCTTGAGTAGATCTCAGGGATGGTGCAATCTAATTTCTGATTCAGTTGTCCTTCCACGAGAGATTGCATTCAGTCACCAGTGCTGTTTGGTATCACAAACAAGTGGATTTTCATTACAGGGAAATCTTTGTATTGACTTTCTCTTTTAACTGCCCAACCTCTACATTGCTTAAAACCTCGGACAATAAGTTTCATATAATGATAAAGCAGTTTAATTCTGTTAGGCTGTTGTTGTGCTGGCTAGCCATAAAGCATATGTGGAGTGGCAGTGTTGTTTGCTCCTTCCTTGTCTTTTATAATCCTATAGGCAGTTTGAAGCATGCGGGCCAACTTGTACTTTGTCAGAGCAGATTGTCTGGCATGGATAAGCCTAGCTGGAGAGAGAGAAAGAGAGAGAGACAGAGAGAGAGAGGAAGATACATAATTGCTCTTGTTCAGTTTGCTGCCAAGACATCCTCCTCCCGTTATGCCTATATACACTGGCAAACAAGTCATTCAAACATGCTCACTTTTATGAGGCACACACATAAACCACACACACACACACACACACACACACACACACACACACAGCTCCTCAGTGACAGTGATTGCCATCAGTCCGTAGAAATATGATGACAGAGTGCTGCAATTCAAACGCTGTTTTTAATGGGATTCCTTCATTTACTGTTGTGCCATTCACATGTTTTGTGCAGTGAGTTACATTGTCTTACACAGTGCTTCATTTGTTTTCTGTCTGGCTTACAGGAGGCCCTCGCCAGTTTTGACCTGTGTTCTTTACACGGTGTGTCTCATGATCCCATGCCTGTCAGAGATGAGGAGAATAGGTAATTACTGTTGTCCTTTTGTTTCTTTTCTTGGGAGACTTCGATTCAATTGACCCATTTATTCAGCCCAGCCACTAACAAATACAAAAAAAAGAGCAACAGTGTAAGGGATGAATTTAAAGCATTAAACACCCTGGTTAGCTCTCATTCAAATGGCCTTTTCTCTTGTAAAGTTAAAAATGAAATGTACTATTTCAAAACATAATAAATCATAAATCTGACTTCTGTCTTGCTTGTTCATAGTAAACATGTGAGCTGAGCTGCCAGTCAGTGTTACTCTAGAAAGAAATAGGGAGAAGTGTAAGATCAAGCTCTTATTCTGCAAGAATAACAACAGATCTTTATCATTAACTGGTGAAGATACTGATTTGTTTCTCCTCTCACTTGGTTCTTTTGAAATAAGGAAGCTGGGTATGCTTAAAAAAAAACCCATAAACAATAAAAACAGAAATAACAGACATACACTTCCACTTGACTTGTGGGGCTAAGTTTAGAGAACTAGCTAGCTACAGCTAATAAAATCAGTGAGAAAAAAAGTTGTCATTTTAGCAAATTGAAAGTCACTGAGTCGAAATGCTTTTGACTATTTTTTCCTGAAAATCACAATTGATTTTAAGTTTCGTGCAAAAATGAACATCTCTTCAGCCATAGATATATTAACCAAGGGGCGGGGTTTGGTGCATCAGTCAGTGGCTAAGTGACCACTCTAAACCCTACACCACCCAGCGTCATTGCCCTGACAGCCTAGATCACAGTGTTGTGTTGTGTCATGGTAAAAAAAAAAAAAAAAAATGGATTTTGAAAATGCTGCGCACGTCCGTTGTCATTCTAATGAATGAATCCATTATTTTATGTTTTCAGTGCTGTGCATGAACAGGACTTAGGCAGCAGGATGATTTCTTTGGTTTTGGTCTTGTGTTTGTCTGTACCAGTCTTAAACTGGGGATGTGCTTTGGAAAATTGTCTGTCTAGGCTTCATTTGAGGATATGTTCAGTTCAGCACATCAAAAAAACAAACAAACAAAAAAAAACCTCACATCTGTGCATATTGTGTCTCAGTATGTGGCTAACATCCTCTTCCCTCTGTCTCTCAGTCACGGGACCCGGTGTGCAGGGGAAGTTGCCATGGAGGCCAACAACTCCTACTGTGGTGTGGGCATTGCCTTCAATGCCAGGATTGGAGGTGAGGAAAACAATATAGCCTTATAGAGACATGAGGAGGCAGTGCATTGTGGGTGTACTGTGCTGGCTAAGACTATGACAGGCAAAAAAGCATTTGTTAGAGCTCACTAATCCCTTCTTTTAAAGTGGACAGCATTCATGAGAAAATCTCTCACTTTGGCAGGACATAATTATTGTTATGTGTTGGGAGAGCTTGTAGACCTGGTAGTCTTCTTCTCTGTTAGAGCCTTATTAGCCAGTCAGGGTTGGTTTTGCATGTGGTGTTGAACTACGGCTGAAAACAGGCTCATCATCTGTACTTGAAACTGAGAAATTTCATGTAGTCTTTGAGAGTTGTGGTTTTAGGCTGTGGGAAATATTTCCTGAAAAATAAAACAGCTGTGAGAGAATATTATTTATAGATAAGCACATGCAGATATTGTACATTTTGTACGTGTGTACTGCTCTGGCTTTGTGTGAATGTGACACACTACACAGTGACTGGCTTGCTATTGAGCCGTGCTGACCTTATTTAGCAGCTTATTTTTTAGTGGGAGCTTCAGTAATGGGTTTTTTAGTGTTGGCTATGACATTGGCGAGGGATGAATGAACCAAACACACTGGATATTCTGTTGTGAAATAAAAGATATTTATGCGATATACTAAGAGTGCCACAAAAAAACGAAATAATGAGAACTACGTGATATAAAACTTTCTCACAGGACTCAGATCTGTATGCCTCCAAATCCATTTTATACTGTGGTGTCACCAGCATGAAGCATGGACTATAAAAAGACGAATCCCTCAGTTGAACTCTGACATCTAAACCCTGCCCTGTGATCTTTAACCCCTAACCTCCCCTCATTTGTCAGAGGCTGATGAGAGCCTATTGCAGAATTGACACAAAGAGAAAGAAAACACTTTGTGAAGCAAGACCATGCATCTCTTTCCACAGTTAGTCTTAATTTCACCTTGCTGAGTCTATTTTATCCCGACTCATAAACAGAGTCTAGCACAAAGGAGATGAAAGGGCAAGAAACAAATGAAAGATGCATGTTGAACTACTGAGTGCTGTTGAGACCTGTGCTCCCTGTCTGAGGATGGAGGTTGACTGAGCTGAATTTTTACCTCTGTGTCTGCTCTCACTTTGGAAATGTATTCAAAATCCTCGCAGGGTTTTATGTTTTAAAGTAGCCTTGTTAGATTTGTTGTTTTTGAATCCTTCTCTAAACGTGATGAATCAGAGAGAGAAGACAAATCAAGCCCAGTGGATCAGCTTGAAATACATTTTGATGCATCGCAAGCATATTATATAAGACAATTACAGGAAGAGCACAGTAATGGAGTTTACATATAATTCTGTTCTTCACCAGTATTTATCAGAGTCAGCCAATAGTCTCTCTAGCATCACTGCAGTGTCGCCAATCTGTTTCAGGCTGCTGGGTTTTGGGTCCTGGTGAAAGCAGCTACAGCCCGGACCTCTCATCCTCTCTTCTTCTCTATGATAGTAGTGGACTGACAAAATATTACATAATATGAAGTAATCTATCCAAGTCCACCCATGTGTTATGTACATGCTGTTATTTGGCCTGCTATTTTAAACTTTGATTGTATACTAAGTTAGAATGGTGCCCTCCAGGCTCCCTGGAGGCGAATAGAAGAAAAATACTTACCTCAGCTTGCTCTCCCTGTAGCTATTCTGTCTGCCACTGATGTCAAAATACAACATTGCATGTCAGCCTAGGATACTGCTGCCACATTCATATTGCAAGTATTGCAAGCAGTATTGCCACAACAGTGTCAGAGGTCTAAATGAAAATAAGTGAATATCATTGATAAATCACAGGATCTTATAAGATTGTAAAGCTCCTCAAAGCTTCTGCAAATGGAACGTAGGTGATTATGTTCGATCTCAAACTCATTTATCACAGAATTTATAAATTCATAATTTTAAGTTCATTCATAGCAGTTTTCCCTTTTTTTTTAAATGTGAGTCAGTATATCCACTGTATAGAAGACTAAGGCTACATCCGCACTAATGCATTTTAGTTTTAAAATGCATAACTTTTACTACATTTACACCAGGTTTCCACGCTAGAGATGCCAGAGTTGCATTGTAGTGTGGACGGGCACAAAAACAATGTTTTGAAACAAAAACTTATTAATGTGAATGTAGTCAAAGATTTGTAGAAAGTGTCAAACTAATCAAATGTTGGACTGACTGTACAACCAAACACTGATTTGCACTGCAGGTAATTGGTAAATGGTTGAATACGGTAAAAAAACATTACCCAGACCTGAAAGTCAGAAGAGGTTGCCCTTTTAGCCAACATTTATTTTGCTAGTTAACAATCTTTGAGAAAAAAACTAATGGCAGTATAGAAATCATTGTTCAATTTTATTTTACAGCCAGTGGATAAGTTTCTGCCATCACTCTGACATAAATTCTTACAAAAATAGCTTCTAATAACCTGGATTCATTTCAACATTTTCATTTCAGCAACCAGTGATGCAGAGAAATAAACATATAGCAAGAGCAGTCAGCGACACAGACAGTACAGTCCTCTCAGTCAGTGACAGAAAACAGATATAGAAAAGAGGCAGACACAGAAACAGACGGTGAGGGAAAAAAGAGAGAGACTCAGATAAAACAACAAACAAAACAAAGACTGACACATAAGAAACAGGCAGAGCAAAGCAGAGAAGACAGCAGAGGCAGACTCTAGTATAGAATAGCTGCTATAGTGCTTAGAATATATTTGTGATGCACATGCACCTCAAGTATTTTGTCACTGCCTTGATATTGTGAAGATGTTTTTATCACATTAACTTTTTACAAAATGAAAGACACAGACCTCATGTCAGGATACAAATGTGTCTCCTTTCCTCAGACCTCCCTCTGAACTCTGATCTCTGTGACCTTTTCGATCTGTCCAGGTATCCGCTTACTGGACGGCTCTGTCACTGATGCCATGGAGGCCACAGCTCTGACCTTCAACATCCACTTCATCGACATCTATGTCTGCAGTTGGGGCCCGCGGGATGACGGTGCCGAGATGGACGGGCCGCACAGGCTGACAGAGCAAGCCCTCCGGCTAGGAGCTCAAAAGGCACAGCTCTCATCTCTAAGTTCACACTAGTGTCTGTCGGATGTAGAGCAGACACTCATGCTGTCTGTGGAGCTGAGATGGGAAGGAGAAAATATTGAGTATTTGGATTATCTGTCCATCTAGTTTTAGATGCACATTCTTTATTATTCTTTAACAACCTAAATAACCATGCCAAGTGGTCCAATATTAGTTTAACTGAGTCCCTTTTTGGTTTCCTGTTTCCAATGAATAGCAGTGAAGCAAGGAAACATTCTAAGTAGTTAGGAAGTTTAACTACAATTAACTTTGTGTCTTAAATCAATTAACATTACAAGAAATGTCCTTGAACTAATGTTTAGTCTAGAGCCACAATGCTTGCTTTTTGTGTGAATGAATTCAGTGTAGAAGTTGTAACAGCTGTGAGGTTTGTGTTTGACCACCGAGTGATGATAAGCTCCGGTAACTGCAGTTATAGTTCATGGGCCATCCCGTGGTGCTACTTTTTTTACTTTATGGGGGCCATGAATTAAGACAGAGGACCATCATTTAAGCGTGGAGATTCATTCTTGACCTTGGGATAGATACTTGCTGTTGCACTGCAGCGGTTTATTGGCCCATTTTTGCAATTGCATAAAGTTACTGTGAGTGTTTACATTGACCATGAAAATGTCATTTTTACTGCTGTTGTGATTATTGTTTTGTGGCTGCAGGTTTCTTTGGTTTTGACTTTGTCTATTGTACTTAATGCTTGTGAACTTATGAAAATACAATGTTGGCAACATAAGAGTCTAGAAGATAGTGTAGACTACGCTCATTGTGTTTCATTTGTATGCTGATAAAAGTTCGAGATGTCAGAACATGAAAATAGTTGAAAAGATTGAAATTGACTTAATAGTTCTTTCTCAAACCATTACGTGTCTCTCTGCCACTTAATAATGCCTATCTTGAAATAGTGGATAGATATATTTCTACCCTTTTTTTATATGAACAAATACATTTTTCACTATCCACTTAGTGTATATTAGTATGTGATATATGAAATACTCCACCACTAGATGGTAACAGTATTTATAAAATCTACTTTCTACTTGTTCTTTCACCTTGATGCTCCTGTATTTGTGTTTCCAGGGCCGAGGTGGGAAGGGCAGCATCTTTGTGTGGGCAGCAGGTAATGGTGGAGTGCAACATGACCACTGCGGTGCAGATGGTTATGTTAACTCCATCTACACCATTGCCATTGGCGCTGTCACTCAAACAGGAAAGCCCGCCTACTTTGGCGAGCCCTGCCCCGGAGTGTTGGCCGTCACTCTGACAGGGGCTGGCGTAGGAGGCTCACTACCTCTGGTTAGTGTCTCCGCCTAACACATCTAAAAACAACGTTTTTCATTAATGAGTGCATATATATATGTGTATGTGTGTGTGTGTGTGTGTGCGTGTGTGTGTGTGTGTGTGTGTGTGTGTGTGTGTGTGTGTGTGTGTGTGTGTGTGTGTGTGNGTGTGTGTGTGTGTGTGTGTGTGTGTGTGTGTGTGTGTGTGTGTGTGTGTGTGTGTGCGCCAGCAAGCCTGCTCTTTGACTCCTCTGAGCTGTGAGAAGCCTGTTAAAGAGCAGCCACTGGTGTGATATTTATAGAGGCCTGCCAAATGACCTAGGTGACTGCAGGGCACACACTCACACACACACACACTCAGAAGCAAACGAGTGTTAATTGGAGCTAAAGCATGGCTGTAGTGGCTGAGAAAGGCAGAGGAAGAAGCTGAGGTGTTGATGGTGGAGGTAACAGTGAAAAGCCAAGAAAAACATGCAGTGCCAACTCCAGAGCTACAGAAACAGAAAAGCCAATTTTATGAGTGTGATATCACCTTTGTCTGCTGGGATGCCTGCCCTTTTCTACCTCACATAAGGAGATGGTCAAACCATTTTTTTTTTATCATCATTGCTGTAAAATAGTGTTGAAATGTTCTAATGACAAAAAAAAAGCAAAAAAAAAAACGGCTGCACATAAAGTAGCTGCTCCAGTGTTGGTACTTTTCTGGCTTGATTTGCTGCAAAACTGGATTCTCTTCCAAAAGCCTCCCAGACAAATCCATTTCAGAGGATGAGTTGTGTAGAACTTTTTACTCCGTGTACTGATGACACATTTACATTCTTGTTTGGTTTGTGGTTTCTCCAGGTCACTGTGACCAACATCGATGATGGCTGTGTCACAACTTTTCCAGGAACATCCAGTGCAGCTCCCATCGCTGCAGGAATTCTGGCTCTTGTCTTGGAAGTAAAGTGAGTGTCTACCTGACCAGCACTACCACAACTACACACACACACACACACACACACACACACACACACACACACACACACACACACACATTAATAATACAGTATAAGAATATGTAGCAATATGTAGCACCTTGTTTATTTTTGTTACTCGAGGACACTGATCAGGGCTTCAGTCCTCACCCTTGTGATGTTGATTTGATTTGTTGTCGTGGTTGTGATTATAGGTCGTTTTGTGCCAATGGTTGAATTTGTTGTGTTAGTCTCTTCTCATAATTAAGATCACTTTTGTCATATAGGCCATGTGCTTGTTTTTAGTAAAAGTGGTGATATTTTCTCTTACATCCTTCCATAACACCTTGTATTTGTCATCTCTAGGACAAAAACGTTAGAAGTCACTTTCCCATCAACCTTTATGACATTGACTTTATCCCCGACTTTCCCTTCAAGTTCAAATCTTTGGTTCATAACCAAACACCAGAAAAAAAAAAAAAAAAAAAAATAACTGACATTATTATTATTCAATATTGTGTGTAAAATGTGAAAAAAAATGTAAAAAATGCCAATTTTTTATTTCCCTCCACAAATTCAACTGATGTCTTCAAATTGCCCAATTTCAAATGTTTTGTTTGGATGACAGTTCAAAACCAAGAGCCAATGTTTATTTATACTTTATAAATGACTATAAAACATTAAATTATAAAAATGAGTGAAGATTAATTTTAGTAATTTAGTAACTCAAGGAGTAAAACTCTTTTATATAAAAATTCCTCATCCCTCATCTTTGCATGTTTTCCTACCTTGTCTCCCCATTTTTCCTTCTTACTGTTTTTTTTTTAAGTCCTTGCTCTGATCATCTTTTTCTCCTACCCTTTCCCTCTCTCTGTCTGAATCTGCAGATATATCTCTTTGCTCTTTTTTCCTCCTCTCCCTCCTTTGTCTCTTGCCACTTCCTACCATTTCCAAAGCACCCTTTTTCTTCATCCCTCTTAACTCGCCAGCTGTCGGTGTGGCCTCAGGCCTGGTGTTTTGTGGTGGTATCAGCAGCGTCTACGCCTCCTTCATGTTATGGATGGTACTAGAGCCTGGCTTTACTGCTCCAGCTGTCATGCCACAGCGTCTCAGTCTCAGTCGCTTGGCTGTAAAATGGAGCGCGGGTCCCCTGGGCGAGGCGACTCCCAGGACATTACTGTTAAAGGCTTTGTCGTGACCCGCAGCTACAGACTAAACTATATATCACCTCTCTCACTCAGATCAGCAGCATTCTGCTCACGTCTTTATGGAACTGGTCTCTCTCTCTCTCTCTCTCTGTCTGTCTTTATATCTTTCTGGGTCTCTCTCTCTCATTCTCTGTTTCTCACACTTGCTCATTCTGTGTCTCACTCTTTCTCCTCACATTTCACACAAACACACACTCATATATTCTCCCATAGTCTCTCTCACACACATGCAAACTTAGACTCTGATACGAGGATGTTCTGCCTCATGCAGAACATCCTCAAGCACCAAAGTATTTGTATATAGACTTGAGGGTGCATTTGATACATATTGGAGTAATTTCATGCCTGTGAAATGTTTCCAGAATTGCACTTTGTTCAGTGTCAAACAACATTTATACCATGGCACATAAAAATTTAAAAGTCAAAGTCACTGCGTAAGTATTTTAGGTTAAAACATCTTTTAAACTTTTCAACAGAATATGAAGCTGTGAAGTTTTGACATCATGTCAAAGAGGTCTATGTGTTGTGTTGCAAATAAATCTAGTGAAGTTATCATGCCGAGCAGCTAGCCCTCAGCCTGTTCCTTCTCGTAATCCCTCTTTTTACCTCATGAGGTGATAGTGAGTCACTTCTGTAGCAGAGAGAATGAGAGAAGTGGTGCCTCTGTGAAAGACAAGAAGTGATAGAAATAGATGCAAAACTATTGGAGTTGATTTCCAATGTCCGAGACAGTTCTTGGCAAGTAAAGGAATGAAGCTTGAAGCCAAACTCCTACCCTTTAAAGCCTCAGAAAATCACAGGGTTATTTAGTTGTGTATTGATTTCATGATAGCAGAAGTCACATATTAGCCCAGTTTAGTGGCAGAATAAAAAGATGTAGCTCACATGTAGACGACTGACCAACACAACGACTGACCAACACAACATTTCTGTCTTGCTGACTTCCTGTAATGGCACATATCTATAGTTGGATTGAGATATGTATAATCTGTTTATTTTTACTCACCATATGTGGTTATTACTTTCAATCCCTCTGTCTAACACTCGATTATCTCCACCTCAATCTTCTCTTTATTCAGCTGCACTCTCCAGGATTAATGAGGAAGAAGGCTGTGCTGGTCATCTTTTGTCTTTGTTTGTTTATCATAAGAAGCAAATTGACAAATTGTGAAAGTTGCTGTTGTCTCTTTTTTAATTGCCACCAATAGTGGACATAGGCAGAAAATGGAAATAGGGAAAGAGACGATGGTCTGTGGCAGGAAATGAATCAGGGATGATTTGTTGCATCTTAACCACTATGCTGCCTGGATGCCCATTTTCTGTAATTTCCACTATAATGTGCAGGGTCTTCTGCCAGTATCAGTTGAAATGACAACGTACACTTCTGATACAAAATAGCAGGGGGCTTAAAGAAGGGTGCAGTGCGTTGTTGTTTATGTTATCAGAATGTCCCTCAGTGTGTTATTGCCCTAACAGTGTCAGGGTCTCTCTCTCTCTCTGATGCTACATCAGCCTGTCTGTCTGTGTTTCCATCTGTCTCCATCCGTCCACCGTGACGGCTGTCCAACAAGCCATTAGAGTGAATCAATTCTTCACTCATCCAGTTTGTCAGTCTTTCTGTCTCAGACTGTTTGTTCACTTTATCTCCATGTCAGCCTCTGTCACTTCATCTCTGTTTCTCTCATCCATTCATCAGTATGTCTGTCTGGAGCTGAACATTTGGTTTTATTCCACCTTATTTTCTTGGATTCGTTCACCCGCAGATGTCTGCCTCTCTGTCCAGCAGTAAAAATATAAAAATGATATTTTTTACCTCTTTTTACCTGTCACTTGAGCCATTTAGTGATGAGAGACATCAAAATCAAAATCACCCGCTTCTAGTGCTCCATGTAGAGTGATAATCAGCCACTTGAATTATCCAAAGCAAAAGGACTCTGTCAATACATGTTGGTGTTAGATTTTATTATGTGGCATTTTTTAAAATGGACAAAAATATGATGCACCGTGGCTGGGCTTGGCAGAAATCTAGAGAAAAAACTACAGCTGACGTCCCTTCATTGTGCACACAACAACACAGTCACTGGCTACAGTTATCAGAAGACTAAACTATTAGTACCATTCAACATAGTCCCTACTGCCTGCTTTCTACCTACCTACCTCATCTACCTACACATCCAACCACAGCAACACATCGAGATTATAGGACAACAAAGTTAGCAGCCTGTTACCTCACCCATATTGACACATCCATCTAAAGGGACAGGCACATGCAACTGAATTTGCATACAGCTAATAGGAACACACTCTCTCTCTCTCTCTCTCTCTCTCTCTCTAAAAAGGCCTGTGATTGGCCAATATGTCCTGTCATTGTCTGCACGGAGGTGCAGACATCCAGTTTTCTTTCAGACCACTGGAATTACAATATGCTGAAAGGTCATTATGGAATTTTTGCCTGTTGATGCCAAAACATTGCTACCTACCCCAGCTTCAACTTTATATAGCAGTGATTTATATTTTGAACTCTGCTGTACAACAGTATCACCACAGGGATTTAAACATAAAGGCATACAACTCATGTTGTGCATCACTTCCTGTACGCCTAAACTCATTTTTTCTTTAACATAGTATTTCATTGTCTTCCCGTCTTCCACTTTCTCCCTTTACATTGAATAAATGAGGGAAATAATATTATGCTCTCTCTGGGGCGTTGACTAGTGATCAGCTGGTGATGTCAGAGGAGAGAGAGACGTATGTAGAACTAAACTGGACTCAACTAATGTTACACACATACACACACAGTCCTGAGGTTGTTTCACACGCTAATGTCATTTGAAATGCAGTGAAGGTCACACACTGGCATGTATAACCTCTTACTAATACACACCTAAGCTATATGACTGATATTAACATACCTGTGACGCTCTGGAGCCTTACAGGGCGTTTCAAGATGTATATCAAGAAGAAAACATTTACAATTAATCATCTCACACCACTATTGTTTAAAAATGAATACACTTAGATTTCAGTAGGCTTTTATTGGAGCATGAGTTGACCTTTGGTGGTCAATATTTCACATGAACACCGTCTCCAGTGTTTCACCATTTTGTATGGTGGCTCTGAAAGGACAAAATGCCTTCATCAGTTTGACAACACATTATTCACTGTAATCAAATACATAAAACGTGCTGCAAATACTCACAACAGAATGGAGGTGTTTCCAGGGGCCCCTAAAAAGTGATGAGGGGGCATCCTGCGGCTCACTTTCTGGTGAGGTGTATACCATGAAGTCGTGATCCGAACCGCAGTGGCCAAGGATTTGAGTTCAACCCATGGCTCTTTGCTCTCTCTCCCTGACTTTACTGTGAACCTAGGATGCCCTTGCATGGATGCAGTATAATATATGTACCATAATACCTCCATACGCACCTCTTCAACGCTTTTACCTTCAAAAGTCATGAATCATGGAACAAGTGCATCTCAGCCAGGTTCATCACTTTTTAGTGTCCCCTGGAAACACTTTCTTTATGTTGGGTATTCATTAGTATTCACAGTGCATTTGCATATTTGTTTGTGCTTTGAATATTTGCGGCACACGTATTGTCATATTGGGGAAGATGTGGGAATTTTGCAGCACCTTTGTCTATTAGTTTGTGTTTTGTCTATTTGCCTGTTTTCTTAAGTTGCAGTGTGTTGAGCTCTTATGGCCAATTTGTCTTTATTGGTGAAAGGTGGGAAATACACAAAAACTCCATACACAAGTGCAGTACAGTAAGTTTAGGGGCTGCAAACTTATTCAACAATACAAATGCAGGGTAACTACTACAAAAGGATTTGTACGCACACATCCATATGATAGCAGTGCATTACTCGTGTTTAATCGGGACATGCATACACACACACAGTAATTACATTCAAAATGTTTATTGAGCTCTCACAGCTCATCTTTTTGTGTGGCACACACAGACGCACACAGACATCTACTGTAGATACAAACAAATACAGACATCCTGATGCAAACTGTCCATAGTCTCACAATTGTACAAACACACACACACTTGTTATGTGAACATGGACTCATTAGCTGCAGAAATCAGGGCTACGCTGGTGGAGTGTATTTAAAGGAGATTGCAGGCATGCAGTTATTGGACTTGGCCTAATTGATAAACCCATTAGTAACACTTGTTCAGATAACATGGGAGGAATCTCAGTCTGCTCACAGTCGCTCCAAATGGGTTCACTTAGGCTTAGAGTGCAGCACATTAAGAGAAGATTACAGAACGATGTGGAGCGTCTAACCAGTCCACGCCTCGCTGCTGTGAGATTAATAGAGACAAACTAAGGATGGAGATGGTGTGAACATTGGACTCTGACACAACACAGGGTGGAGACACTATATGTGTGTCACTGTACAGCAGTGGGTGTTGTGAGTGTTTGTATGTGTTTCTGAATGTATGCTCATCTCACACATTTTTATGTCGTTACGACGTAGTTGGAGATTGGCCTTTTCACGTTAAGTATATGTATTTGCATGTGTGTATTTTCCTTCTGCTGTGTCTGTTTGCCTCTGTGTGGGTGGATCTGTGCTGCTCTGTAAATATAACCACATGTGTGTCGGTTTCTCTGCCTTTCAACTAAAGCTGCGATGTGGCTCAGCAGAGGATCTTAATGCAAAGTGTCCAAGCAGAAGATGTGCTGCCTGGGATGAGACACTGGGGTTTAAACTGCTGCTTGTCTTGTACCAACACATTATACCCTGCTGACTAACAAGCTCCACTGTTAGTGATATCTCCTTTAGTTACTGTTAAAAGAAAAAGAAAAGAAGAAAAAAATTGAACATGCTGAGCTTCAGTAAAGCATGTTCAAGCAATCATCAGGATAAATCTCAATCTCCTTCTGGCTGCAAATATGTTCATGATGCATGATAGTTTGGGGCTGATGATAGTTCATTTCTTGGCTACTCATGTTTTAAATTGGACCTTTTCAAGCCAATATATTACAAATATTAAATGTTTCTTGCGGTTTGTTCTTGATCATTTTTAACCATGCTAGCTGTGTGCATGTCTGTAGGGATGTTTGGTCTGTCCATCATGTTACTCCATACTGTATCCAGGATAAGTCATAGACCAGTGGGGTAGAGATGGATAGATGGATAAAAATAACAGCTATAACTGTCTTGGTATGAATAAAAAAGATGTTAACTTCATTCCAAAGTGATCTTGAAATATTTTTGATTTATCGCACAGTAAATATGTGATCAAACCACAGTCTTAGAAGTAGATGACACTGACCGAGCTTTTGGAAAACTGTTAATTCTTTTGTCACATATTTTCATTATTTTCAACTATTTCCATTATTTTACCACTTTGAGCATCAGCAGATATACAGTATGTTGCGGTCAAGAGAATGATGTGGTTTTTGCTCCCTACAGAATTTCATTTTCGATGGTTGTTTACAAAATAGAAATGTTGAGCGTGATGCTCCTAAACGATCGGGAGCTGTCAGTGTTTTCCTCCGGGTCCCGATCTCTCTCTTTCTTCACCCCTCCATCTTTCTGTCCCCTCGATTGCCCATCTCTCATGCTCTCTCCCCTGGGCTGGACACTTTGTCCTTGCGCTCCCTGTCTCCTCCTCATCCTCATCCTCCTCCTCCTCCTCCGCCTCCTCTCTGCCTGGGCCCAGTGTGAGTGATAAATTATTCGTGGGCCATGCTCTGAGGGCCCAGGGCTGCTCATTCCTGCACACAGAGGACTAGCATTGATCCAGCCTGTGGTTCAACTTAATTGGAAACCCAGTTACACCAGCCACAGACATACTCCGACACACACAAACACAGCGCATACGCACACATGCACACGCAAGCATGCACCCCCAGACGTGCAATCCATATGTGTCTAGGTGCATGGATGTTGCAAACGGCAGCATAATTATATGACGCACACACACAGACACACGCAATCCCCATATGCATTCATGCATTAAAGTGTTACAGAATTAACATCTGCCCAAGTATCAGCTACAATATGTATGTTTTACAATTTAGCATTACACACACACAAACTGCAGTACATAATACAGCATTTTGTGCACATGTTTCCTGAGCATGGACACACAGCCACTAAATACACATACAAAAACACACGCACACACTCCAACAGTAAAACTCCAGCAAGTGCATGATTTGACACACAAGGAACTGTAGATGGTCTCACACACACACACACACACGCACACACACACACACTTTCTCTCTCTCTCTCTCTCTCTCTCTCTCTCTCTCTTTATAGTCACTAAGCCTGCATTTTAAGCAGCATTAAAGAGGAGTAACAGTCCACAGTGGAGCAATATGGAGGCCCAGGGTTATCGATTGGACTGAGACACTGACTATCATACAGCTAATAGATTACATCAGACACATCGGAGCAGCCCAGTCAATGAGGCCTGATCCTATTAACTGGGGATTTGTAAACAGTTGTGTGCTCACTGTGACGGCTGCTGTGCTGCTTTGTGAGCCTTGGCGAGGGCGATGAGGCCTGTGTGGTTCTGGAGCACGCTCACGTGTTTTTGCACTGTGGGCCTGCAGCCCAGATGTGTTCATGCGTGCTCATGCTGGACAACATGCTTTAATTTCGCCATTGCAAGAGTGGTGTCAGTTACCTCTTCTGCTCCTAGTGTTGCTGTTTATCCTTCAGAAGAAGCAGAAGGTTGTAAATCAGTCCAATATTCTTGCAGAAACATTTCATCTTAAGGGCCTAACTAATTGACTTGTTAGCGACCAAGCTTGGAAATGGAGAAGCTATTGGCTATCTGGCCTGTTCCTGGCCAATAGTTTGCCAACAAGCCCTGGAAGTCGTTGCTGTGTCACCAAGTTTTCACCCCAACCTGTTTTGCAGAGAGACACATGGTGTGAGACCAAAGCCTGAAGCAGAAATATGTCTCCTTTCCTTAAATTAAAGTTTTTTGTCATTCTTTTAGTCGTTTGTGAGGAAGAGTGTGAAACCCCATAAATGGTGGCACATCCTACATGTTCTCTATCTTCTGCTAGAGGCAGTAGTTTATTAGGTTTGTCAGGTTGCACATGTTGACAATGCAGGTTTTCACAGAATGAAAAGTGAAATGAATAACATAATTCAGCTAAAGACATTCTTCACATTTATATCTTTTTTTTAAACTTGTATTCCAATAATACCAACTAAAGACTTTTATTAAATAGACGTTGAAAATAATTACAGGAATTATTAGACTGATGCAGACAACAGTACATAACAGGAATTCTTTGAATGAGCTCAACACCAAATTCCATAAATAGTGGTTTTTTTCTGTCTTGCAGCCAAACCAAAACCAACAGGAGGAGAAAACACATGCTCTGGCATTGACAAAGAGCTAGTGCAGAGAAAAATAAGTGCCACCTCTATGTGAAAGAAACCTCACGCGTTAACAGCTCAGTTCATCTTAAGTCCATTACAGCATAAGCAATACTTCTGTTTAACCAGCACTATGGTGGATGCTGGTCGTGGGGTTTTTCAGATTAATTTCGTGGCCTAAACCTATTCACGTCCTTCCAGGAGCTGTGAGGCAAAGAAGACTGAAAACACAGAGAGACAGAGAGAGAGAGAGAGGGAGGGAGGGAGAGAGAGAGAGAGAGCGGCAGCAGTAAACTGGGTTCTCAGCCAACAGTGTGTTTTTAAGAGCAAAACGACTTTTCCAAAATAAATAGATCTGTGTCGCGGACTGCTAGGAGAGAGAAAAGCCCTCGGTTCAATAATTAATTCCCGAGTCGAGGGTTTTGGAGAGCCGCTGATTGGGCTGATTTTTTTTTTTATTCTGTTATGATACAAAGGAGGCCGTTTGAAGTAATTTGTCCCAGAGAGAGCGGCTTGGAATACCATACATGCTTTGATTTAGCAAAGCAAATTTAATTTTGTTTGCTTTATGCAAACCAGCCGGGGCCGCGGGGCTTTCTCTGATTCCACCAGAGGGGTGATGGTAGTGGTGGTGCTGATGATGGAGGTGGGGGAGTGCACACAACAGAATCACACTGCTGCCGCTAATATATAATACAGAGCGCACACTCATACACGCAGACACATGCAGTGAGCAGCAACAGTTCAAAAGTACAAAGCCTATCTCCGCCCTGCACACAAACACACTCCAATCCCTTTGAAATCAAAGCTTAAAATAATTGTTTGTGTGTTGTATTTTGTTTCATTCTATCTGTCTATTATTAGTGTTACTGGTATTATGCCTATCATGTTGTTTTAGCTGCCTGCTCCGGCTGCTTGCAGGGGTTTTGTTTTATGCTGCTAATGAAAGCTTCTTTCCTCACTTTTGTTCTGCTTCGTTTTTTTCCCAATACGTGAATGGAATACATCTGTTTATATCTAGGCCTGATATTTCCTGAGATGTCTAACACCCAACAGCACAATGAAGAGGCCACTTGTGAATAGTTTTTTTTTTTCCCAAGGACTTTTCTTCATATCTTTGTGCAGATATTTGCCATACAGTAAAACTATAAAGCTGCACCTCAGCGTAGCTGAATAGACATGCATGATGTATCGCAGTTATGTCATTAGTCATGAGGGAAATCAGGTGTAACAGTGTAGTACATGTTTAATTACCTTTGTTTCTCCTGTATTGGAGAAATGACTGCCCGTGTACAGATGTTGAGGCGGACAGTGCAGGCATTTCTTGTCAGAAACAGAAAAAAGCAGTTCAGAATGGGTGGCCAAGCGGTTTTCTTAGACTCCATTCAAGTCATTTTCTTAGGGAACAATAATGAGTGGATAAAGCAGAAAAACCCAATTTCCTTTATGCTTTTTATATCCCGAAAAAGCCCTCGTTGACGACCCTTTGGTCTTTTGTTACAGAAAACTGAGCTAATATCCTCCAGCTCTCTGCGCAGTTTAAAGGTCTTAATTGGATTCCATTAGTATATTGCTTGACATGACACTTGAGTCCGCTCTATTAGAATTCCCCTGCCTAGGATTAAAAAGACTTTTTCTACATTCGACTCTCTAGGCCCTTTTGTTAAAGTCTCAAATATTCTTTGTTGGATTCACAGTTTTTTAGTGACACCATTATTGAAACCTTAAGCTTGACTTTAAATATGTGCTTTTATGTCTAGAGGAGTTGCTGTAAAAAGGTATGGCAGTGTCTCATCGCGGCGGTTTATGTATCAATAAACCGTAGTATTAATACAGTATAAGCCTCACAATGCTGGTAGAATGTGTTGTAGGTCTCATAAAACAGTCCTCTGGCCTCTTTCTAACCAAGACAAGAGCTTGTGTTGAGCTCCCTGCAGGTTTCTTTTCAGAGTATCACGCAGAGTTGAAGTGTTTCCTCTGTGATTTCAGTTGGTGTAGCACACAGGCTGGAGCAAGGATGCGTTTGATGATATTCTGTTTCATGTCTCTCGCCCAAGTCCCGAGCTGACGTGGAGGGACGTTCAGCATCTGATGGCCAAGACGGCGAAGATCCCTGACCCCAAAGAGCCTGGGTGGAACATCAACGCAGCAGGGTACCACATTCACCACAGGTATTTTGACACATCCAAGACCTCTCTGCACACATTTTAAATGAGGCTGACATGTAAACAGATGGATGTATTAATCATTCAGTTGAAACATCAGTAGTTGTGCATAGTGAGCTACTGTTTGTCTGCAATCCCTGATTACTTGTTGCTGTGGCTGTCTAATCAACATGTGCCTATCAAGTTTAATTGTGTCTCTTTAGAGTAATAATTCCACATTTTGGTAAATACAGTTACAGTTTTTATGGAGTTAGTTTAGATGAGAAGATTGACTCCACTGTCACATCTGGACATGTTACTGTGAGCAAAACCGTCAGTAAATTACTGCTCTCATCCCAGAAATAGTCTGAGTTGTAACTCCCTTTAAAACCATATCTTACCAAGCTAGCTGTTCCCCTAAATAGTTTTAATGCTAAGCTAAGCTAAAAGGTAGCTGCTGACTGTAGTCAGTCTGTATTATATCTAGAGTACATGCTACTAGAGAGGCATAGATCTCATTTAGCCACAAGACAAACAAGGCTCTTTCCTCTGATGTTGAATTATTTCTTTCATTTAGGGAAGAGGTTGTAAAAGTTGGTCTAGGTCCAATGACATTAGACACATTAATGCTACGTTTGACTTAAGTAAAAACTGAAAAAGTTACTCACACTAAAGGTATGTTGCTACACCTAATCATTTTACTGTGACTGTGATAATAACAATATAAAAAGCTTGTAATTAGGCATCACTGTTGTTAGCTGTTGGTGTGGACATAATATGAATTATTTTCTCTATTGTTCTTAACTATTTGTTTATCTGTATAACACGTCACACATCCCCTAAAGATAATTTCTCCACATGATTGACTCATTGTACATGTGGATACTGTGGTTGTGGTTATGAAATGTTTGATTACTATAATTATCCCAATATGATCTCTAACTGGGATAATTTCACATAAAATAAATACCCTGTTTACACCACCTTAAGGTTTCTGGACCACAATATTAGAGCCTTCAAACTGTTGAACCTGCTTCCTTAAATTGATATTTTCATGGATGCATACACACGGTGTTATGCATGACACTTTCCTCAGGTGAACAGTCTGTGATGATCAGGCATCTTCCACCTGTTCACCACTGTCATTTCCACGTATACACACACACAAACACACACACGCTCAGTTTTAGTCGCGCACACACACACACACCTACGCGCTCTCCTCATACAAAGTGCTTCAGCCACAAAAAGCAGCAGTCTGTTTTATGACAGTTGAGACAGGTGATCTTGTCCAGGGAGGAGTGTCATTGTAATCCTCTAATGTTATTATCACACCCACAGCGTGTCTGAGTGTCTGTACCTGCTCTGATTTATACAGACAGAGGCTGGAGGAAATGGAGCTGCTCGCTCTCACTGTATGAAGCATGAATCAGACAAGGGGGGAGAGAGAGAGAGAGAGAGAGGAAGCCCTGTGCTCCTCCAGACATCGAATAGACGCTTTTACAATGCTTTTACAACGCTTTTACAATGTCAGCCAGGGGATGACATATTGGTAATCAGTCATAGCGTTTGTGATGTTTTACCTCTGCTCTCTGTCTCACTCCTCCTGTCATACTGACTCTGACTCTCTGTCCTCATGTCTTTGTAGTTTCTTTTCCCGTCCTTCCTCTCTCCTTTCTTATCCCGCTATTTTCTAGCTATCATTCCCTCTCACTGCCTTCCTATTCCTCTTTTCCATCCCCTCTTTCGCAGCATGCTGTGTCATAAAATAGATTGTAATTACTGTGTTGCTGTGAGAAGAATGGATTAATTAAAATATAATGATGCCGATCACACCAGCGGGCATCTGTTGAAATCTGTCCATTTAGGGGCTGTGGCAGAGGACTTGTAATGCCCTGATCATACTGCAGTGGCCACGCTAATTATGAAGAATGGGTTATTGCATGGGCGAGGACGGATGAACTAGCCGGTGCAATGAGCACAGGGTCACTTACCATCAATGAGGTTGTTACAATACATTAAAGATTAGATATGATATCAGTAATGAGAGGATCCATGTTTAAGAAAATTGAAGATAACACTGAATGCTTAGGTTGAGGTTAGTCAAGAAGAGGTTCACAGAAGGCATCTCAAGATGCTTGAGTCCAAACAAAGACAGATACAGGAATATGAACTTTGATTCTGTAGGTCTACATACTGTCTCCTGTTATTTGCTAGTTTTTGGTTTGACTTATCATCAAAAAACTATGTTCCCTGTGGAGTTTTTTTTCTAAAATATAACTTTTTGCACACTAGTGAAAGTATTCACATAATTTACTCAAGTAATCACAAGACATCATGACAATCAAAAATCATGCTATAAATATCTTAAGGTTCCTTTGCAGACATGTTTCAAACTATGTAAAATTACTCTGCTATGATGAATATTTTGTTTAACATGATTTTTCCTCATGAACATTTTTGCATAAAAAGTAAAAAATCTAGATCAAAAACTGGGGCTGTAAGTACACCTCTATTACTTAAAATTGAGTACTGCCAAATTGAGTAAATGCACCCCCCTTTTTACTATCACTGGTTTGTGATTATTCTATAGTTTGCTGAATATAAAAGTATTGAATTACTTCCAACATAGCAGTGAGAAACAATACAACACAATAACACAAAATATACCCAAAAGAAAGGTTGGACAGGCTCAAGCTATGCCAACCCTTATTACACTGCCCAATTTGGCAGAAAAAGAAATAATAGAACCAAAATTACAGTATTTCTTCCACAACAATGCCAGTGTGTCAAGTCATGCTAATTCTTCTCAGTCTGACTATTTTACACCACAACAGACAATGGATTAGTCCATCTCTGAATACAACACTTTTCAGTTCTTACTGAGGACACAGGAAACAGCCTGGCAATGTAGTTTTTAGCAAATGTAACTCAAACAGGGAAAACAGTCGGGGACTCTCTGCAGCCAAGGAGGATTAATGCAGGGTGGTGTGCTGTATGTGGGATTGACTCTAAATAACCTGCATGGTAATTAGTCATTAAAAGTTACAGAGTCTGTCTTTAAATGAGAGAAATCAATGGAGATGTTGAGTGCGACTCTAAAAGTTTCACAGGGAGCGTGTGCGGATTGAGGACAGATGGTTGCAGTGAAAGCAGTGACTGCATGGCTTTGTAAAAGTTGAAAGAAAAATAGCTGCCTTATAGATGCTGGATGAGTTGCCATTGATGTGTCTGTATATATATGTGTGTGTTTGGAGATTTAAAGGGATGTTGGGTGGGAGGAAGGGGTCACCCGCATCCTAGAGTTCCCATCTGTTTGACCTCCATATAGACTGGCAGCTTTAGAAAACTCTGATGTTGGGGAGCGACCCCACCCTCAGCTCCCACCACCATAACAACAATAAACATGTCAGCCGCCACACGCCAGCGCAATCTGCAATCAGATTTACTGTGCATGAAATATGGTGGTGCTTTTATTGGTCCAAAGACTTGTCACTCATAATTTATAGGCTGTTGCCAGGCCGGCTGTGATGTCAGCGAACTCCCAGCACCCTCAGGAGAATCAGAAGTGAGAGAGAGTGAAATCGATAGGGGTGAGGTGTGGTGGTGGTTGGGTGGGGGATAAAGATATAAGAGGACAGAAAATTTGTGTGTGTGTGTGTGTGTGAGGAGAGAGAAAGGGAATGAGGGAGAAAAGGTATTAGAAATAGGTGAAAAGAGGAAAAAAAAATAACACACATCCATCCTTTTCCTCTCTGTGGTTAGTTTATCAGGTTGAGGGAGTGAAAGTGTCAGTTTTTTTTCCAGGGCCTGTACAAATGGCTCTCCTCTCCCCTCCTCTCCTCTCCTCTCCTCTCCTCTCCCCTCTTCTCCCCTCCTCTCCNGAATATCACATCGAATTCTCATTTCTTTAAACTGAAAAGGCATAGATGTTGGATGGAGGCTCAACTTCCTCCACATAAATGAGGCTGTTTTTAACATCCATTGCATCCAGTCGGGGCGATGTGTCCTTCTGCATCCCCCCCCATTGCACATCGTGTCCTGTCATGTATGTGAGTAGCTTGATGGGTCACATGTAGGCAAATGCGAATTAGCCTTTACTCCACGTCATGCAGGTTCTCAGGGCTAAAATGCAGCCTTTCCACTTGACTTCCAGCCAGTCTCTGCGTGGCGTTGCCATGGCATCGGGCTGTAGGTTGAAGGAATTCACCCACCATTGGTGGAAGTCTGCCTGGAGGCTCCTCAGGATTCTCTCATGCGTCACTCCCAGCAAGCTGTGGCTCTCCTCTCCTCTCCTCTCCCCTCCCCTCCTCTCCTCTCCTCTCCTCTCCTGCGGCATTGCTCCGCATCCTTTGAACACTGACACCTATTGATCACATGGTTGGCAGAGGAAAAAAAAAATTAATCTGTGATTCACATCTCCACTTGAAGCCTCTCTGACCCAGAAATAGAAAGTGGAGAGTCTGGTGTTAGCAGCTTTGCTCCAGAGGGATGATGTACGGAGAAGAAGCAGAACGTCCAAACAGGCTTAATTTCATTTAATCTCTTCTGATAGCATAGGTGAAACTACAGTAATTATCCTGTGGGAGATTTAGATAGAAAATAACAGCGGTGGAATAGATCAAAGAAACGCTGCCCTCACTGCAAAGACAAAGTGAATATCAAGGAGAATGCATGAGTGGTGAAATGATATCTTTAAAAAAAAAAAGAAACTGGTATGGCATTAAAAAACGAGATAAGATTCAATCCCTCTTTTGAAAAATGATACCCAGTTCACAGAGAACTATTAGAATGTTTACATTTGCGGCATTTTGTTCCATATCAAAATAATTAATTGCCTCCATTTTCAAATTAAAAGTACATTACAACACAATTAAGGATGCAAATGAGTCTGGGCCTGTCGCGAGGAGCCAGGAAAAGTGAAAGAGTGACTGTGTTGATGTATGAGGGTTTGCGTGTTTTTTTGTGTATTAGGTGTGTTGCAATGGATCATTGTGCACGAGTCTGTATGTGTGTTTGAAGACAAAAACAGCGCCTTGCTGCTGTTATTGAAGAGGAAGACTCAGTGTTGAAATTACATCAGCACAGGGAAATAAATCAGAGCTCTGCAGTAATAAACAACAGAGTAATTAGGTCATTTTCCCTCAGTAACTGATCGACCAGAGCAACAGATACTATGTTATTCCTATTGTGTTAAAGGCTTCTGTCACGGGGGTTAAAAAAATCACCCAACATAAACACAACATACTCTTACGCACACATATTTCTTTATCTGTGCCTCTCTTCCAGGGGCTCTGACCTCAAACAAGCTTGTTCCATGAAAGATGTCTACATCGCTGTAGAATCCAGGGACAGTAAAACATAATTTTGTCATAACCTTCCCTCTTTGGAGGGAAAACAGATATAAAAGTATATAGCCTGTGGTTTACTGCGAGCTCCCCTCACCCAGCCTGGCAGCAGCACGCAGGGCTGATGGATGCCGGGCGTCGGCCGACTTTTAATTGCTCGTAAATTTTTGATCCAGGGAAACCGCCACGTTCTCCTTGTCCCCCAGCGACATGGGTGACGGAGCTGCTCAGGAGGGAGTAAAAGAGCCTCAGTGAGGAACACGGAGAGGTTGCATGAGAGACACACTAACACAGTTATAAAGATACAGAAGCACATCATCAGGTGCTCCACAGCATATGTGTGCTGTATAGAAGATTGGTGTGTACATTAAGGTCTTTTAACAAATATCAGTGTGGTCCTGTCAGTACCATCCACTTCTGAAATGATGGATGTTCCTCCCTGACAACATACTCCATACATCACCAAGAGGCAAGAACATCTTTCATGGCCTGATCTTGTTTTATCTAAATAACATTTTATTTTTTCATTTATTGGCCAATGACATTTATAAACACATTCTCAGTTCAAAAGCAGTAATTTGTCCCTGATTTGTGCCTGTCATTGAGCAGATAAGTGAGTCAACCTGTCTTGTCTGGCTGTAATAGACAGTATAGACAACCCTGCCTCTTAGAAGTTACCTTTGTATACCAGTAATGTGCAACAGCTAATATGTTTCATTAGAAACCTAATGTAGTCCAGTTAGATCTTTTTATTAATGTAACGTTTCACTAACATATCTGACAAGACACAAAATGTTAATCCCTGACATATCAGTAAATCTGACAGCACATTTCACTATTTTTTTCTAATCTCATGGAAACTAAAGCATCATGGTGTCATTTTTATACTCCATCCATTCAGATGGACCACAAAGACCAGTATAGTACAGTACGCAGCAATTTGTTCCCTGAAAAACAAAACCTCTCACAGTAATGCAGGTAGAAAAACCTCTGGCCCTGGTGTGTATGTGTGCATGGGTGCATTCCTTGTAGATGTAAATGTCTCAGTCCAGGATAAAACATTAATTATAATGGATGTACTATTCAAAGTGCATTTCCCGGATCATAATTCATCTTCAGCCTGTTACATACAGCTTACATTTTTAGTCTGCACTCCCTAGTCTTGAACCTGTATGAATCAAAAAGGCAGCATTAAACCAGTGAGAGCCTGAGGATAAGACTGAACGAACTCACACCATTTAAATATTGCAGAGATTAATGATGACTCAAATGTCGAAGATCAGTCTGTTAATCGATCAGTTGATCAGCTTCATTTTTGAAGTTCACATTTTTTCTGGTTTTCACTTTCAAAATGTGAGAACACTTTTACATTAACAACATAAAAATCTTCACCTGGATTTTGAACTGTCATGGTCAAGCAAAACCATGTAATTTAAATGTATTTTAAGCAAATAACTGATTGATTAATCAAGAGAATGATCATTGAATAATCATGAAGACAATAATTAGTTGCAGCCTGTTCCTGGGGGGCCATGTTACCCTACCAAACCAACTGGGCTTGAGCTGGACAACTGTCTGTGACTCTTGAAGCAGCACTAACATGCTGGTCTGGTATCAGCCTTGAAGAACCCAGCGTAGTTGACCTCTGTCATGTTTCTGTAGAGGACATACAGTGCTGCTTGAAAGTATGTGAACCCCTTGAGCAGTTTAGATGTTTCTGTTGTTTTACCATGATTTTCTTATTTTATCATCACCAGTTTTTATGTATAAAATGTCAGATATGTGTTTATCAATTGCATGTACTTGTTTAGTGGGACTTGTTTAAGCCCAAAAACTACATGAAACATGGAATTAGTGTATGTGCAAAAGTAAGTGAACCCCAGCTGCACTGGTTAAGTTCAGCAGGTAACAGTCTAAGGTGAAACACATTTGGTGCTGAATTAATCATTTAAACACACCAATGAAATGAGGGTTTGGCCTGAACTAATTAAAAGAGAGAGGAAACCAACCAAACCACTGTGGTCCCATACAAATCAACAATGCCCAGAGCAAAGGAGATATGAAGGAGGAGGACATGAAGAAGAGGGTAGTGACAGCCCCTCAGTCTGAGGAGGGCTATAAGACCATCTCCAAAAGATTCCAGCTCCATCCAGCCACTGTAAGACAAATCATTTACAAATGGAGGGCCTTCAACATGACAGCAACTCTGCCTAGAAGTGGACGCCCATCAAAACTATCACCCAGAAGCACCAGAAAAATAATAAATCATGTAAAGGCCAAACCACACATCACCTCTAGAGAGTCGCAGACCTCTGTAAGCATCTGGGACAAATGTGCATACGTCTACAATCAGATGAAAACTGAATAGCCATGACATTCATGGGAGGGTTGATAGAAGGAAGCCTCTGCTCTCAAAAAAGAACAAAGCTGCCCATTTCAACTTTGCCAGAGAGCACTTGGACAAACCAGAGGCCTTCTGGACGTCCATTCTCTGGACAGACGAGTCCAAAATAGAAATATTTGGTCACAATCAAAACCAACATGTTTGGAGAAAAGCAAACACTGCATATGAAGAAAATAACCTCCTCCCAACAGTGAAGCTGGTGGTGGAAAGGTGAAGGTCTGTGGCTGCTATTCTGCTTCTGGACCTGGACGACTCCATATTATCCAAGGAACCATGAATTCTCCGGCATATCAACAAACTCTTCACCAGAATCTCCTGCCATCGGTCAGGGAGTTGACGCTGGGACGAAAATGGATTATTCAACAAGACAATGACCCAAAGCATTCCAGCAAAATTACAAAGAAATGGCTTCAGAAAAAGAGGATTGGTACTCTGGATTGGCCCAGCCAGTCTGGACCTTAATCCAATTGAAATATTTTGGCGAGACCTGAAGAAGCTGATACATATCAGATGTCCCTCCAGCCTCTCTCAACTGGCTGAGTTCTGCAAGGAGGGGTGGGCAAAAATCCCAAAAAGCAGATGCGAGAGACTGGTCAGTGGTTACAGAAGACGTTTGGTTGAAGTAATGGCTGCAAAAGGAGGAGCCACAAGCTACTAATACAAGGGTTCACATACTTTTGCACGTGTTAACTTCAGTTTTTGTGAAATAAACCATTTTTGTTGAATTAAATAATGAAAATATATCTCTTTTTGTGTGTGTGTCCATTATTTGGAAAGTGTGCTTTACAAATTGCGATTTGGATGTATGTGTAATAAGGTTGTTTTAATGTTTTTCACAAAAAACAGTGACCATGTCTGGAGGGTTCACAAACTTTCAAGCAGCACTGTATAGTAAGAACCTTGTAGCTATAGATAGCCCTTTAATTTTTAAAACGTGAGGTATCATCAAAGGAAAAAATTTTTTACTCCTTTACTCCTGGAGAAACTCGCTGCACAAATTGTCTATGTCAAGCACTCACTGTGACTGCAGGAATGAGAGAACCTCTACCTGAAAGAAAACAAGCAGGGTGAAGAACGGAGGTCCAGTCGCCTACATTTGCATACACAGCTCTCATTTCCCTCTTTTACTGTGGAACAGTCCTTTAAATGCCTGTGCTTTGTTGACAGTAATGGAGCTAAGATTGAAAAATGGGGTTTAAAAACTCTCTCTGAAGACTTGTGACTGTTGCCAAGCCTAACAGATGCTCATCTGATCAATTTCTTACCCTGTTTGTCTTCCTCCCGAGATGAAAGTAAGAGGAGATAAATATAGGTTTATCCCACCATTTGCTTGTTCATTGCAGTAAGGTCTGACATCCTGCCGAGGATTTTGATTATTTCCTTCTTCTGTGTCAGACTAGCCTCAGATCTCTATCACTGTTTTTTTCCCCTTTTTTTGTGTCTTCTTTTTTTCCCTTTGCTTTATTCTCTCCCCCTTCCCTGCTGTTTTTGTTGTTCCAGTCTCATTTGGTGGTTTTCGGCACACCAGGTTTGGCCTGTTGTGATCTCTTCTCTCCTCACATCGATCTGGCCTCCTTTTTCCCCCGTGGCGGCCAAATCAAGACACACACTGATCATCCACAGGTCATGCTCAGGGCCAGAGGTCAGAGGTCAAAGAGAGCAAGCCAGTATCCTGCTTACCTTTATGTGTGTGTGTGTTTGTTTGTGTGTGTTAGTTGGGACATTTGAGGGGTTGCTCATCAGACATCTTGTTTCCACTTCATGCAAACACAAACATGCCTACACATATGGCTTATGCACAGTCAAACACTTGTAATAGCACTATAGGAAATTAAGATCTTTTATTATAAAACAGTGTAATACATTATTCATATCAATATACAGATAACATGCATCAGAATGTTTTGCAGATTTTAGTTTACTTTTTCATCATCACTTGCCAAAAACATCAAACCACTTCCTCTCATTTCTCAGTCTAAGTGAAATTCGCAGACATCACATCATATCACTCTTTGCAGTAATGGCACGATCTTTGTTTGTGTGATTATCTTGTGCCTGCATTTTAGCAAAAATCTGACTAGTTCCGTATCATCATATACAACCTTGAAGGTCTGCCACAGGTGGAAGTAGAGGAGAAGCTTTATTATTTCCATCAAAGACAAACTGTATTCTCATCTGTACCTCCTCCCGTTGTATTCACAATCAACAGTTTTTTAGAATTATTCATTATTGCCCAATGTGCCAGACTGTTTCCAACAACTTTGCCACTTTTGGTATATATCCAAATACACAAATGAATGCAGATATTTTCTGAAATAAACTTTATGTTACATCCTACCATTTAGATAAAGTTTTGTTTGTCATAAACAGACAAAGTGAAGACACAGTTGCTGACCTGTCAGAGAAAAGAACATCCAACAAACAGGTGATCTCTGAAGTGGAATGCAAAATATCTCAGCACTAAGTGATGACATACATACAAGTGATGTATTTGCTTGCTATGGTAAAGACTGAATGTTTTTGAGTCATAGTCATGGTCATGTGGGTCCATAATCCCTGGTTTCACAGTCCAACTAACTAACTGCCACACAGTGTTGCTGCAGGCTGACCGACACACAGACGCAGAGCTCACTTCCAGTGGGCACAAAGGGAGAGAGATGGGTGAGCCTGATCAACCCCAGTAGTGTCAACCCAATTACTCATTCTCTTAAAGGGCTATTAAAACATAATTGCCCAGCGATTTACATCCAAGTTAACGTAGCCCCGAGATAATTTATTATTTTCCATAAGCCCTTTCTTTTGTGTGTCGGCTGAAAGAGTGTGGGGGGGGAGAGAGAGAGGGGTAGATTGTAATTTCCTGAGTCATGAAGAAAGGCATGTTGGCAGTCCAGTGTAATTGTTTAAACCCCACTCTCAGACACCTTCCAGTCACCCCCTTTTAATCCTCGTTATCGCTCTCATTAGTGTGGGGTCAAGGGTCGTCCAGCTCCTCCTAGAAACACAAACACAGTGCCGGGGAGAGGAATGGATGGATGATGGGATGGATGAGGGGACTGGAGGGTTGCAGCTGAGATGGAAACTTGGATTTCCTCTTCAACACTAATCAACCTTTTTTTTTTTATTTACCTTTTTATTTATGGAATAAAGTTACTTTATTATATTGGATTGTAATAGGATAATAAATCTTTATTGCTTAAATTTACTGCATTTAAGAATGGGGAGGAGGAGTGCTTTAGTATCAGTGGTAAAGTACAGTTTGTGTAGCTGATCCTGTGGCAGCAAACATTTAAAAAGTAATTTTAAATTGTCAAATCTTGTTAGAAGAAAATAGATAAACAGGGGTTAGGTGTATTGAAACAGTCAGATAATATTTGAAAAAAACATGTTTTTGCTGTGATAGTTTTGTAGGGTAAGTTAGAGTGTGCAAATTTGACCACAAGACCTTTTGTACAGTGTGTGTTGACAGCTTATGTACCAACTGTACAGACATGAGCTGCCAGCCAAGAACAGACATGTCAACCGTATATAAGGGGCGTGTGTCTGTATCTCAGTCTCTAGCTCATCTCCAGTTCTTTCTGTCTGGTTTCTCCGGTCTGTTTACTTCTTTCTTCTGTTTGTCTATGAAGAAGATTCATAAAGTCCTGGGATGCGATATACTGAAACATTTTCAACATGTGGTACAGTGTCTTCGAATCAGTTCTCATTGCCCTGGGCAAAATTTGCATCCATTTGCATTTACTATCTTTCTTTCCATTGTCTATGCATGCAATCATCCAGACTTTAACGTTTGCCTCACATTCTGTCTGAACACACCTTTACTGTCTGCACTGTGACAGGCTACTTAACATGTTATTCCACAGTCATATGAGTCATTATCTGCTTGCACTTTATTTGTAACATATGGTTTAAATTCAAGAGATGCAAAATGTAAAAATATAACAAACAGAGTGGCCATTACTTATCTGTAAAGGCTCTTATTGTGTGTTTCATTCCTTCTTTTACACTCTCATTGTCTCAGTCCCTGTCTCTGATCTGCTCACCTCTGATCTGTCTGCAGGAATCACAACCTTGTTTCCCTCCAGTGTCCCTCCCTAATTGAAGCTAATAGAGATCTATTAAAGTCATTAAGGGTTTTTCTTAAACAAGGCCGGCCTACTAAATGCATTAACAGGCTTTCTGTCTTTCTCCATATATACCTATTTGGCATGCACAGGGGCCTGTTGGGGCCAGTATATTTATAGGGTCACATCAATGAAAAGTACTGCTTCCTGCTGTTTTAGTGTTTGCATTCATTCTGTCTACAGGCATCTGACATTTAATGTGTTTTTAAAGGATAATCTGAGATATTTTAGAGATTAACTTGTATAACATTTCAACAGCTATTGGATGGCCATGAGATTTTGTATATTCAGAAGATAAATCCCACAGAGTTTGGTGAATCCTGACTTTTTATCGAGAGCCATCATCAGTTTGTTCAATACTTTGATTTATGATGACATTCCTGCAAAACTGATATTCCCATCAGCCCTTCCTACACTTTGTATTTTATTAGAAGATGTCAGCAAGATAACTCTCTAAGCAGCTGAACATGGTAAACATTAAACCCGTTAAACACAGACGTATTAGCATTGTCAATGTATGTATGTAAATTTAAACATTATTATAATTGGCTGTTTTGTAGAGCTGGACTTAGATAGCTTTGCCAGTTTACTTCTGTTTACCCAGTTTACATCAAAAATGATTAGTATGACATTTGAAGGGAAATATGAATGAAGCTAATGGTACATTACTAGTAAGCCTGCCCTGGACTGCCAGGGCAGGCTTACTAGTAATGTAGTCACCATAACCGAGACTCGTGGTGTGTCTGATGACATCTGGCCAGTGTTCATATATTGTGATGCAACATAAATACCACCACTTGTTGCTGTGCAGTGTTTGAGGCGTAGGGGTTGTTGATAATTAAAACTCTGTCCCAGGTGATACTCTGCAGTGCAAGCTTGTTATAATACTACTGAAATAGTCGCACGGTTGATTTTGGGGATGCTTGGACAGTAAGTTTGTCTGTGACTATTATTTTAATAAGGTGAGAAACAGTGATCTAACACATCAGGTCCACATTTACATTTTTCCAATACATTGTCTAAGAGCTCTGACAACACAGGCCTTGAAACTTGCTTTGCCCACCTGTATCTGTCTGGTATTTTGTCATCCTAATGACAGGATGGAAAATCCTTATAAACTGTTAAGAACATCCTAGTGTGATACAACCATCCATTTGAACAGATGTGATACTTAAACACTTACAGCACGTTTGGTTTGATCACATCACTCATTGCCCTTTCACCTCGTAGCCACTGAGACTACAGTATAACAAAAGCTTTTGTTCTATGGTCAGAGTGTTACTACACTACTTTAGCACTAGAGCATGGTTCTTACCCCAAACTCAACAGAAAACAAGTGATGTGGCAGAGTGATAAGAGAGATGAAAGAGAAGAAGAAGTGACCCATTCACAGGACAGCAGGGAGTCTGATGGTGCTACAGTGTGCTGACAGGACTGTCAGCACACTTAATACAGCTGTCTGTGTGTGTGTGCGTGTGTGTGTGTGTGTGTGTGTGTGTGAGAGAGACACAGAGAGAGTGAGAGAGAATATACTGTATGTGAGTGTCAGTGTGTGCTTGGCTGTCTAGTGAGTGTGAAAATACAGTATATCTGTACGATGTGTGAGACGGTGCTATAGCCTCTGTGTGGGATTATGCTTGTGTGTTACAGATCACATGTGAATGTATGTGTGTTGAGTTCAAGTGAGAGACTATTGGTTGCTTATGTATTTGTGAGTGTGTTAAGGAGACTAAAGCTAAATTAAATCTCATCACATTTCACTCCTATGTATGTGTGCATGCGGTTCGTGGTGTGTGTGGAATGTGTTTCATTAGTTGCGCGGCTTCATGTGCCTGTCTGCAGCTTCAGTGCAGTATAGCAGCCGGTCTGGTGCGGGGACAAGGTGGGAAGCTCCCGATCACTCAGCCTGGGCTCGGCCTCCCTCTCCATATGGCCACAGAATTCCTCCGCTGCCTCCCCAGTCCGCTGCCAGTGCGAAAAGCAATTGTGTGGAATGTGTAGGAATTAAGTGTCCCATCATTCAGCGCAGACATGCAATTAAAGAGCTGCAGCCGTCACTCGCAGTAGACATCATGTGAGTCATGTGTTGATAACTCAACACAGCGGACGCCTGCCATTTTTTGTTCTTAAGAGGGAACAAAAAAATAACAGGCACACACTTAAGAGGTTCAAACACTTCCTGTCTCACATTTGCTGCACACACTTGTTTACACAGACATTGCATTAATACACAACTTGTATGTCCATCATTGGAAGAGTTATTAGTCGCTCTAATAATTCCCTCCTGGCCATGAAATGATCTCCTCCCGGAGTGACTACAATGAAAAAGATTGGGGACAAAATCCTCAGACCTCTCTCTCTCTGCAGAGGGGAAATCTGTATTAAAAATCAAGAGTAGACAAATATTGCACACATGGCATCAGGGATGAGATGGTGTTTTGTTTTTCTATAAGATCATAGATACTGACAGTACTGTAGATGTCATAGGTGAGCTGTGATACCCTAACAAGAAGGAGGCACCAGATCTAGTTATAATAACAACAACACATGGCAGTAAGTGCCGTTGTAGCAACAGGTATGGCGTGACACTATCGTGAATCATGGTTATAGTTGACCAGAAGCCAGTGAGCAATGAATGGCGTCATGTTTAATATGAAATGAGGAGACACCTTAAACTCTGATCTGAACAGAGAATTCATTGTGAGTGTGTTTCAGTTTTTTACTTTATATTAACATGTTCTGAAATGTTACCATCATTGATTAAATTATTATAATCATATATATATATATATATATATATATATATACTACTTTCATTTTCATCACACTTTACCCCTACGGAAGTGTGTGTGTGTGTGTGTGTGTGTGTGTGTGTGTGTGTGTGTGTGTGTGTGTGTTCCATGGTATCGAATCTGGCACCAGGAATTGTGGGATTTCACCATTAGTGTGGTGACATAGCTACTTAGCTTGGCTTGGCATCAGTGTGATTTTCCACTCTCAACATGTGAACATGAATATTTATGAAAGATGAAAATAGTCAATGTCTTCTGCAAAAAAGGTTTTTCCATTGCAGATTTTTTTTTCTTCAGTCTTCTAATGTGGCCATTCAGAACTTTTCCCATGTGGTCAGACAATACACTGTACATATGAACCACTCACAAAACATCTCTGATTCAAAATAGGTCTCAGTAATATTTCCAGTGCACTGAGTTGTGGCTGGTTTGTGGTTAGAGTGAAACACAAAGTAAATAAGGTGATACCTGATTCATCGTCATGGTGTAGCATCCATTGCCACCTGTTAGGATGCATGGTGATGACCCTTGTTTAATATCAGATGGATAAAGCTCAATCTGTTGTCTCCTCTGATCATTTTAAGCCAGTTCTTTATAGCTCATAAAGGTTGTTGTCTTTGATGCCCACAAGCACAGCATCTTAGACATTTTAGACACTGTACTGCAAAGCATTATGGTGTTGAACGTAACTGTTACTCAGACTGGGAGGTAACATTATACTTCAGTTAGGCTTATATTTACTCGTCACCGCACCATCTTTCTGTTAAGTTACTTTCCATGCCCTTGCCTTTATTTCTGTCATAGTGAGAGAGAGGATGACATGCAGCAAAGGGATCCAGGCCGGACTGTAACTCTTCCCACCACAACAAGTACTAAACCTAAAACGCATGTGCTTCACCAGTTGAGCTACCAGGGCGCATCATCACAGGCAGACTATCGTTTGTCTCTCACACAGAATGTCTTTTATTAGCCTTTATTTATGTCCAACTACAGAACGTAGCAGACTTTTTTCAAAGGTCTTTATGTATAACTCTCTCAGTTTTATATGTAGAGTTAGTCATAACAGTTAGTACAAAGCCTTGTTACCAATGACTTCTCTCTCTCTCTCTCTCTGCTTGGTGTGTCAGATGTTAAGGTATTCCTCTGCCTCTTTTATTAATAATCATATATGTAATAAAAGTGGTTTATTTGCCATAATGGAGGTGAAGCTCAGTTTAGTCGAAGGGCTCCTTTGCTTGCCTGCAGTTCCCAAGCATCTGATAAACCAGAGTGCCTGAATGTAATGTGTAGCCCTAAGCGCCTCGTGGACATCCATACATGCCCCCATCACGTATCAGGTTTATACTCAGTTTATTTGAAAAAAGCCTCTAAATGTAGCAACTATGTGCTAAGTTAGCAACACTGCAGACTGTAAACTGTAAAGAAGCTGTTTGCACTAGAAACTCCAAATCAGTGACGAGGTCAGTCAGTCACATTCACTGTTGTGGTCCAGCCAACGATCACAGCCACCAGTAATCCCTTTATTATATGCATGGGCATGATTTTAAAAAATATACACCTATCCTTTAAAGTGACTTCCTGATTTGACGTGGGGTTATCTGAGGTCCTTATACATAATAAGTGTATTACCCAGTTTAGAGAATGGGGCACCAGCTCGAAGGCTGAGCAATGCACTCCAGTGGATGGGGCTATAAAAAAAAATGTGTTTTAGCAACAAAAAAAATGTCTGTATCAGTTTATGCATCCCCATTTTTAACTACACTTGGGGGAGACAGGCAGCAGATGCTTGTTTTGGCCTGTTAGCTATAGCAGCTTCAGTTTAAACCATCAACACAGAGTAATCCAGTCTGATTTTGTTATCTTTATGAAAGACACCTTTGGATGAGTGGATCAGTGGATTATTATGAACTAATGGAATTTGAATAATGTAAATATAAATAATCAAGAAAAATACAGCCAGTCTTATTCTGATTCAAAGGTAGGGAGTTGCAATTTTTGAAGTCATTGTTCTTGGACCGAACATTGTAGAGAATCTATCCAAGCTAACAATGTGTAGCATTACAGTCTCCAAACTTATTGGTTGTGTTATATTGGTGAGGCAGTTCCACAATGAGAAGCTCAGTCTCTGTTGGGTTGTGGAACATAACAGGACAGTCCAGCTGTCACATACATAATGCACTATTTTAGTTTAACTTGTAATATTTATCTGTCATAGATTTGCACTGAATTGTGTCTCAAACATACAGGACAAACTTGGAACTTGGAACTTGTTTTCAATTTTGTGGGATGGTGGGCAAGATAAAGTTGTGAAAATATCTGAAAAGTAGCCTAGACTTCATCTGATACTGGCCTTTTTCAAAGTAGCTGAAACATGTTCTTGTGACTGTCCCATCTGCAGCAGTCCATCACCTGAGAGGGGTACAGGTAATACACTGACTATGTGTAAGTACACACAACCCTATGTCAAATAACCTGTACTATGCCTGTAATGCACACATGTACCTAGTCATTTAGGTAAATACAAGCAAGTGTACAAGCTCTACATTAAGAGACAAGAGAAGGCAATTATAAAAATCTTGGCATTCAAAGAGTCATGCAGATCACGTAATAATAATGATGATGTGTGCAGGTAAAGTGGATGAATTTCTGGTGCAGTACTTATTGTACATTTTCATTGAGTACGCAGTTAAGTTTGAACTGATTTCTGATCAGTCTCCTAATAAGTGATATATTGTTATATAGTATACATTACTAGGTTACTATAGTAAAAGTGTATTACAGTTGTGTCTCGTCTGTCAAAAAGACACATTGTAATGCTTCTGTTTTAATTCTGTCATAGCTCCAAATAGCTCTAGTGAGATTTACAATCATTTTGCCAAGTGGCCAAAAGAGAAACATTGCAAGAAGCAAAAGGTGCAATAAAAAGGTAAATGATGAATTGAATCCAAAATAAAAATATACTACATCGCTATTCACTTCGGCCCCGAATGACCTTATATAAATTGAACTGTGAATAAATTCTCAATGCTCCAGCTAGACACTTTTTGTGGAGTGTTATGGAAATTGTATTGAAATACCACTACAGTGTTTACACAAAGAAGAAGTGTAGTACTTGTCTCTGTAGGGTTTCCTCTAGTTTGTTTCTATGTCTTCTGATAGCTCATATCAATGTGCTCACACAGCTAAGCTTCACTGGGCTACAGTGTAAATATCCCAGACCTATTATTAATCCAACTAAATGTTCCTAGCCGTTGTCAAGCCACTAAGTACAAAATGGTGAATTGCAGACACGAAGAGAGATAATTGCCACTCACACTGGAAATTTGGCAAGCGCCTTCCCCATGAGACCCGGATGAAATGGTGCTTCAACCCCCGAAACTGTCATTCTTAATGAAATGGTAATTACAAACCCAGCGGAACAGCTGAGGGGCCTGCCGGGGCCCACAGAGCCCAACTACCAGAATAAACCTGCTACAACAACCTGCAGAGAGGAGGGAGAGAAGGGAGGGAGGCTGGAAGGAGGAGGAAGCAGGTGGAGGAAGGGGAGAGAAAGATGATATGAAGCAGGAGAATGGTTCAGGTAGGCACTAACACTGGGAATCTGAGATTTATTTCAATTGTGAAATGTAATACACACTCCAGGTTGGAGTGTGCTGTACACTGGGACCCTCATCAATAACGCCGGCTGTGTGGAAGGCAGGAGGGGAGGTTGGTTAAAAGCGCCCACACAGCCTGGGTAATTGATTGCTTTGTAAGTGAACGTGTCTTTAACCTTTGGGAGGTCAGACCCAGTCGGACACCATCAGTCCTGCCTGGGGTTGAACCGCTTCCAGCCGTTTGTCTTCCGCTGCTCCCTCGTCTCAGGGCCGATTTGTCAAGCATGAGATGTTTTGGGTGTTTAGATTACAGGCGAGATGGGAAAACAAAGGCAAAATGCCACCCCAAACAAAAGGCCCGAGCCTGGATCTCCCACTGATCTGCAGGCTGGGCAGGAGGCCAGCTACCTGGGGTGCTGAAACTGAAAGAAGGGAAGGGGGGGGACTATGCTGAAACAGAGCCACAATGAAGCCCCCGAAACACAGCCACTGTGGAACTTGAACCAGCGCCAGAATGGAGGCTGAACAGGAGCCAATGTGAGACTTGAACGACAGCCAGGACGGTGACATGAGATAGAGCCGGAATAGCGCCTTGAGACGCAGCCAAAATGGCAGCCAGAGACTCTGGGGGATAGCAGGAAGCTTGGGGCGGCTAACTGTTTTCTTCATGGCAATAGTCCTCATCACTGGAGGTTTTAAAGTGTCCCTTCGCCACCCTCCCAGGTACTTAGGCCTGTCTGTCTGTCAGGCTGTTGGAGAGTGACTAAAGATGATTTATCCCTAAGATTATCGGGGCTGGTAGCTAAACCGTCACTCATACAATGCCCTGCAGAGACAGGACAGAAACAGACGACCCCCTCTAGGGCCAACACTCTGACACCTTTATTTGTTATCAGGGTGGTGCTGTTTATAGGTGGCCTGCTCATTTTAACAATTGGACAGGAGAAAGTCAAACTCTCATCTTGTGAAATGCATGTGCAGATTATAGGTGTGTATTTATTTTCAGATGTGATATTTCATCACCATAAGGTAAAAGCAGCTTGTTCTTGCATGCTTGTGTCAGTGTGTTTTTGTAATGTATGAACACGTTGGTGTGTGCACATGCAAGGGTATGTGTGTGTTTGTGTTTGTGTCAAAGCACAAGGTGCTGCGTGTGCCTGCCAGTTCCATCTGCTGTTCTGTTTACCATAGACGTGATGTACCTGCCATTTCCCTCCTCAGCTGAGGTGTGTGTGTGTGTGTGTGTGTGTGTGTTGTACGCTCCAATCCTGTTGTTAGATCTGACAACCACTAACGCAGGCTTGTGGTGAAAAAAGGGGGGAGGATACTCTCAAGTTCCATATCCCACCCTGACTTTGACAAACTGTCTAGAACTGTAGAATAGCTACACTTTCTCTTAACTTAGACTCTTCACCTCTCTCCTTGCCAGGATTTAAGAAGCCAAGACGTGTTCTGACATCCTTCTCTACACTGGAGTTTATTCTCAATGTTTTATATTTTTCAGAATTTGTTTCGTTCAAGTTCAATTATATTTCCGTGCTCCACTTAGCTTGTTCTTTCCTCTCTACTGTCTTACTAAGAGTTCAAGAGTAAATTATTTAACTCAGTTGTTACAAAGCCAAAAGACCTGTTTATCATCGGAGATCAGCACAGATCAATCAGCAGATTAATCCGGTTTTCAGCTTGATCAGGTCACATTCATGTTCATGAGCCGCATGACTGTTTATGTCGCGCTCACAGCAGCACAGACAAAGCCATAGCCGCACACAGAGCATGGCGTTGGCCTGGAAGACACAAACCTTCAAGATGAAGTGCTGCTGGAGCTGAAGTCTGCTGAAGACTTTTTAAAAAACCTGCATCAGCCAAATAAATTGCAATGAGTGTACCTGAAGTCAATTCAATACCTAAGCTTCAGTACTGACAGCCAAACAATGCTTTGTTTGATACCTGATATAAAACAGATATCTATATAATCCGTGGATCAAATGACGATGTAAAACCATAACAATGTGAAACAGGGCGTTTGTGTCTTCACAGAGCTTTTTTGTACATTTTCTTGATCAAAACTTTGAACCAAAACTTTGCTGTTTTAGATCAGTCTCACTACTTTCCTAATGTTGTTTTTGCATCGCATGCAGACCAAAAACAGAACTAAAAGAGTGAATATTTGTTTGTTGCAATGTTGTTAAATCCAAACTATTATGAAATAGTTTGAATTTGGACAATTTTAAATGAGAAACTATTTGATCATAGAATGATACCTCTTTATCAGCTTCAGGAACTATGAAGTTAGATGAACCAATATCTGGAATTAAATCAGCGACTGAAGACTTTTTGTGAATTCCTGTTTGGATATGAACCACAACAGAGATAAAAAAAAAAAAAAACAACCCAACAACAACAAACAAACAAACAAAAAAACAAACAGAGGTAGCAGTTTTACACAGGATAAAAATTCAAAATGTTCCTGTGATTTCTCAGCATTTGCTGTTAGGCCACTCTGATGTTTGAATTCATGTAGCTCATGAATGATTAAGAGAACATACATTAGGGGAAAAGGAGACACCAAGTTGTAGTTCCTGTACTTGAAAAGTAATTATGATTCCCAAGTTCATTAAATGAGTCCAAAATCCAGTTTAAGAAAAACCTAAAACCTAAACCTACATTTCATTTGTTAGTAAATAAAGAAAGTAGCCAGTCCTAATTAACAAAAATAAGAAGAAAATTAGATGTGTAACCTGAGAATAAATCAGTCTGGTCAGAATTTTTATCACTGTAAATAAAGTAGTTTAATCTTTCCAAGAAAATATGACAAGACCAAGCAGGTCTGCTTCTGTTTGGTCTGCCTGCGAATTGACTGAAGATCAATAACCTCACACTCCGTCAGCTCCATAAATCCAGATGAATATGTGTATCAGTTGCAGTGGGGTGTTTGTGCGGGCGTGTGTGTGTGAAATGAGAGAGTGTATACACACCTAATGCATTCTGGCAAGCCATTTCCATTTCATGCAAGGCCATAGATCGTCTGAGGGCAGCGGGGCTCCCCTCTCACAAACACACACACTGTCTTTCTGGTGGGGCTGTAAAACTGGCCTTGCGTCTCTGCCCCAGCCAGATAGATTAATTAATTATCCAGGCCTCCTCTCTCTCTCTCCATTGCTGAGCCAATTACTCCATGACTGAGCCTGTGGTCTGTATACATGTGTTTTAAAAGGGAAAGAGAAAGTGTGTGTGTGTGTGTGTGTGTGTGTGTGTGTGTGTGTGTGTGTGTGTGTGTGTGTAATTAAAGATATAGCTCATCCACAGACCAACACTCCCACTATCACTTAGTATTAGAGTAGCTATGCAATGGTATTGTTTCGTGTGAACTGAGAGTGGATCTATGTGTGGGTAATTGTTGGCTAATTGACAGGAAGTGGCGGCTCTTTATTGATGTGTGTGTATGTGTGGATAAAAGAGGAGAAGAGAAATAAAGTCCTCGTGTTGAATAGGATTTGTAAGTCTTGGTGGGCCAGTGGTTTTTCATTGACCCCTGACCTAAAATCATGATTGGTTATGTAGACATGGTGGCTTTATTTAGACACATATGGCACCATATCTGAACTTTTAGCTCTTCATTCTTTACTGTCCTCTTTTGCTTTAAATTCAAGTTTTGGTGGAATATTGTGTGACCTTTAAAAGCCTGGAGTACCAGTATAATAATGCTACAGTTGTACGCAGAGAGGCAAAATGTTGCTGGTGTGTGTGTGTGTTTGATTGATGTGTCAGCAGATATACTGGGCTGAATGAGCCGAGTGTGTGTTTGTGTGCGTTTGTGTGTGACATACACTGACTCGCCCTGAGGGACAGGGGAAGCGGAGCACTGCACCTCCTGCAGGGGGTGCCGTGTCTCCCGGCAGGGGGGTGCAGCAGGCAAACAGAGGGGTGCCTTTACACCCCTCCCCACACACACACACACACAAATCCCACCCCACTTCACCATACTGCACTACAAGATGGGTGGGGGTTGTTGGGACCCTGTGCTCCTCTAAACCTCCACTAATGCATAATTCAATTCAAGTAGCAATTTTGATATTTTGCTAGGGGGTTAGAAAAATATGAAAACATTTCTAAATAAAGTTCCACAACGGAGTTCAGAGTTGAATTACGTCACTACCATGATTAGCTGGCAGCGTGTTGGTAACGCTCCAGTTTGCAGAGCTGTAGTCTCTCCACCTGGTCAAATTCCCCTCATACTGTCCAAATTCCTCCAAATTAGTCTAATACAAATGGCCATCAGGATTCGCTATTAGTATCTCGTCTATCCAATGGTCTGTTTGGTGTCCTGGAGACTTGGGAACTTCTCTCACAGCTCAATAAACATAATTAACATGGTTTCATCACATTGACACTTCATGGCTTGAAGTATTTTGAACTGATTGTTATCTCTGTTCAGGGTCATATTCATATTCTCTACACCTGTGACTGTGTCAGTAAGGTCATATGATGAAGTGGAACATCACAGATAGATAGATAGATAGACAGACAGACAGACTTGTAACATCAATCATGTTGTATGCTAACTGATACTGTATGTGAAATACAAACCTTTTGAAGTCAATGTTGCTCCCCTGATAGAATCATGTAGCAGATGTCAGACTGTTCAATGAACACGTAAAAGCAGACTTTGTTTTTGATTGTTACATTCCTGTTTGCTCTATCACATTTAGTGATATGACATCAACACCGTGTCCCTTTGAAGAGGTAAACAAAGGCTCCTGGTTCACCGTTTGCTTTGTCCAGAGTGAAAGGAAAGCACTCGGGACCCTGGAGGGAATCTTCTGCCAAGCTTGTAGTGCAGCCTCACTCTCTCTCTCTGTCTCCCTCTTTCTCTTTGCCCACAAGGGCAGAGACATCGAAAAGGACTGTACCTTGGTGTACGTCCAACAAAAGCTCTCTGCTGAATTTCATCCTCCTTTGAATTTGTGTTTGAATAACACTAACAGCTACAAATCAAAATATGTTGGACACTGAGAGTGAGGTCATGGGACGTAGATCATTGTGGTTTAGAGAGAAGTCTCCTTGTATGAGAGACGGGAAGGGTGGCTGCCGCTTTGACTGATGGCTGTAGAGACTGAGAGAGCCGTTTGGTGCCCATTCTCCTGAGACTAAACCCATGCCTGTGCCAAACCCCTCATTTTCCCCCCTGCAATATATTTCATTAAACTTTTAACTCTTTGCGAGGTAATTCACTTGACATTTCAAGGCTGTGCTGTTGAAGGCTGAGTGTTCCTCTCTGTGTAATTTTATGTCGGAGCAGATATTTGCCTAATGCAGCCCTAAAAATATGTTCCAAAATCTTTCCCCTATAAAAACACACATTCAATAACAGTGAAATGAATGAAACTGTAAAACATCCAAACCAACAGAGCTGAGCAGCACAGCACAGCATTTCACGGTTACAACCATGCAGGTCCCAGTGGCGCAGATATAATTAAGACCTCTTCTTAATTACTTAATAAGCCTAATTAGTAACATTTCTGAGCAGCAGATTTGGCTGTAAGAGCGATGGAAATCAGACGAATGTTAAGTCTATTTGTTATTTCATTTAAATCCTAATGTTAATGAAATTAGTGCATCATGATATTACAGAAACAAGCCACACTGGGATTGACCATAGGGTTAATGCAGTTTTTTATGCTCCTGATAAACATTCAATTAAGTGGCACAAAAGGAGGACAAAAATAATCATAGAAAACAAGCGTAAATATAGTTTCTGTTGACTGCTCCAGTCATTAAGCATTTATTGTATCCACCTTTTCTTCATTTTTCATTAATCCATGGCCAGATGTTATGGAGAGGTGCGTGAAACTGACCAGGGGTCTGCTGTGTTGTCATCTGAGGCAACTAACTAAGGCAAAGCCCACCAATCATGCACTGGAGCTGCTGCTGCATTCTTGGCCACTTAATTAGAAGTTGTTGATACCACAGAAGGTGTCACCAACCTTTTCAGGCACTGAACAGATGGTGTCCCCTCTTTTTGAGGTCCTGCCAGTGCCCACTCTGTGGCTCCTGGGAAAATGACCTAACTCACAGGCAGCTGCTTAGTGCGGCTTGAGTGATTCTTTACAGGCACTTCTATTGGGAGGGGGAGTGATGGCTTAGCAGGACATACCACTGCAAACAAGGGGTGAGACCGCCATAGTTAGGCCTCTGGATAGCTGCAAAAATCTGTTTTGGTTGCACCACTGCAGTTGTTAAAGCTGTGTTTTTAATGGCGTGTGCACAGATGAAGCAAGGACCTCGACCCTGGAGATCTTGATGTCTCAGTGCTAGTTGGGTTTGTGTGCACCTTCCTGTGCTGATGGCAGATGGTGTGAATATCAACAGAGAAAGGACCTAGGAAGGCCTGCAGAACAAAAAGTGAAAAGGGTTCCTCGACAGTTACAAAGAGGCCCCACGGATAGGTGGGGGTGGGTGATGGGGGGGTGGCCTTCATCCTAATGGATAAAAAGAAGGAGGGGAGTAAGAGTTTGCAAGGGCATTCGCTGTCAAGGAATGAGAGTGGATGGAGAAAATGCGAGGGCCGCAGATTCGATATGTGTGGAGGCGGGGGGTCGGGGGTTTAACATGCTTCGTGCTGCGTGGACAGAAGATCTGCTGTCACTCTGTAGTCGGCTTGGCTCAACCTCCCTCTAACCACGCAGGAGGTGGAGAAAGAACAAGTTGAAAATTGGATGACTATGTTTTCTGACTAATTGCTTGATATGCATTACATTATGTGGGTTTCATCTTAAAGACATTTTAAACTTAAGCATTTTTGCAGCAATTCCAAAAGGAACATGCACAAATCCAGTGATTAAACTACTCGGAAATGTCACAAAACAGCTACAGCTCTAAATCCTCTGCACACATTTGTATTTGGAGAAATCACAAGGCTCTTGCTGGACGTAGCAGTGTGCTGCTCTCTAAATTCCCTGCTACTGATGATGAGATGGCTGGAAAGCTAGGGAGTCTTCTTGAAAAGCGGCTCAGCTCAGCGGTGCTGTTTCACTGACATGGCAGTGAACATAAAATCTGTCATTTTCATCATGTTCCATCGTGGGTAAACCTGTTTCCTGCAGCTTTCTCTATCAGATATATGTCTGTGTGGCTTTATGGCCATGGAGCTCGGGCAGGCCCGATCGATCTGCGGGAGCTATAGCTTTTAATAGGTGCACAGCTCTCACTAAGGGGTACAGGGTGGGGAGGGTATATTTAATGACTTAAAGTGAGCAAGGTGGCAAGACCCGGTCACCAACATTTTCTGTTTTATGAAAAGTCAGGCTACCAGTTTTCTCCACACTGCATGATGTCTTATGGTTGGTGGTTTTCCCATTTATAGAGGCCAAATCTAGAAAATTACGCAAATTGTATGCTTTGTGACACTGGTGTGTATATCCCGTAAGAGTCTGTTTGGGTTGTAATGTGTTCATGTAACAAAAACTCCAGAGACACATGGAAGATTCCTTATTTACAGTCATGGTGAAGAATTCTTTTCTTTGGACTTTTGGATACAGATTTCACATTAATAAGGCTAATGTTACAGGACAAGTAAGGTGACACAGAAATATCATTTTAATTACTGCATTAATTTGTGAGTTAATGATCTAATTAGCATAACCGGATACATTTCGTGGAATGGTCATTATCGTTACCATTACATTAAATATATCCGGGGCATAAGACAGCTCAAGTACCTCTTGTTGTCGCCGTTGCTGGTAAAGTAGTGCCATACTGATAAAATGTGTGTCAGGCTGCTGATATTTTACTGTCAAAATTCCATGTAAAGATCAAAGCTCATGATGAGTTGCTCTTGAATTGAACAGGTGTTGTCTGTTTAGCCAGAGCCTGATCTTTATCATTCCTCTATGCCACAGAACTTTCCTCTTGTCTGAGAACTATTAAAACCACATGAGCCACGCTGTTGCAGTGGCTGAAGCCTTCCCTCATGAGTGTGAGCATGAGCGCTGGATTTTATTTAAAATAAATTCAATTCCACATTCACTGTCCTGATGCCATTAATATTCACCGGCAAAAAAATGTGGATTAATCCGCTGCTGAAAATAGTTCCTACTAATGCACTGCTTATTCCTGTTTGAGTGATGGGTGTGAACTACAGTGCCCAGCTGTTTTGGTAGACTGCTGAGCCTTTTTTAATAATGAAAAGAAAATGAAAGTATATTTGTGGCATTTGTTTGAAGATGTATATCTTCAGTAGGAGGTCAGACAGTAATCTGAGACGAAATAAGAAAGGTATATAGAAAAATATAGAATAACTCTGCATTCTCTGACTGCATTCAGAGCATTGCAGTAAAAAAGGCTCCATCATGCTGTTATTACAAGCGAGCAAAGTTAGCTAACGAGTAAAATTAGTTTGAATGCCACTTAAAAGATCAGGGAGCGTCAAAAATCACAGTTCCTTGTAAATAGTTGATGTTAGTGGCTTCTAACACACACTGACACAAAATGAAAATGCTTCTACCTTTAATCATGTAGTACAAGCTCACCTGGACCTTGAATAGCCAAATAATATGCTCAGGTTCTTTATTCTTTGGATTTGCAGTCACTAGCCTAGGCTCCTGCTTTCAGCTGCCAGCTGTGTTTTGCTACAACTCTACACAGATTTCACAAACCCCCCAAATGACCTTGAACTTCAGCAGCGCACCTCAACCCCACACACCCGTCTGCCTAATGCTATTATGCTGGGGCCTGCATGCTAAAAGTCATTGGTGGTGATAGTGGCTGATTAGATTGTGTCCATTGATCGCACGGCGTGCTGTTAGGACGAGGACGTTGTGGGCTGCAGCTCCTGCCTCTCCTCCTCACACACACTGACAGTCTGAGACAGAGGAGATGGAGCCTCATGCAGGGCAGCAGATTGAGTTATTGATCAGCTCTCCTTTCTCCTGTCTCTGTCTCTCTCTGCTGCTCCAAGAGACCCCGTCATCAGGATAATGAATTTCACTTATTGCAGATTAACGGCATAAGGTTTGTATGGTAATAATGGCAGAAATTAGCTCTTTGTCACCCCCTCTGGATTTCCAAAAGGAGGAGGGATGAAGGTTGTCATGGCTCTGTTACTCTGTCTGGGGACTGTGATTTTAACAAGAGGTAGCTGAAGGAGAGAAAGAGCATGAAAAAGACAGATTTGAGGGAGAATTAAGAGGAGACCTATGAGGGCTGTGATTTCAGCATCACTGAAGCAGCGGAGGAGAGTTCTGATGCAAGAAATTCAGGTTTGATGGAGGAGAGTGAAGGAGAATTTAAAGAGGAAAAGGAGACTAAATAGCAGGCGGCTGTGTGGAGAAGAGAGGGCAAAGAGGAAAGATGAGAGCAGATGATTCAAAAGAGACGTAAAGAGATGGCAAAGCAGGAGCAGTAAAGTGGAGGAGAGAGAGAGTAAGATAGGCAGTGGTCACACAGTCACCAGGCAGCGATGCCGCTTAAGGGGTGGCCATTGTGTCTCCAGCACCCAGATTGTGGTGGTAAAGAATGAATAATGAGGCTTGATTACAGTCCATGAGATGGCACATTGTTCAGGATCAATCCTCCAGGCAATTACAGGCAGCGCAAACAGTGGCCCTCAGCCTCAGCCTGGACAGTGCGGGAAGCGATTGTGTCAGAGGACAACATCATCTTCGTCAATGACTTGTTGCCTCCTCATGTCGCAGCCATTAGCACTTACTCTGCTTCTGTAGCACATTCAACCGCCCACATAAAAAAGCCTGTAGTTCACACGTGTCTGAGGATGCAAGTGCAACCACATGTTTGTGTTTATAATATATGAATAGTATACAAGTGAGTGGAGTTTTTCCTGCTTGTTTCAGGTACGGCTTTGGATTGCTGGATGCAGGGCTGATGGTGCAGCAGGCCACTCACTTCAACACTGTTGCTCCACAGAGGAAATGCATCGAAAAAGTCTCACTTCATCCCGCCAGGTATAAAAGCATTTTTTCTCCTTAATTTTGTATGTTTACGCTACCCCTCTGTTTCCAATGGTCTTTATTGGTTTTACCGATGTTGGTATATTTTGGGCCTCTAATTCTGTCTGTCTACTTCTTTTACTTTGCCTTGACTGAATGGCTTCCCCACAGGGATTAATAAACTCATATCTATCTTCCTCTATACTCTCTCTGCTTCACGTGTGTATAAAGTATAAAAAATGTGAGAAAGACATTTGTTTATTGACTGACAGATACCTTTTTTTTTTTTTTCCCAGGATTCTTTCTTCAGGAGGCGAAGTCAGTGTGAGTATCCAATCGGATGCCTGCCACGGGATGACAAATGAAATCAATACTCTGGAGCATGTTCAGGTTAGTTTTTAAACAAAATCAAATGAACAGACTTAACAATATTTGAAGATCTATGTATTTATTTTGGAATAACTTAAACATAAAAATATGATTTCTGAGAGTTAGATAAAATGATTTGTGTCAGTCTGTCTCGTGTGTGAATCTAGAACCAGAAGCCATTTAGCTTAGCTTAGCATAAAGAATGGAAACTGCCTGACATCACTGGAAAATGTAAGATGTTATTTTTCCTGTTTGGTCACTTTAGGGTGAATTAGTGAGCTTTAAAGAGGCTAGTAGCTGGATTTATTTTGTCCTGGGAGAGAGAGGGACAAGCTGCTCTCTCTCTACTTCCAGTTGCTAAGCTGAAACTGTGGAAAAGTCATCCACAGTATAGATAGATATTCTCTTATATACCTGTGTTGTGGTTCAGCTGTGAGTCTGATCTTACAGCTCTTGTTTCCTTGTGCCCTTGACAAGAAACAATTTGAGAAATGCTCAAAACTTAACTTTTGCCAACAACTGGGGAAGCTTGAAGATTTCATACAAATTGTTTTCAGGTTTCTGTGTCATGTGTTTTATCTGAGAATAGAGGAGATAACAAAAGGATCACACTGTGATGTGTGCTGTGTCTGCTGTGTCATTTGCAGAAAATGGCAAAACTGCGTTTTCTTGTCTACAGGCGCATACATGCAAATGTGTTTATGTTTGACTGTGTCAGCAGGCATACGTACTGCATTTGTCAACGTATGTGCACATTTGAGTTTGTGCGAGTTATCTATATTTGTGAGTGTGTGTACTTGTGAAATAGCAAGAAGGGAGAGAGAGAAAGAGAGAGAGGGAGGGGAGTGTGTCAGCATGTAAATTGAAAAGGCTTCATCTTTGCGGCTCTGCTCCCTGGCAGAACGCGTGGGTCAGACCATCGCTGCGAGGTGTGATTGATGGACGTGTTGCCGTGGTAACACGCCGTAAACAGGAGCGGGCTGTCAGTCTTTTTGCAGCTTGGCGGCTCTCTCTGCGATGTGCCATTGTCACACCAGATGTGCTGCTTGTGATGAACAGGGACAGGGAGAGTGTTTACTGGGAGGGGATGGGGATGGGGGGGATTTGAGGGGTACATACGCTTATTTAAATCATTTAGCTAATATTCCCCTCAGCCATCTTTGTCACTGTGTCTTGTTCTGCTCCTTATGTCTTTGTCTTCATCTTTGGGAGACTATGGACAGACCATTGTTTTGTCCATCTGTCTGACACACACAATACTGCAGCAACACTGTTTTTATTTGGATTTAAACTTTAAACAGAGCATGTTACACTGCACTGCAGCATTTCTTGAGTTACTCTTTCCTAATCAGGGCGATACTACATTGTTTGTTCATCAATGTGTCACATCAATCCTCTCGCATATCAATAATGAATACAGCAATGCCATATTTATAAAGCAATAGTTTGCCTTTTTTAGGAAATACATTTGTTTCCCCACTTGCTGAGATGAGAGAAGTGCTTCCACTCTCACGTCTGTGTGGTAAATATAACTCTCCTGCCAGTTAGCTTAGCTTAGTGCAAAGACTGTAAATGGGCAAACAGCTACCCTGTGCAAAGGTAACAAAATCCTTTGACTAATTAACACATTATTTCTCTCTCTTATGTTTGATCCATCCAAAAAGAAAAGTTTAACAAGTTCAGTGCGATGTTTCCAGCCCAACATTTGGGGAAACATACAAAAATACAAATAAGCATATTTCCCAAAATGTTAAAGTATTGTTTTAAAATGTGTACTGATCAATCTGAATGAACACTGCTTGTCATTTATGATAGAAATATGATGATTTAGTGAAAAGTATGTTTAAGGACAATGACAAGTCTTTATTTTACTTTTTGCCATCAAACAGCCACGGGACGTCAAACAATGGTACTGAGGAGCTGCGAGAAGGCCTGCATCATTGATGGAAGATAACATGTTTATGTTGCTCTGTCTCTGCACGCCTCTCTTGTTTTCCATCTTTGACAGCCCTGCATCAGTCTTCTTTTTCACACCTCCTTCTTTTTTCCATTCCTTGCCATCTGTCTCAGGTGAGAGCGAGCATCAGTGCTGTGTGTCGCGGCGACCTCTCCATAAGCCTCAAGTCTCCAGGTGGCACAGTATCACTTCTGCTGGACACACGACCCAATGACGCCTCTGCTGTCGGCCTGAAGAACTGGACTCTGATGACTGTACACTGCTGGGGGGAGCAGCCGCGAGGCCTTTGGACCTTTCAGGTGAGAGAAGTCAACTGCGGCTTTTTGTACTTTCTCATTTCTTACCACTGTAGCACATAGTTGATCCTCAACTCCACTTTGAGTTCAGTGCTAATTCAGAAATTTTAGCATGCTAACTTTGACGGTGAACACGTGAAACTTCAAGTTTGTTGTTAGCATGTTAGCATGCTGTCAGCATTCAATTCAAAGTCTGTTGTGTTTTGGAAATTGCACACAAACTACAGTTCATTCACCTGTGTTGTTTTTCCAGGTGTATTATTGAAGATGGCCTAAAAATGTTGTTAGCGTCATTAGCATCTCTAATGCCTTTGAATTCAGAGAAGAATTTATATTTTTACCCGTATAAGCCCCCTGTATCTGTGATAACGAGTGATAGCTAACTATGCTAGCTTACGACACCAACCCAAAAAAACCTTGCTGGCAGACCTTATTTACTAATTTTCACACACCCTCACAAAAACCCTATTTCACATACCTTCTCCCATGATATAGAAATGATTTGCTCTGCTTCACATTGTCCTCTTCCAGTAGCCGTGGTGTATAGAAGTTTAAAAATAGCCCAGCACAGCACAGCTCAGCTTGGTTCAGTTCATTTTGCCATAGCAATGTGAATCATCCTCTACTTTCATCTCTGAGCTTCAGCCAAGCATGGCAATCTTCATTTTCCTCCCCGCACTCTTCTTTTCCTGTTTTTTTCTCTCATAAATGTGCTGATGTTTGATATGGAGGAAGGAGCTAAAATGGAAGGGAAATTAAGACTGGAAGGTTAAGTAACCTTGGCCGAGTTTGACAGACACAATACTGCCGACGTCTGATTAGAATCCATACTCACAGACAGCAGCGCACTGAGGTCATTTACTGTATATACGTGTGGGTGGCAGCAGTAGAGGTGGAGGGGGGGGGGGGGGGGGTCTCTCTCACTGTGTTTGTATATGTGTGTGTATGTGTGCAAATAGGCATCAGTCCTTGTAAACAGTTGGAGGTTTATAGAGAAAAAGCTGTGAAGATGAAAGACACCCGCCCCCTGTCCTCTATCACCTACCTCTTCCTGCACACGCGCATACACAGACACACATGCAAACACACACTCTTTCCCTCTACCTCTCCCTCTCTGTGTCTCTCCCACGTCCTCGTGCAGATTTACTGTCCCCTCTGTGACCAATTACCAGGACCCGGTGTGTCGCAGAGACGGGGAGGAAACACTGTGAAGCCGAGCCACATAACGGCGCCTCTGCTCATTACCCGAGGGCCGAGACGAGTCACCGCGATGCTTGCAACACAAATTAACGCTCGCATCTGACGTGCTGCATGCCTTCACACACCACTAATCAACCCATACACAGACACACTGATTGGTTTAATGCTGGTTGTCGACTTTACCATAGATTGGAGAGAGACATACACAATCACAAATACAGGGTGCCAAATATAAGATAGAGTGTTACATTGTATGACGGTAAAATGGCACGAAACAATACCCAATACACCCTAACAGTGTTAACAGTGTTATTCAGTGTCATGGGTCAACCAAAGTTACTATTTAGTCACTTTTACAACAATAACTTATCATACAATGGTAAAAAAAAAATCTTGTTAAATGGGTTATTATATTTTCAGCAGTGTTTGGAAAATCTAAATAGCCTCTAACAAGGAGCCGTGCCAATGAAGTCTTGAAATGGTATGCAGACAGAAAGAGAGGATGAGATGAGTAAAATAGAGGACAAACAAGACTAATAGAAAAGACAGAATGAGGGAAGGTGGAGAGTGAAGGGTAAACTATAAAAATCGAGGCCCTGGGAAGAGAGTTTAACTGGACTATCTGCTGGATCAGTGTTTAAAAACTCAAGGGCAGCAGAGGAGGAAAAGGAGGAGGGTCTGTGGAGAGGCTATATTGATTTGTCATGATGACAATTGTCAAAAAAAGCGCTGTGGTGCTGCTGGAATAAAAGCGGGACTGAAGTGAAAAGGGAGCGAGTGTTATGGCTCGAGGCTCGGCTGACCTTCCAGCGCTGTGAAGGAGACGAGACCGCAGGGCTGGAAACGCTCTCTCTCTTTTCTCATATCTGCTCTCCACTGTGCTCTCTCAACCGCCATCTGTGACGCCTCAGCTCAGTTCTGTGCTTTTTACTGTTGATCAGAGACAGTATTGCACAGTATAGAAACCTGACAGTAATGTACAGTATACATTCAAGCCAGACTGAAATGATTTATTACATGATTTGAGAGCCATGAAATATAAGCATCAATATGACTGATAACCATTAGGGACAGTCCATAAGCAGATAAAAGTATATCAGATATTATTTTGACTCTGTGTGTCCTTGATCTTTCTTCACTGTCTCTCTTTCCAATTTTATCTCTAGCTCTCTCTATCTCTTGTTTCTCTTGCACTCTCTCACACAAACACGCACACACACACGCGCGCACACACACACACACACACACACTATCTCCCTCAGAGCCTCTCATGCAGACCTAGAGCTAGAGAAAATAGAAACATATGACATTTTAAGCGTATTTATGGTAAGAATGGGGTTAATTTAAAGGGTCAGTCCCCCCAGTTTTCTGGGTTACCACTACTGACATCTGCAAGAAGTTTTGGTTTTATTTGCAGAGGTTTTGAGATATCTGCCTCTCTGATATCCACTACATAGGCTAAAGGTAAATTGAATTTCTTGGTGCGCTAAACACAAACATGATCACCTGTGTGTTCTGTGAATCATTTAGATTAACAAGGACAATATTTGTGGTTAGAAATGTTTATTTTTAAAATAGAATTTTTCACTGCTCACGTAACACATATTAAAGGCCATTCATCACAATTGTACTGGATTAGTGTGTTCTACTTTCAACATTCACAGACATTCAAAACAGAAAAACACAAAGATAAATTAAAATCTAAATACAAAAAGACATCACTCTCCTTTTTACCCCACCTGGCTCCATGCTGCCATGCCCACAGGGAGTCTGTGTGTGTGTGTGTGTGTGTGTGTGTGTGTGTGTGTGTGAGTGAGCGTGTGTGCGTGCGTGCGTGCGTGTGTGTTTGTGTGTAGCAGGGCGACAGCGGTCTTTGAGCAGAGACATCTCTGATTCCCAGAGGACTTTGAGACTCTAGATGACTGTGACTAGTAGTGTTGTAGGAATATAATGGCACTATTTAGCCTGCAGCACTGTGGTTATACACAAACACACACGCGTGCACGCACACATGCACACACGCACACATGCACACAGCCACCCTTGCTGGCCATGACTGACAGATCACATATTTACCATCATCATCCCTGGTGCTTCATCTGGAGTCTCTTCTGCTCCTCTTGTTTCTCCAACAGATTACACAAACCAAACACACACACTGACTAACTGATAATACTACACTACAGGTCATTTAAGAAATGTGGAGTTTAAGATGCACAGTACATTTAGCTGTGGGAAAATATTGCTCCAGATTTCTGTAGAACTTGCACTGAAACACTGAGATCTGATTCCACACAGAGCTTGTAAATCTGCCATGAGATTGTTTCTCATCTTGAGAAAACATGAAATGTCTGAGGCTTTTCCACCCTCACAACAATGACCCTCAAAACACAGAATGTTAGTTATGCTTTCTTTTATAATTTCTTTTTATATTTAATTTACTTTATTTGAAGATAGTAAATGCCAGCACATTGTGAAGATATCTGTGTTAAGTTAGCAAGTGAAAACTTACTCAAAGATCATTCAACATGCAGAGGATTCAGTGAGGACTCACAGAACACCAGATACTGCATGTTCTCTACCTCGGCACACTTTATAATGATAATGATGTTTTACATAGTCAGGAACAATTCATTACAAAGTTTTCTTATTTTAAACAGATTTTTGATCATTTATTCCATTAAGTCGTTCTGTTCCTCACCTGTATGGTAGTGCTGGTTCAGTGGGTGTTCGTGCAGGTAGGTACAGTATGCTAAAGTAAGGACATACCAGAAATGATGAAGGAGCGTGGGGAATGTAAATGTTTCTGCCTCATTTGAAGTAATAATGTTAGTTTTGATTTTTAAATAAAGTTGTAGTACGTTCAAAGAGATTAATACAGTTTGATCGAACAGAGAAAGTTGCCACTTACCTCTGGTAAACAAGTGTAAAAAACATCTCCAGACTTTACTTTAACTACACAAACACACACACAGCATCTTTTCAAAGCCTCCATGGTTCCAACAGTACAAACTCATTCACACGCACGTTCACACAAATGTGTACTTTCACCCATAAACACACACATACTCACACACTCACACACACACACACACACACACACACACACACACAGAGACACACACACACACACACACACACTCACTCTGGCCCAAGGTGGATTTCTAGAGGTGCATATATTTGCATACATCTGCATGTTTAATGAGTTTTGGGAGATCAAGCGATCCGAGCGGCCCTTTGTGGGTATTTCTTTCTTTTCTTTTTTTTCTGTGTATGTGTGTGTGTATGTGTGTGTGTGTGTGTGTGTGTGAGAGAGAGAGAGCGAGAGAGAGAGAGAGGAGGTGGGGTGGGTCTCCATGTAAATATCACCCACTGTGTGTTGGCACCCGTCACAGATGGTCGGGGGCGAGGGCACCCTGTGGGCACAGGATACCTATTTCTGTTTGTCTGCATGCTTTGTGTGACGCTGGGAGGCAGAGAGCTTGTAACTCTGTGCTCGCTCCCTGTGTGTGTGTGTGTGTGTGCGTTTGTACGTCACACTGTATGTGATTGAATGCGTCACTTACCATATGCACTTTGCAGTGTGTCTGTACATTTGTGTTTCTGTGCTTGTTGAAGTTATTTTGTTTGTGTGTGTGCGTCTGTGGGTGCATCAACTGTGATATGTGTCTATAAGTTTTATCTCTAAGTGTACGTGTGTGTTTGCAAATCACTACATATTTGTGCATGTGTGTCGAATTTGAATATTGGTGTTGCAGTGCAACCCCATGTGTGTTTGTTCAGTTGTTTGTATTAAAGCATGGTGCAGTGTGTGTGTGTGTGTGTGTGTGTGTGTGTGTGTGTGTGTGTGTGTGTATGCCTGCATGTGTGTGTCTCCCAGCATGCAGTGTGGCTATGATGGCCCTGTTTTGGATGATTGATGTGTTGGAGGGAGCAGCGAGGAGCTCAGGTTGGGCCAAAGCCTCAGTCTGACACACTGCTGCTCCCCTGCTGCTTTACATATGTAGACGCAGCAAGACTCCTCCTTCCCTCCCGCCTGACACTGCCTCCCTCTCCCTCTCAGCACAGCCAACACTCACAGGTTCCTTTTTGGGGTTTTATTTTGAATCTTCTGTTTTTTTCCACAGCAGTTCACTGAGTGTTGTGGTGTTTTCTAGTAACTTCCTGTTTTATATGGTATGGTAGTCGCTGGTAGAATTGCAGGCTGGAGGTTAACGTACCAACACAGATTTGTTTGAATGTGGACAGAGTCAGCTTTTACCTCTGTCTTGTCTCTATGTGATGAGCTGTAATCGTTTCAAAAAAGTGTGGTTGGTGAAGGTTTCACTCATCTTTGCACTTGTTGGAGGAACGATCACTAGTTTTCACTGAAAGATGGTAACTTGATTTTAATTTAAAACATTTTTATCTGATTTCACAGTTCCTGTAAAATAACAGTGCGGTGCAAACACATCCTTTAGTCTTCGATGCTAGTGCGTTGGAATTGAAGATCACCTTTATGTTGTATGAGCAATACATTGTGACGCTAAGGAAAAGCATTGTGCAAAATATTCTTCTTTTCAAGACTAAGCTTAAGAACGCTTTTTAAATATATTAAAAGGGGCTTCAGGAATAATGAGATACGATGAGCAGATTCAGTACTTCATTTAGATTGTCAAACCCTGAACCCAGGTAAAGTCTATCACAAGAAAAATGTCCATTCAGAATATCAAACTAAATCTTGTATTTTTCACAGAGGACGTTCTGACATGTCACAGTAGGGGGATAAAAAGCACAGCTATAAATTGTAAACATCTGAATTCTGTTTCTGCTGAAGTTTCATGCCCCTGGTTTTGTGCAGACTCATTCTTCCTCTGTCGTAGCTTCACTGGGACACAAAGTTGTGAGACTTGCAAGAGAAAACATCAGAGGCTGATGAGCTCGATTCATTTTAGTCCCTAATCAGTCAATCTCAAAAACCACTTCTTCTGATGTACCCGCTCTTTACAGACCCAGTGTTTCTTGTTAAACACCAACATCCTTTAACCCGCACCCCCAATATATTGTGATATTGAGTTGAGTTTGTCTCTCAGATAACAGAGAGCTCCCACTGTGACAGAGAGGACATTATACATCTGTTTTCACAGGTTGAGCAGGGCTCTTTATAACTAGTAAATTGACTTTGACATGTAAAATTAGTTTAGAAATAAATGGAGAAACACAAAGTAATATCTCAGTGCCGCCTTGTGTATTTCTCCTGGATTTGAAAGTTGCTGTGGTTTTCCTTCTCTTCATCTCACTCATCCTCTCCATCTCTGTCCTGTCCTACCTGTGCATTTTCTTCTGTCTCAACTCCTTTCTCTTCTCACTCATCGTCTATCTCTGGTTCTCATTTTCCCTTCCCTGACACTCACTTGTTTCAATATCCTTCCATCTCTCCCCTATCACTAATCCTCCCACCTCTCTTTTTCTCTCTCTGTAGTTTCTCTCTCTGGCTTTGAAATCCTTTCCCTCTCCCCTCTGTTCCTCTCCCTCTGCTAATCCTCTCTTTTTTTTGTCTCTCTTTTGTGTAAAAGTCAGTTTAATTTCTCCTGTCTTTGTGCCCTGGTTTTTCTCTGCTTGTAGTTCTCACAGTTTTTATCCCACTGTAGTTGCACATCATTTTAATTTAAGTAATTTATAAGTATAATAAGTGCTTTGTTTCTTCCCAATTATTGGTGATTGACAGGCAACTAGAGGCCAATTGATATGAAGACAAAGTGCACCTATGGCTGACACTATCACCAGACCTGACTTTTAATGCTACATTAAAGTGTACTGTAAAGTTATAGATTTCAAGACTGTGTCAGATGAGTTAGTTGTATGTTAAAAATTAACGTCAGCTCAAATAAAAACAATCAGGTAGCTCAAAATATTTGACGACATGAGGTCTCCCAGCGACAGCAGGGTCGCAGCTCCTAGGAGAGCCATGTCGACTCAGTAGAAAGGCATGCTGGGAGGCTTGGAGGCATGAGAGGCATATCGATCTACCTGTAGCATCCAGCTGTTTGTTTACCAACAACAAATCAATGTGGCGCTCGGCTGGGGGCCGCCATGCCTGGCCTCTGGTCTGCTCAGAGCACTCACACATACAATACTCACACACAGTTTTCAGACATCTTCACTTTCTGCATGCTTTATTGTGTTGGAGATTAATTCTAAATGGAGAAATAATTTTTGCTCATCAACCTACAATCAAACATTTTTCTATTTTTTTATGACAAATCAAAAACTTTTATATATAAAATAATACAAAATATGATTGTGAACAATGCATCTTTACATTTATAAAAATAAAGATAAAATATAGATAAAATATAAGTATAGGGTGTAAAAATATGTCCAACTATGATATATGATATTCAGACCTGTTGTTAACATCAAAGGGGCTTCTTCAGAGTCCTGCATAGAGGATCTGATTACATTTAAATCTACAACACCACACACACACACACACACACACACACACACACACACACACACACACACACACACACACAAACACAAACACAGCTCTGCTCTGTCTGACCAGCTCTGGACTAAAGGAGTGTTTCTTGGCTCTGACATGATGCAGTAAGTCTATATATAGATGCCAACATCAGCTTAATATTTTGATTTTTAATCATAAAAGTGGAATAAGCAGCAGATATGAAATGTACTTACTTTTATATCTTATTTTTCACAAGCTACGTGATTCAAAATTACTTAGGCGATCAGCTGAAAATATTGACATAAGATAAATGAAAGTTTAACTGGGAGATATGAGCAATATTATAACTGACAGGACATGATAGATTGTTCCACTTGAGAAGACGCAGGTTCTGTACTTCACAAATGAACTTTGGAGAGTACAGACAGTGAACACATGAACCAGACAAGCTTTATTTATTTGTAGCATTAATGTCTACTAGCCGCAGCTGACGTTTGTCAAAACCAAATTAACTTTTTTAATCTTTGGTCATTACAAGTCATGTTGTGGGTCATTGGTGGTAAAGTCTAAGTTGAGTTTAATGTAAAGTCTGACTCTGTCACCATGTCAAGTATCTCAAGTTCACACCTCTGCACTAACTTAATGCCACAGTCAAACATGATATCAGCCCACGGTGTCAGGAACATAACAACCGCATCATGTGTCATACTGGAAGAGAACCAGTGCAGCATCTGTCCAGACAAAAGGAGTGACCTTGCTTTCTTTCGCCTCATCCTGCTGAGTTTGAAAACTGTGACATGTTCTCTGACAAATGCAAAGCATCCCTACCCACCTGTAAACAGGGTGAACTGACGTAGGTGCCGCCAGGTTAACGGTGAAGTTTGTCACTCGCCAGTACCTGAGAACAGACACACAATAAAACACAGATACACAATAAAATTAAAATAAATCTCACAGATGAGCACCAGATCATTCATGACTCATCATCATTCAGAATGATCCCAGTCATGATTCATTCATCTGCTGCATGAGGAGTTTCACACACTAACCCTGGACAGAAAAGGCTGTCTGACCAAAGGAGGATTGACATAAAGGAGCTTTACAGTCCCAGTAGATGCAGCCTGTGTGATCGGACTACAACGTCTGAGAGGCACCACTATGCCATTCTACAGCTAACTGTAAAGTTACCAATTGTGTTTGTTTTGTGTTGTTTTGCTGTTGTCTGAAAACACATCACAATCGATGCATTTCAACGTAATATTTTACTGTAGTTTACTGTGGGCTCAGAATAATGAAAGTTGACTGTTTTAATTACACTGTACATGTAAATCCCAACTAGGGACAGGAGTAGAAAATTAGCAGTCGCTATAAACTCTCTGTGCAACACATCAGTGTCATGGTTTATACTGCAACTGTGTTAAACAGCGTTGTCCCGATTAAATAAATCAATAAAATGAAAAAAAAAAAAAAAGCGAAAAATGAAACCAAAGAATGAACCTGAGCACCGTGGCAGCCTGCCAGGTAAATTTTTAGTCTCTTAAGAATGTGGTGTTTTATTTGATTTTTGTCAAAGTTGCTTGTGACCTCAAAGCAACACAATAAATGAAACATGGAAAGATCATGGAATATACAAAACTATTTGCAGCCTAAAATAGACCAGAGCTTTATATAGTTAGAGACGGCTTTTTCTGATTAAGAGGGTTGATAAAGGTATAATTTACTACATCAGAGCTTAACATATTGTCAGTCATCAGTGATTCCTCTCTCTCCTGTGGATGTATAGTGTCCACTGTTGGAAGCCTTCAACATGAATCATTTTATGATGCTCTTGCGAATGTGTTTGTTTTTCAGGTTACTGACCACAAAGGCACAGTGAGGGGCTGTATGAGGGGGACTGAAGAGGGGGCAGCCGGAGCCTTGCTCAGTGTTACACTCATCCTCTATGGCACCTACCACCCACACAGGACCATGGACGGTATGTGAAAGTGTCAGCCATTTGCAGAAGGTTTGACACATGCAGTGTATTGTACTTTTGATAAACCAGATGAAATATACAAGTTTATTGTAAAGCACAAAAAGACAAAATAAGCAACTTTTGTACATGGAAGTGCTATTCTGATTAATCCCAAGCTTTTCAGTGTAAAGTAGGAAGCAAAACCTTCCTAACCCTCCTCTCCCACCTCCACCTGCCTTCCACCTGCCATCTCTGCTTCCTCCACTGAGCCAGTATAGTCAGAAGAAGTCAGTCGGGCCACTGACCACAGGGACTGTGATGTGTAATTACAGCGTGACCCCTGGTTGCCCTTCCCCAATCCTACCTCCTCCTCCACAGTGTGTGTCAGCTCCCCCAGTGCCCACGACCTCCACACACACACACACACACACACACACACACACACACACACACACACACACACACATCGTTAGCCACACCGGCACGAAGACACAGCACCGTCCTCCCTGTCCCTGTCGGGGGTATTAGGGTTGTTAGAATCACCGATGCATGCTGGGAGAGAGACACAGAACCAGACTTTTCTGTTGATCTCTGTCAGCAGGGGTTCCCATCGGTCGTGGAGGTCCTGGAATATCATGGACTTTTGATAGATGGCCAAGAAAGTCAGGGACCTTAACAAATGTGTTGTTAAAGTTAAGGATTTTACCTGTGGTTTTATTTTATCCATAACTTGATCGCTCCTGGCCTGCGTTAGCATTAGCACGTGTTTAACCCAACTTTATTTAAAACCAGGCGACCAGAAAGGGAGGAAGAATGGCTTTAGCTCAGTTCTGGAAACCTGGACAGAAATGGAAAAGTCATGGAATTTCACCTGAGGGATATAATGGGAACCCTCTCTCCCGTGCCCTGTGTGTGCGTGTGTGTGTGTGTGTGTGCGTCTGCGTGTGTGTGTGTGTCTTGCTCTGTTGCTCTCTCGTCTCTTTCTGTCAAGATGCTGATCTCTCTGTTGAGAAATCAATGGCTCCCCCCTCCTCCTCTCCCTCTCTCCATCCATCCATGTATCTCTCTCTGTCCTCCTGGATCTAACCCAAGTTCAAGCTGTTAGTCAATCTGCTGTCTACACACATGCACACACATACACACACACACACATACGCTCATTCACAACTCATTCACAGGTTCTTACAGTGTTGCTTATCCCCACTGACATCAACCTGTAGTAGTCTATGCACTGTGCTCTAAACGTCACCTACAGCCGTGACACTGTGATTCCTATTTCCAGACGAGCTACTGTTTGAATGCGTTTGGAGCTTTTCATGTTATTAACACATAGTTACACGTAATTAAGGAAATCCCTAGCTTGTTGAGAAATACGCTTCATCTTACTAAGGCTATGTCCACACGACTACATTTTTGTTTTAAAACATATCACTTTGCTACGTTCTATTCTGGACAGAAAATATCACTTAGAAGCCTTTGGAGACTATGTTGAACACACAGTGACACCCACAGTTGCTTCCTGGATGAGTCTTATCAGTATCAGTCGTATCAGTATCACCACAAGTGATGAAAGTGCGTTTTTAATATTACAAATTACTTCAATAGTCATGTATTTATGGGTTTTCAGGAGTGTTGATATTTTCAGAAACAGAACTAATATGCTCATTTGGACAGAGATCATTTGTTTTTAAAAAACTTTTAAAAAATGAAGATGCATCAGCGTGGACGTGGCCCAAGACTTACATAAGAAGATCAATACTATTCCCATGTTACTTGTAGTAGGTAGAGCCAACAAACCATCAGCTTATGTCAGCATGAGAGGGCCAGGAGGAAACAGCTTGAACAAACAAAATACAAAGTGTTAAGCAGTGAGTTGAGGTGCTGGTACTTTGACTTTTTTAGCTTTACATCGCACTAGGACACGTTCCCTCCCAACCTTCTAGTCTTTGTGTTAACCATCTGTTTGCTCTAGCTTCATATTTAGCATGTGAACCTGAAAGTAGCCAATATTTTCAAAAGTGTCAAACAAGTTTAGGTGAGATATAAGACTAAAACATATATGTGTGAAAATGGATCTGTGTATTTAATAAACTTTTTTGCATGAGCAAGCGTAGGCTGCTTTCATGAGCTGCGACGTTTATTGTTATACAGTCTCCCAAGGGATATGGGCTGTAGTTAGATATGGCCACATACACCACATGGCCAAAAGTATAAAGACACCTGGGCAAAGTATGTGGTCACTTTTTTATGAAGTTCATTAAATCCATATTAGATCATAAATCATTATTAATCACCGTTAATATGCTGCTGTAACTGATAAGCCTCTAGTCTTCTGGGAAGGCTATTCATAAAATTTTGGAAACTAGCTGCAGGCGTTCAGCCACAAGAGCATTAGAGGTTGGGTACTGATGCTGGGCGATAAGGCCTTAGCTTGCAGGCATTATCAAGTTCAAGTTCCTCCTCACCAAACTGGGAAAAGCTTTTCTTTATGGAGCTGGCTTTGTGCACAGAGGCATTGTCATGTTGGACAGGAAAGGGCCACTCACAAAGTTGGAAGCACACAATTGTCTAAAGTGTCTTTGTTTTGAGATATCTCTTAATTGGAACTAAGGGGCCAAGCACAAGCCATGAAAACAGCCCCAGGGCAACAGCAGACAATGGTATGTGCAGAAGTGTGCCAGGATACATTTCTGGCCATATAATCTTCAATGTCATAAAGGAATTCTTATCATTTAGCTTCAGAACTGCTTGGTCACAGAGTGTGTTAGCATTTGACAGAATCTTTGTCTGGGGAAAGTCACAATCCCTGTCCGGAGAGATTTAATGTTACTAGACAATCCACAGTTTTTACTGGAGTGATTTTAATGATTTCTGTCCTCTTCCAGGTCTACCCTGTGATTATTATAGACCACACACAACCCAGCAGAAATTACTAAGCAACTAACATATACTGATTTTCTGTGACCCCCTGTGTCCTCTGTTAAATCCTCTGCAATTCATTGGAGTAAAATAAGGAATACGGCTGCCAGTTAATAAGCCACACTTAGCCTAAACGAATGCAGTCTAATACAACATTCCTGCAATAAATCCTACCATCATGCACCACAAACTGCAGCCTCCAAAATGACCATCAAGTTGAATCAACACTTCAACAACAACCGAGCATAACAACCTTCATCAAAATAGGATTTATTGCAGGGCTTGTTGTGACAGACTGCATTTATTCTGGTAAATAAATTGGCAACTCTGTTGCCTTTCTGTGGTCATAACTGAAACTAAACTGATTTCTGGGCAGGAATAACAAATATTTATGTCCCCCAGAGGGAAGAATATCAGGGACGAGGGGTTACTATTTTACTCATTTCTAGTCCCTTAGCACTCGATATAAAGCACCTGGGTGTTTTATATAATGGCAGCTGCTGGATGATTGTCTCTAATCACATTAGATATCAAGAAGGGATGAAATTTCACAAAATCCCTTTAATTTACAATTTAATTTACAGAATCTGATCAAAGTCAGCTTTGTGTATTCATCATTCTTATATGCACTGATATACTGTATATGTACCCTAAAATATAGCCAAACGCATTTGCTGGACAGAAACTTTGGTAGATCTGATGTCGTGGGCATGTTTGCAAGTGTAATTGTTTTAGGGAAAAAGTAAATCAGCAATCCACTTAAATTGTTCCCTCGAACATCCTCCTCATTTGCTTGATGCCAGTTACCCTGCAGATGCCTCGTGGTGAGCTTTACACTCCTGATGTGTAGGATGAATCTACTGCTCCAGCCTGGGTGTCTTTTGTGATCCAGCATCATCCGAGTGTGTTTGCACATGTTTCTCCGCCCCTGTATGTGTGCGTGCCCCCATGTGTGTTTGTTTGGTGGCTGTGTGGCAAGTGAAGGTAAATTGCTGTGATTATGTGGCAGTAATTGAACAGGGATGGTGTGTTTAATTGAGTTGTTGTGTCCTGATGTTTCTCTGTAGTAGCAGGAGCCGCCGCGCTGACAGGTGCCTCGTCTCGCCTCGCTGAGATTAGAGTTTTTTTTATTTAGTTTTTTTGTATATACACCGTCACATAGGCTTTGTTGTGTCTTTTTTAGCCATCTTTCTGTGTGTTTTGGCTTAATGGTGTTTGTTTGTCTGAGGGGTATGTGTGTGGGCTTTGCTGTTGCAGCAGGTAGAGGGAAGTGTGCAGTTTTACGAGATGCTTCTTTCGGCCCTGACAAGTTTTTCACATAATGTTTATAAGGATGTATAGTTTTAAATTTATGTTTCTGTTTGTTTCTGCACCTGTCTGTCAAAGTGTTCATGTATATTCATGCTTACATCCAAGCATGCATGTATAGTTGTGTGTTAGTGTCTGTATATTTGTGCAATTGTCCTGTGGGTGTGAGTAGGAAACTGCATGTATCCTTGTGATTTTGTGTCATTTATGTAAGTCTGTATACAAATGGTATGTTCTTCTATGCCAATATATGTGTGTTATGTGCATGTGTGTGTGTGTGGCGCATGTGGCCCTATCTGATCTGCCTCCTGGGCTCTATGGCCCAAATCAAATGGTAGGAAACATCAATTTCACCATCCCTTCTCCTCCTCCTTGTCCCCCTCCTCCCCCTCTCTCCTTGTATAATTTCTCCTCTCTTCTCCCTCTCCTCCCCTCCAGCTCCTCTCCTCCTTCTCTCCTCCCTTCCTCTGTGTATTGCTCTCTGCGGAGGTGTGATTATGCTACTCCTCTGAGCACCGGTGATCTGAGGGTTCAGTGTGTGTATGCATGTGTGTATCTGTGTGTGTGTTTGGTGACTGGTTGGTGATCTGAGCAGCCTGGCGCTGGGTATTGTGCAGCGCAATTCATGGACGACGTCTCCAGATGAATGCCTCCATTCACAATTACAGCCTCTCCATTAGCCGCAGCCCTCACTGCCTTGTTGTTGTCTTTTCTTCTTCTCTGCAAAAAAAAAAAAAAAAAAAGCAATTAAAGCTGGACAAAAACAAGCTGGAGCACAAGCAGAGTACCTGGAAAAAGAAAAAAAAAACAGCAAGGGAAGGGCTGTGGGAGTGTGTATGTGTGTGTGTGTGTGCGCGCGCGCGCGTGTGTGTGCGTGTGTGTGTTGCGTGTGTGCGTGCGTGTGTAGGGAGGTGATTTTTCAGTTGGGGTTTACGCTACACACTATCTCTGTTTTATTCTCAAGAAAAGCCTCCTGGATTTGTTTCAACATTCACTCACTCGCATGACTGCAATCTCCTCTAAGAGACTCACACAACTGCTCAGTGTCCGATATGTGTTTTTCATTCTGCCCTTGTACTGTAAGAGTCCTCGTATTCCAGCTCCGGATCAGATTTCATTCACAAGTACAGGACATTGAGGGAACCCCTTTAAAGGGAGGAAATTTTGGCGCTGTTGTTCTTGAAGGAACAGGTGCAAGATTCAAGCTTTTATTTATGCTTAAATCAAAGTAAACATTGGTTATGAGTCATTTTTTTCTCCTTTTTTTTTTCACAGTTTACAGTATGTGAACAAAGACGAAATAACTGCAGGTCCAGTTTCAAGTTTTTCTTTTTTTCAAAATGTAAGAAATTCTAAATCCTGAATGAAAATAGCAACTGCATTTTATAATATATGATAAAATGCAGAATGCATCTTTTAATGTAATTTTGCAAAAGAAATTATTAAATACACTGAAACTGAAAATGATTTGCCTAATTATTAAAGACCTAAACATGGCATCATTTACCAGTGTCCCGAATCACCCACGTTCCCTGCATCACAACCTATATCTGCCTTTTTGTTGTGTGTACACAAGCTAGCATTGCGATTGCCTAGCCATGGTTACTATGTCGTAAAAATACCACGTCACCCCTCTATTTTGGTTGTCACAAATTTCCTGTGACTGCGTCACAATAAAAGCCTAGCCACATCTTTTGAGAATGGTGAACTCCACTACTGCCACTAAAATCTAGTTAGTTTTTCATTTAATGTAAATACTTTTAATGGCCATTGCTGAAAAAACTGACATTCCTAAATAGTATAAAAAAAAAATTTCATTTCAAGTACTGTGTAAAATGTAACTTAGCTAAACTATTATATACAGATTCAAGGCAACAGAAAGCTTAAAAAAAACTGTTTCTGTTTTTTATTCTTTTATTTTTATATTTTCATCTCTCACTCCAGCCAACTTGATGCATTTAGGGACCTAACACCCATTTTATCCTTGGAAACTTTTTAATCATCTGCGTAAAATTTACTTGACATTTGGATAAAAACATAGCTATTGAAGCAGACAGTGCCAAACAACACTTTAACAGTAGTTCTATGCTTTCTCTTTGTGTATTTCAGAGAGACCCCTGCAGAGTATTGTGTCCATGGGGTCGCATCACCCTGTCCCTCACAGCGGGGTGTACCAGAGGGCTTCGTACCCCCCTCTGGACCTGATTCAATGGGTCTACCAAATGGAGCGAGACAGGAAGGTGCGGGCTGCTGATATCACTGTACCGGCCAGACCCAAGGTACTGTAGCCTACAATACACTGGAACACACGTTTCACACATCACACACTGTGATTTACTATTCCAATAAATCACTGGCGCCACCTAATTTCCTATGGATTTCAATTTCCCTCTGGACATATCTGCATTGATCAACCTCAGGTGTAAGGATGTGCCAGGCGTCGCTCACTGTGACACTGAAGAATGGCTCACAGATCTCTGCCGTGTGTGTGTGTGTCTGCCGCTCTGTGTATGTGTAGGGGGTTCGAAAGAGGGATTTGTGCAGATGCAGCATTTCTGTTGAACACTGTCATCACCATCAAGGCTTTAGGATACAAATCCTTGAGTCTGAGTAATAACATCTGAAAATGTCAGAATCATACAGACAGAGATAGGGATCAGACAGTTGAATCAAGACTTGAGATATTGTTATTCTGATCATATCTGCCCATACACTGAGACTAGGCCTGATTATAAGGAACAATTAAATATCATTCTTGCTTCTCCAACAGTTGTGACTGCAGAAAAAAAGACCAGGGTATGACTCCCTTTTGAAATTAGAGGGCATTTTGTGGTCTACCTAATCATCTTCCAGCTCAGTGTTTGAACTGAAACAAATATAATTCTCTTTCAGATTTAGGATTATCCTCTCACAATCACCAAAGCCTTCTGTCTGTGTCCTTTATGCCGCATTATCAGGCCAATTACAGCTCTGACAAAAAAGTGCCGCTGGACGACAGGTAGCTCTGTTTGTGTGCATGTTGCTGCCCGACATGTCCTTGCAGGGGTACACGGTCGCTGGGCCTGTAGATGAGTTTTGTAGATGAGTTTTGAGCCGGTGTTAGGAGGCAACGACAACGTCTTTACCCCGAGTTCCTCCCCTAGAGGCAGATCTGAATGGATCGTAGAGGCTAGGAGGAGAAATAAATTGGAGAAAAGGATAAATCGATGCTTGGCGGAGAGGCAAACAGACCTTCCAACCCCCGGCCCAGACACACACACACACACACACATGTACCACAGCGTGGCTTTTTTTCCTTGGGCTGTATTGGATTGGTATGCAGAGCTGAGGAGAGAGACGCTCAGAAAAGACTTGGCCTACAAATGATGTCCTTTGTTTGATCCATTAGGTTGGGGGGTTGGTTGGGGGGGTGGATGGGGAGGGTCGTCCCACGGAGACGGTAGAAGGGCTGGGAAACAAACATCTCTGTCTGTGAGCCTCTCTCTCCCTCTCTCTCTCTCCCTCACTAACAGCTTCTCATCTAAGGGAGAGGAGAAAGAGATCAGCTGCAGGAAAAGCTGGTTATCATCTGTTTCTGTTGATGAGTTAGAGGGCAGACAGGATATACTGTACACTGTGGAGGTACATGCTAAATTTACCCTCTAAAGCTTTCAATCTGAATGGTAATTTCCTGTGTTTTTCCACTTATCTATTATTTTTTTGTAGTTTTGTTCATTCTTATGACCAAAATGGAAAAGGACTAGAATCATCCTTTAAAACTCACTCAACATTTTTATAGCTTTATCCCAAACCTCTCTTACTTTTTTCTTTGTTTTTGTGTGAGTTTCACCAAACTGTTAGTGAGGAAGTCTGCATTTATGAGATTTGATCATTATAATCAAATCCTTCAAATTACTAGATGAGGATGCTTGTTCTTCTCTGTTTTTGGGAAGGTTTAATTCACAAAGGCATGCAAGCACAAAGAGAATTTGAAGTCCCGTTGTCAAAAATCAGAAGACGAAAACAACACATTTAGTAGTGTCAGACATGCTATTAGGGGACCCCAAAATATGAGAAAATATTACACTGATTGTCAACAGTGTGTCATCAGTGTGTCATCAGAAAGTAGGAACAGCAAATGGTTGGACATGCTACCACTCTGGCTGCTATGGACGGCAATGTTCACCAGATGGTCAGTAGGTCCGTCGCTTTGCTCTGGACTGAAATATCACAACTAACTGGATGGATTACTATACATTTTGTACAGAAATTCATGGTCCCCAAAGGATTAAGACCAATGGCTCTCATGATCCCATGATTTTTCCTACACATACATACACGCAGTCTGTGAACTGTACCACATCATCCATGTTGATGAAAATACAAACAAGACACTTCATGCCAAAATAGCATTATTGAGCCCCCAAAATATTTTACAAATCATGTTTTCAGGGGAGCCCTTATCTTGTTAAGGGCAGCCAAGCTCCCCCTGGCTAGTTTGCATCCTGTTTACACACACACACACGCGCTTATAGGTATTTGGTAACATTTTAAACATTTATGCAAACTTTAATTGAATTTGGAGATAACATAGCTGGTAGGACAGACTGTTTCTTGCAAGGCCTTAGCTGCTTGTTAGCATGCTATCGCCAGCATTTAGCAGAAAGCACAGCTGTGTCTTTGTACAACCTCACAGAGCTGCTAGCTTGTTTTCTTTCACACTGGAAGAGGAACCTCACTGCATTATAACTGATTATATAAATCAAGAAAGTGTTTTCTCTGCGGCGAGAGGTAAACTATCTGTGCATTACCATTATAACTACTTTCTTCATGAGTAGTTGCGTGTTGAGTGCATAAGGCCTGTTATCAAGTTTATCAGGCAAACTTCTGTGAAATCTAAACTTCAACCTCAGTGGTTACGCTGAGGTGTTTGCTCCATCGCTGCTCTTCCTATCTACACTCCATCACACTCTCTCTATTTCTCCTATTTCCAAGTCATACTCTATTCTCAGCTCTTCACCAGCAACAGCATACGTCGCCATTTATTTTGGCTTGGGAGTTCTCTTTTCACTCCATGTCTTTTTATAGTTTGGTCGTTCATACTGTACGCCCCGCTGTGCTTCTATTTTCATGAATGCTGTGAGAAATAATTGAAAGCGCCGTGTACGCCGCCGTCTGTTGCAGTGCTCCCACTTCCTCATGCCTTGTAAATACTGTATCACTGAAACCCCCGCTGTAAGCTGCCGGCTCGGGATTCCTCACAACTCTGAGACGTCAACATTCACTGAAAACTTGAGCCAAGATCAAATCCTAACTGGAATCTGAACGTCGCTGCTGTGGACAGACCCGGTTTTTGATTGGTTTCAAATTCAGCTGTTTGTCCTTGTCTCTTTCCTTGAGAAATCAGACTTGAATCAGATTTGTCTGAACAGCTCATGTCCTGTTTCTTCTCGTGTGAGTGTTTTCTCAATTTTGTTTGCGCTCGTGACATCCATAAGGAGGGGGAAAAAGATGTCAAAGGAGTCACAACCCCTGCTGCAAGTGGTGCTGGTGTGAAATGCAACAGACGGAGGACCTCAAGGAGTCTTAACAAGAATGAATAATGTACCACAACAACTATAAATAAAATCATGGCTTTTTAGAATTAGATTAAAGGGCCACTTCACAGATTTATCACGTGGCTGTCAGTATACTAGTCATAGGGGGAACCACACAGCCTGTGAAAATAATGTCTTCTGTGGCACTGGAGGAGCTGTCTGAGAAAACTGCGCCCTGTGATGTCATCAGACTTGGTTCAGATGCTATGGTCAAGTTTCCAAACTTCCACCAAATTTGCGTTTGGTGCAAATTTTAACCAGATTTTCAGAACACATTAGGAATTTTTTTTTTTTCATTATCAGTCACAGAAAACATAAAAGTGTGTTTTCATTCTCAATGTGTTAGGACATCTGAAATAACTGAAAATGTATCAGCTGCCAGAAAAATAATCAATGGCTATTGATTATTGATTATTCCTTTGCATTTTTTTTTTTTCTTGCCTGTACAACCAATATTTCTTAGTTATGGCTTCTCAATTCTGAGGATTCTCTGATTCTGTCTTTAAGAAAAGGATTCATTTGCTATTTTCATTCTTATATGAATTTATTCTAATCATTTTGAAAATAATCTGCAGATTGTCTACCATTAGAAAAAGCCCTACTTGCTTTTTTGTTTCTCATATTAGTTTTTGTGTAGATCAAATTTCCTTGTGCATTCATCACCTATTTCATGTCCATCAGTTACAGAAGCCCTCCATGGGACCTGCTGCAGTGAAGGAGTTTCATGAGACATCAGACGACATCACAGATGATGTGATCAGAGAGATCAGGTCCTTCCCATCGCAGAATCTGCAGGATGTTGTCATGGCGGAGGTGCAACAGTGAGACTCCTCAGATCCAGGAGCTGGAGGAGCAACGAGCAGAGACAGAAGAAGGGACGGGGCAGTGGGTAGGGAGGTGAAGAAACAAACATGAACCATGGTTAAATAAAGACTGTTATTTTCCACTGTGCAGCACACGTCCTGATCTTGAATCAATTCCATGAACTGTATTTCAACTGTGTGGCCTCAATGTCAGCGGAGATCATTTATTGCAGATTCCTAACTTGGTTTTAAAACTCAATTCCTCTCCTTGCCACAGAAGCACACACAAACATATAAATCCCTCCCCAAAAACAAATAGTCCCAGGAGCAGGTCTCAGCACTCATCTCCACTCTTCGTTTGCCTCTGGATGTTGCAAAGGTTAGTGAAAGATATGTTTGTCTTTTTCCACTTCAGTGAAGGGTGAATTCAGCTCAGTGCAATAAGAAATGGATTACCCATTTATTAAAGGGGCTGTGTCACTCCTCATTGAGTTGGACAAATAACAAATTAATTTCTAGCCGCCTAATTTCTCTCTGTTCTCCACTGAATTTCCGATAGCGTTGAATTACCGATCACAGCCATGTGAGCTCCCTCAACTTTTTATCAATTCATTAAAAAATGTGCCACAGTGGAGATGCTACAGAGGAAAGGCTCTCCCTTTTTTTGCATGCTGCCTTTACCAACACAACACTGTATACAAAGAGAAACCAAGTGAGGTGATCCACTGAACTGAGGTTATTAAAAACACCAGAAATCATTTTAAAAAGTTGCCATTTCAGAATCAGCCAAAAACTTTGAATACCCCTGTGTCTCAGTGTGAAACAAAGATGTCAGAGTTAAAGTGCCTCTTTCCCAGTCAAGTGCAGGTCTGTAGGTAGTGGCATTTTGTAAAGTAGCAGTAGTGTATTGACAGGGCAGTATTGATGTTTCAATTAGAGCAGCGTTACATAGTGCCGCAGCATGGTAACATGGTGCGTCTCCTGCCATCTGCTCTGCCTCCACGTCTGATGAACGAGGCACGTGGGGCTAATCGAGCCGCACATGAGCGATGGGACCACGAGATCTGTCACACACACACACACACAAACACACTTATCCTATACGCACGTCCTTATGCAGAAAAATGGATGGGGGGAGGATGAGGGAGAGCTCCTCAGCCCTGCTGTTTAAACAGCCTTCAGAAAGCTTGTGAGTCCTCCCCTTCGCCTTTCACATGTGCCACAGGAGCAGCCAGCAGGTTATTTCTCTGACAAGGAAACAGGCAAACGCAGCAGATGCACAAGTTAAAAATCTTCAAAAGCTCATCTGACAGACAGACAAAAAAAGGCAACAGCTTCTGCCAGGTTTTCTCGTACTGGGACGTCTGAAATAACAGTGTGCATTATGCCTGGCATTATTGCCTGCCAAACCACACGAATCAAAGACCTCATTGTGTGGATTACCTCGTTAATCTGTTGATGCCATTAAGTAGTATTGCAGGTGATAATGTGCCAGTTTTTTTTTTCCTCTCTCTCTCCTCTCTTATTGGGGAGGTGTAGCGTTAGGTTGGTAATCTGCTTTAAATGCTTTCTGGGGAATGAGACGCGCTGAAACACAGCCAAGAGAACTCTGCTATCGAGAAGAGCTTTCTCTTAATACAGCGCACAGAGGGGACTGACTGACTGAGGCTGCGGCACTGATGCCAACAGGGAAGAGCTAGTGAGCTACACGCCTCACGCCACTTGTTGAAATACATGACTGTATGAATAATGAAAGAGGAAAAGGAAAGTGATAGTGCTAAAGCAGTCCCACAATGACATCCATCACAGAAATGCCTCATTGCTCTTCTTCTTCTGTTTCCTCCTGGAAAAAAACTCCAAGTTGTGTCTCTTTGGTGGAGTTAACCAAAGCTGTACTCTGTGCCTGCCTGAGCTCAGACACTTTAGAGGTGAAACCAGAGAGAGAGAGAGAGAGCGATAAAGAGACAGAAAGAGAGAAAGACAGAGGGAAAGGGACAGAAAGAGAGGTAATCCTCCCTTTTTTCTGCTCCCCGGGGTGGTCTCTTCATCCAGGGCCTCAAAGAGGGACAGAATACACCTCCCCACTACAATGGAGGGGACCCACAGGGGCTGTTGCTATCTGAGTGTGAGTGTGAGTGTGTGTCTGTGTGTGTGTGTCTGTGTGTGTGTGATTGGGGGGGGGTGCAGCTTTAAGCAGGCCTTTGAGTGGCCTAATTGCATTGGAATACAGCAGCCTGAGAGCTGGCTCAGATCACGGCGGGCTGCTGGAGGGGTTAGCGCCCGCACCTCGACATCCACACTCAGCAAAAGAGCCCCGGCACAATGCACACAATTAATGCTCTCCCTCTCGTTAACTCTCTCCCCACTTTTTGTCCTCTCCTACTTTTCTCTCATTCTCCTCCCTCTCACCCCATATCTTACTCTCTCTCCTCTCGCTCTCTTGCCCCCCCCACTCTCCCCACAACTCCCTCCCTCCCCCACCTCAGTATGTCGTCACTCACCCACTGTATTAATCCTCCCATACAGCCTGTCAATCTCCCTCTCTTTGATGCACACAACAATTACAGTAAGGATGAAAGGCGTGGGTAGGCTCCCGTTATGTAAGACTTGAAACGGGCCGTAGCGAGGATTTTTGATATCAGAACAGCTAATCTGAAATAAAGCCTCAACAACATGACATATCTGCTATTATGATCTGTGCCTGATGAAAAAGTATTGTTTTGTTTTTAACTATATATGTTTGACAGTCTACAGTAATGAAACAAGTTACCTTACTGTAACACAGGATATATTTTGAACATAGTTTTATAAATTGGAGGACATTGGTTTTCTATTATTGTGATTTTTGATTTTGTATCTGCTCAGGTCGAAGTCAAACAAGTCAAAGACGTAGCAGGTGGTGAAAATGAAGCAAAGAAATATCCATCTGGTCATGATTGTTCCCTAAAGATGAGACTATAATAAATGAGCTATGCTCCAACAGGATGTTTTATGTCTTAGTTATTAGTTAGTTAGTTATACTAAGATCCTATTGTACTTACTTGGGTTTTATATCCTATAACAATAGCCCAGATACCATAGAAATATCCAGTAAGGATGATTAATTGGATCAATCGATTTGTAACTCAACAAGAAATTAATCTTTAATCAATTAATTAATTTGGATCAATAAAATGTCAATCTATTGTCTTATATCAGATCCTCAACCAGTCTCAACTTCTGAATATGTTTGGTGCTGGAGCGATTTAAGGACATTGCTTTGGGCTGAATCTCATCCAGACTGTTTTAGGACACACAAATGACTCTGTTTAGAATAATAATTTGTGTCTGTTATGGTTTTCACAGACAGAGTTCCCTTACATAGTTAAACAGTTAAAATTATACGCAACCATTCTCCCCCATTGAAAAATATAAATATTCAACTATTTCACCTACTCAGCACAAGGTTCTGCTTCAGTGAAAAGACCACTCTCTATGTGTCACTGTAGATTCAAGTCTACACATCCCAGTTGTGTAAAATTGAATGCAAGTTGGGATTTGTTGGGTCCCTTTAAATAACTTTTGGTCTGGACCTGTTCTATATGAAAATTGCCTTGAGGTAACTTTATTATGATTTGGCGCTATATAAATAAATTAGATTGAATTTGAATACTCGACTACGATTGAATCCAAACTAGTTGTGATTTCACAAATTACGGCTCCTACACGTGTGTCTTAAACTGAACTGAGCACAGTGAAATGTTTCTCCTTTAGCAGATGAATATAAAAACAGACTTCTACTATCAAACTCTGCACATACATCACCCTGCAGAGCGAAAATCAAACATCCAAGTCAAGGTAGACGAAGCAAGACACATTCTTGAGTGGAGGGAGAGTTTACATATGTTATTTTGGGCGATTTTCTCTAATTCCTGAATAACTGACAGATTAACAGATGACAGAAATGGACATGAGCTGCAGCCCTGTGCTGTAATTTTCCAGTAGGCTTTGTAAAATCCTACCAGAAGTTATAAGACATGGACAAGTTCCTGTGTCTCCCCTCCACAGCAGACACAAGACGGTTCATTATATGGGTTAATATAGTCAGACTCTTTGGACAGATCCCAGTCTCCCTGCTCCAGTTTGAATCCAACTGCCCCTGTCTTTAAATGGGGCTCAGTGAACTGTGTGTGTGGACCAATCAATGATTTTAAAAACATATCATATTTAACCACCCCCTCCTTTGATTTTCTTTATTGCACAAGCTGTGTCTTAATAAAATCTAATTATTTCCGCTCACAGGACGCTTTCTGGTGAGAAATTGGCAGAGGGATGTGAGCTGATGTATGGGGAGACAGTCGCTTAATTAGAGCGTTAGAAATTGAATCTTTACAGCACACGGGTCATATAATTATCCTACTGTTAATTTAACGCTTACATTCTCTGCTGTTCATTTTTATTCCCTTAAATGTAGTGTGGCAGCGGCCCTCAGCGCTCAGCTCTGGGTTTCTACAGTACGAGTGGAGGCAGCATGGCCCCTAACGTTGGCCCCTCTGAGCGACTGGATTACTGAGGACCCTGCAGTCCAAATAACAAGGCTCGCATCATTTATGCATTGTTAAGCCATGTAATTGAAACGAGCCATAGTTTGCATATTACACCATTAAAATAATGTGCTTTGCGTTTCTCCCAACACGACTATTTAAGCCTGTGTGGCGATGTGGTAATTCCTTGAATTACAGCCTAATTACCACAATGTTCTTTTGATTTGGCCGATTTCAATGTTACGCCACAATAATGTTCAATATTACCAGAATGAATTACTGAACCGTGCCTGGAAACTTTTCCTCATATGACTTAAATCCTGGCGGCTTCATGTGCTGTCAGTACAGCTGGATTCACATCCATAAAGGATTATTAGCCTATGAAATGAGATCCATTAAAGGCCTAAACAGTAATACTTAATTGAAGAGCTGGAGTTATACATGTAATATGAGCATTTTGTCTGATCCTCAACTGATTCTATAGGCCTGGTTTATATCACTGTTTACAGGTATCATTAATGTTAAACAGACCTACAAAATCAGAAAACATGAATGACTCTTGTTTAGTGTTTGTCCTTACAATAAAACACATAGTTATTAATTACGAATGATAGTAATATCATACATGTAATTTTTGTTTTATTTTTTGGGTCACACAATGTGCCTCTAAAGCATGAATATAACAATTCATTGGCTATTAATCTATTCTAAGATAATTACCTATATTTTATTCCTCTTTGAGAGGAACATCAATGTTTGGGTCTTTATTTGGCCTCTAAAGCAGCATCAAGACAAACAGAGAAGCTGTAACTTAAATCAGTGTGTGAAATGAATCCAGGTCATAAAAAGCAGAGAATAGAGGACATCTTATAATTAGCACTTGCCCTTTGTTACATGCCACTGTATTGTGCACAGACCTCAGTCTATACACACACGACATGTGTCCCTGTGTGAACTTTTTGAATAAATTAACATTGCTAAGAAAGATTTGTGGCTGTGCATATTCAGTATGTCGACATTTCTGTTTTCACTGCACAGTTTGAATATTTTTGGTGAAAATATTTCTTTAATAACTGCTTTTTTATTGCCTTTTAATTTTACTCCGTGGTCCAAGTTATTAAAGAAAATGTTTAATTACAGTTTCAATCATTTGCATAGTTTAGAAGTTATAAATTGTGGATATTGAAGAACTGTCTGCGTTGATTTATAGTTTTAATTTGTGGGCAGTATGTGTTACTTTATTTCTTGTGAATTGAATTGTTATAGGCCTTAGACTAACTAAAAGTGCCTTTTAATTGCATATATACAGTAGGAATTATTAATGCCTTATAATACTCAGAATTAAGGGTTTGCCTCAGAAGTTAGAAAGTAGAAACACACTTCTCCCTGCATTTGAAGTTTTGTTTGTCATTTTTCTCACAGTTTGCTTCATCTCACTGGAGTGTGAGGAGCAGCTTTGAGGGCAAGCATAATCTCTCTCATCTTTTTCACTTTTTCTAGCCCTTTCTCCCTCTCAGGGCCCTGTGCTCTTTACTCCTCCCTCCTTTATCCCTGCAAAGGCTTTGTCCTCACTGCAGAGAGCCTCTCTAAATAGAGGCCTTTAGATAGTCCAGGAACAGGGTGGAGGTGGGGGTGTTGGGGGTGCAGCGACGCGACTGCCGTTGTTTCATTTACCTCTCCCTATGGCAACCAGCAGCGGATGGCCAGGAATGTCCCCTCTCTGGACAAAGTCCTGGTCCCTGAAGCTGACACCGGGGGACGACAGCTGGGACGGGATGGAAACCTGCCCTCCCTACTCTGGACTGGAGGCCTGAGTCTAGACTTAATCCTCCTCTTCACTTGTGTCTGGCCTCACTTTAGTGGACCAGGAGCATCCAGAGAGGTTTTTTCTCACACTATTAGCTCTAAAATAGCTGCAAATAAGACCAGAAATTATTTTCTAAATCTCTTGGTGATGTAAAGAATCCTGGAAAACTGCGCACTGATGCACTACGCTCTGCTGGTCCCACACATCCTTCACAGTGCACTGCAAGTCCTTCAAAGTGCATTTATTAAAGGAACGTTTTAGGGACTAAATTTCTTATTTTTATGTTAAAATGATCAATTAATCTTTTGAGTCATTCATTGTAAAACCTCAGCCCAGGGACCCTACTTTTTCTGTTCTTTTTCTGGCCACTCCTTGGCTTGTAAAATTTACTTTACAGCTCAGTTGGACTCAAAAGATAATTTGGGCTGTTTACTTTAAGTTTTTGAGCCAAAATATTGGAAAAAAAAAAAACAAAACAAAAAAAAAACCAAAACACTACACTTTTACGAGCATTGACTGGAGCAGATAATTCTGGCATCAGCCAGATTTATAAAAGACTCATACACTAAAATGGAAATAACAGTCTTTGCACTGATGCCTGCAGTCAATGGAGTCAGTTTGTCAAATGACAAATACCTCAGTTTAAACTTCAACCTGCGTGTTCTCAGCACAGTACAGGCGCAAACAGGAGAAGGCTGCATTAGATCCAGCATGGTCCATTTCCATTTCAGCTACTCCAATTTATTAACCTTTTATTACAAGAAAGATTTTTCTCAAATAAAATTAATTTGATTTAAACGTGTCTGAGTGTTTTCATTTACATCTATCTCGATTTAGGAAACAAACTAGTTATGAATGGTTTTATTCCTCCTACAATGCACCTTAGAATCTCAAACACAGTGAAGACAGTTAGTGTCTTATCTGTCATCCTTTCAACATGGAAGATGATTTAAAACCTCTTTGAATAAATTAGATTTCCAATTATTTTGTCTCACTGGTAAATTAAAATGTCATGGTTTCATATATGTTATCTAAACTTTAAAGCAACGGTTGACTGATTGACATTCTCAATTTCCAAATAAACATGCATGCTACCTCAGTCATTTCTGTCATACACACACAACACTGCACAAATAAACACACAGTTGGATTAATATGCACACCTACAACGTCTTAGCAGAAATGTTGCAGCACTGCAGAAAAACCCCCATCTGTAGTTTTCTGTCAAACAGCTCCAGTATGCAGCCTGCTACACGAATATGATTCTGTGTAATCTGAAACCTAGCTGTCTGGGATGCAGTGAAAAGGTTGGCGTTGTCTAAACATATCTGGGTTCACACAACAAATGCATTTAATATTTTTTTAACGTGCGCCTTATTACAGTCAAACAATTAACAAGAAACTTTAAAGTCCACTTCAGTAGATAATTCGACATGCTACAAGCAGAGCTTTAGAGGAAACCCTGATCTCCTGGTGCTAGACTACCTACAGCCTGAGTCTTGATAGAACATGATTATCAAAGTAAATCAACTGTATCTTACAGTTGCACTGCTGATCCCGGTGCTCCGTCTCCCCATGCTGCACTCCGGCTCTCCGCTTCCACGGGAGCCTCAACTCGCACCTCTCCAACAAAGAGAGTAGTGTTTGTTGAGACTTCCCCGCAGCCAATCACCGCGCCGTTGCCCTGGGTAACCACGTCCATCATCTTTGGAGGTCCAATGAGCGGCGGGGGCGGGGCTGAGTCCAGGTGCGCCTCGGCGTAGACTTGGCAGAGCGCCTGGGAGCCGCCTGTGGGCAGGAGAGGATCTGTCAAATGCGAGGTTCCTTTAATAAGAGCGACCAGTCCGGCTCCGAGAGTCATGGCGACCGCAGCGTCTAACCACTACAACATCCTCACCTCCAGCGCATCCATCGTGCACTCGGAGCCCGGCAGCATGCAGCAAGCCACGGCGTACCGGGACGCACAGAGCCTGTTGCAGAGCGACTACCCGCTGCAGAGCAACAGCCACACGCTCAGCCACGCACACCAGTGGATCACGGCGCTGTCCCACGGAGAGGGAGCCCCGTGGTCCTCCAGCCCGCTCGGAGCAGAGCAGGACATCAAACCCGCGGTGCAGGGCGCCCGGGACGAGATGCACAACTCCAGCAGCAACCTGCAGCACCAGTCGCGGCCGCCCCACCTGGTGCACCAGACGCACGGGAACCACCACGACGGCCGGGCATGGAGAACCACCACCGCGGCGCACATACCAAGCATGGCGACGACGAACGGCCAAAGCCTTATTTACTCCCAGCCGGGCTTCAGCGTGAACGGGCTGATCCCGAGCAGCGGGCAGGGGATGCACCACCACAACCTAAGAGACAGTCATGACGACCACCACAGCCCGCACCTCAGCGAACACGGCCACCCTCCGTCCCAGCATCAGCACCAGCACCGGCCGCAGAGCCACCACGACCACTCGGACGAGGATACGCCGACCTCGGACGACCTGGAGCAGTTCGCCAAGCAGTTCAAACAGCGGAGGATCAAGCTGGGCTTCACGCAGGCGGACGTGGGACTCGCCCTGGGGACCCTGTACGGAAATGTGTTTTCCCAAACCACCATATGCAGGTTTGAGGCCCTACAGCTCAGCTTCAAAAACATGTGCAAGCTGAAGCCTCTGTTGAACAAGTGGCTGGAGGAGGCGGACTCCACCTCGGGCAGCCCGACCAGCCTGGACAAAATCGCGGCGCAGGGGAGGAAAAGGAAAAAACGGACTTCAATCGAGGTAAGCGTAAAGGGAGCTTTGGAGAGCCATTTTTTGAAGTGCCCTAAACCGGCAGCGTCGGAAATAATCACCCTGGCGGACAGTCTGCACCTGGAGAAAGAAGTGGTGAGGGTTTGGTTTTGTAATAGGAGACAGAAGGAGAAACGCATGACCCCTCCCGGAGGAGCTCTGCCGGGGAGCGAGGATGTGTACGGGGACACGCCGCCGCACCACGGGGTCCAGACCCCGGTCCAATGAACTCTGCTGGACCGCTCCTCCAGGACTTGTTTATCCTTTTTATTTATCCCCAAGGTTATATATAAATCACTGGACTATGAAACGATATAGTGGGTGTTTTATGTATAATAGATTTGCAGTGAGTACTTACACAATATCTGCAGTGAATATCTGAGAAATGGAAAATGAGTGAGGGGAGGACAGGACATTTTTTTCCTTCCCCAGAGCTAAAGGAACATAAGCCTGTGTTGTGTTCTCCGAGGATACATGCCCAGCACTGTGACTCCAGTCGACGCAGTTTCAAGGTGTAGCCCCTATTGTGTATTGAAATCATACTTGACGAAAAAAAAAAAAAAAAAAAAAAAAAAGAGGGCAGGGGATGGAGGGTACCTGGCTTCAGACGAAAAGCATCGCTGAATGGTTTCCATTTGCCACTTTTGTATCAAACCCAACACATTTTTTCCCCCCCGTGCGTAAAAGGGAAAGCAAAGGCAGAGGCGTTTAGTTTTGTAGCTCCAAAATGTGCGTCCAGCGGTGATGGGTGGGTGGGTGGGTGGTGCGGCGGGGGGTCAAAGGAGCTGCGTTAATGGAGTGAACTGGAGGCCAGTAAAGGCTGCAGCCCCAGTCCAGTGGAGTCCAGCTGAGGGTGAGCATCGCCCGAGTCCCATCTGTCAGCCAGGCAGCACAGAGCCGCCCTGCATTCAAAACACTGCTGGGAAACTGCAGGCCACTCAGCTCTTATTTATTCTGTGAGGACTGTGGTCAGGATTTAGTTATCAACACAGATTACTATTATTATTATTGTTATTATTATTGTTATTATTATTATTACACGTGTGCAGCTCACTGGCTGAACTCTTCAGTAACTGGCCTGAGAGCAGTGATGTGGTGAAAAGTGCATGACCTCTACCACAAGTCAAACAGCAGTAGGCTCTGAACAAAAAGTGCGTTTCATTTTTCAGAAAACATTAAATAATTGTATTTACCCCTCACAGAGTCTCACAGCTCCAGGAAAGGCTCCGTGGCGAATGATTGGATTATTTGGCACTTTTCCACAACAGGATGGACAGACAAATAGAAATCTGCAAAACTATACGTCACCAACTCTCACAGAACATTTGGATCCACTTTTGTAAATATTGTATAACTTTAAAAGTCATGGCTTCATCCCTTTTTTTAAAAAAAAAAAAAAAAAAAAAAAAAGATTTCTTTCACTGGGGCACTTTTTGGATTGATGTTTTCAAAAACAAGCAGGTTGACTTTTTAAAATCCAGTTTTCATCCATAGCCTACCGACTGCCTTGTATTTGTGCTATTTAACGCTCGTTTTGTTGCCGAAATTATGCTCGTTTGCGGTTTAATAATTTTCTGTGGCGTGTTTTGTTTTGAGTCTAAAGATTTTTTTTTTTTTTTTTTAATTCATGTGAAATCGATTTCATTTGTTTAAATTGTCTAAGGAGTTCTGTTTTGCCATTTGATGTACGCGCTGAAATTACATTAGATTGTGTTTCCAATCAAAATATAGTGCTGGAAGGAGTGAAATTTAGATCAGTCGATAACACTACTGTAGTCCACAAATGAACCACATGAACCAGATCTAGAAAGTATAAAAGCAGCGATAACCATCAGGATTAGTGGGTTTGAAAAGAAAGAAAAATAATAATAAGGCCTTTAAATTTCTTCCCAAAATACATTTAGGTGACATTCCAAAAAAATGCAGCATATGATCAAAACTTTTATTATTATTATTGTTATTATTATTATTATTATTATTATTATTATTATTATTATTATTATTATTATTATCCATTGGATGCTCTTTTAATTTGTCTGTGAGCTCGTTGCCATTCATTTCAGCCATTTTGTTCTTCTTCCTCTGAGTTGCTTTATTATGGGCCAAGTTGTTCGTAGACCTTTTACTTTATTTCTTAGGTTTGTTAATGAGATTGTAATTTATTCTACGCTGGGTTTTTATAGACACAAAGTGCGAGATATATATGAAACGACACCGAGGAGGCTTTTGTTTTGTAGGGAAGAAGGGAGACATATTTTCTATCTGTCAGCGGGATTGCCACAGCCTGGACCGTCACAGCTAAATGTATATACATCTTTTCTGGGTACAGTAGCTTGTTTTTTTTTTTGGTTTTTTTTGTTTTTTGTTTTGTTTTTATGCAAAGACAGATATCCAGGGATGTTTTATTTTTCTTTCATGTGGAAACAGCTTTTGTTTTTGCTTTTTTTTTTTTTTTTTTTTTTTCTTCCCTCCCCCTCCTTCCTGATTTGTGTTCCCCCTGCAGAAAACAACAAGCAGATACGATCATGGCATTGGATTCTTTCCTCGGTAGCTTTAATGAATCGATTTGAGTCATAATTCACTGGAAATTCAAGTTGTGGGACGTAGACCTGTAGCAATCCGACGCTGTTTTCTTGTTGTTTCCTTTCATTGCTTGTTAAACCAGTCGTTTTTTGTTTGTTTGTTTTTGTTTGTTTTGTTTGTTTGTTTGTTTGTTTTGGGAGGGGGGGATATAGGCTATGTCATATTCACTGGATGAACTTGGGGTAGATATAAAGCAGAGGAGATAAATGCCTGTAGGTGTTTCATCACTTGACACATGAACGACGGACTTGCACATTTTTAAATAATGGGGTTGATATTAAACAGCTTTTTTCCAACGTCGAGGCTAAATGTATTTTTCTTTGCTTTTAATTCAGCAAAACAGAAACCTGCAGCGGTGAGTTCACTGCCTGACAGCTGTGCTGGTAAAAAAAAAAAATATATATATATATATATATATATATATATATCTCCTGTATATGTATATCCTGTCTTGCTCTGAGTCCATTCGTTTGGGTGAAATTAATGGTTGGGAGAAAATCAGGCTTGATGAATGGAAGATTATGAGTCGATGATGTGTTGTTTCTGCCCCAGGCTGCGTTTAAATCGACTGGCTTTGGCTGGGAAAACCTCAACTTCCATCTAAGGTTAAATTAGGGGTTCCCAAAGTAGGGTCTGAGGACCGATTGTGGTCCCTTTAGGTGCTGAAAATGGCCCAGCATAGCAATATTTTTGTTTCGCTGCTATTTCATTTGGAGCTAAAGGTTTCACTTTCTCTTTTGCTTCCTCATAGTGTTGGAAAATTGAAAAAGAACCATCTAGAAATAGTCAAAAACAAAGATTATTAATGTTTTAAAATGTGTTAAATCCTTAAAATTCACAAAATTACACGGTTTTGTTTTGCTTTTCTACATCTACAAATCACGATTTAAAAAAAATAGATATTATCAATATCTCTCCTCACTTGGCTACAAATGGATGCCTACAGAGTGAAGGTTAATTAAACAACCCCGTCTTTGAACGCATCACGTGGGCTGTGAGATTTAAATAACTGCTCCCTTATTTTCAACAAAACTTATTGGACTTAATTTCGGAGCTAATGCGCCCTCATCATAACAGAAACACATAATAAAATGTTCTCAAGAGGGGGGGGAAACACCTCATATTTGTACAGTGCAGTGACAGTGATGTGGACAGTGGTGACCCTGTGGGTATTTCCCATTCCCTGCAGTCGTTTCTCTGCAGCACTCCCATAGGAAGTCGTGGTGTGATATTTATATAAACAGCTTTTTTTTTTTTGTGTGTGTGTGTGTGTGATCTATTCTAGTTCGTTTTATTTTGAAACCGACTGCCACAATGCAAAGTTGCTGTTTCCTCGCCGCCTCCTGTTTTAACTGCAGAAGTGTGAAAACGTGTCGCCCTCTGTGGTTGTCATAATGATATTAATTGCAATCGTAATCTTCTCCATTTCACCCCACAAGCTGCCGGTGCTGAAGTCTGCAGCGGTGCTGGGTGTGGAGAGAGGAGCTGAGAGGCTGGTCTACAAGCCTCAGCGTTATTGGACAAGTGAATGGGATCAATCGGGCAATCGATAGCCGATTGCTCATTTATGGCCAATTAGCTTGATCAGAAACAAAAAAAGTATGGCGCTCTTCTCTTTCATACAGGCCAACAAGGGAATAAACAGATCAGACCTCTCTCTTGTTGGCTGCTGCAAAGAACCATTTCCTGTGGAGCCTTTAGGTGTGATCATCCCAACACGTCTGCTCTTATACATCATTTATTTATTTTTGACTTTGAACAAGACAATGACAGAAAACCAAAGCGGTGCCCTTGAGAAAAACGGAGGCCGGTTGTAAATTTTCCCACAATGCACAGGGACAGTGTTTTTTGTTTTTTTTGTTTTGTTTTTTTATTCTATTCAAAAGTGATTTTTAATGACCTCGTTGGACGCGGATATATGTTTAATTCTCCTGTATGTGTGATGCCAAGCACCTCAGTGGTTCACCTGCAGTAACTGCACAGTGTCATTTTCACACGCTGCTTTGTGGGAAATAAAACGCGTCCGTCCGTGCGTCACCGCGGCCGTTTGACCCGCCGTTTGGACGCCTGGCATGAGATGACACCGTGAGATGAAGCCCCCTCTCTGATCTCTGGAGGAGCCTTTAGAGGAGCCCAGTAATCCAAAGAGTGCGCCCTCGTGCCCTTCATCCGCTCTCTAGCACATGCAATTAATAGCGCGTCGCGTTAATTACACCTTCCTTTTTATTTAGGTGACTTGAAATTTCCCATTAGACTCCCTGGGAGGGAAAAGAAAAAAAAAAAAGCTGCACTGTTGTTGTGCTGCTGCTGACTGAGCTGTGGAGGAGCACAGAGGGGGGGATAGTCGGTGCTCTAGCGCCATCTAGCGACGCCGGCGTGACCCGAGGGTGAGTCCCAGCTGTCATTTCATTGTCTGTGAGGACTGGGCCAGAAGTGAAGAGCAAATCCACATCTCCTTTGAAACATTATGTCATGACGGAGATGTGTCAGCCCAGAGTTTGCGGTCTGATGGAGGAGATGAGTGAAAAAGATAGTGAAGGCCCTCACAACGAGGTTAGTCACAGTAATCCAGTCAGTGGACATCACAGGTCTTTGAAGGACTAAATCACAGTTGATCAAAGTTAGTGCGGCTGAACCTAAGTATATGGAAATATTAGTAAAGGAAAACTGATTCATATTTCCATATTAATGTCTTTGTTGTGATTGATTTTCTCGACACAACTAATGCTGAGATAATTAATCCAATAGTCCATTAGTTGATTGATGGAAAACTGTCAACAATTCTGATAAATGTTAAAATCAAAAATCATTTAATGCCCCAACCAGAAAAAAACAAAAACAAACATGTTTCCACTTTCATCAATCTGCATCATTATTCTCCCTCTCAATTAAATAAAACAGTTCATCGTTTTTAATGGAGAAGAGCGAAGCTGAAAATGTAACATTTTACATAGAACAAAACCATGAAACGTACAACAAATAATTAAATATGGGTTATATAAAAATCACACATTATCCAGTTTACCAATATGAGACTTTCTGATCTGTGAGGTGATGCACAACGGTCATGTGGGCGATGGATCTTATTCATATTTTACTCTGGACACAACTTTGGGCAGATGTGTTACTGTGAGCGATGTCACAACTGTTGTTGCGCTTAAACTGCTTAAACTTAAACTCCCATGTTATCACCCTGGGTTTATTGGTTTACACAATAAGGACTGTATTTTCATCGAAAACTAACTTCAACAAGTGTAGAATAACATTAGCTTCATCATACCAGCAACTTTTATAGTCTGTGTTGGTTTAAAGAAAAATAAAAAGGCACTTTTTGGAGGGATATTCATTTATACCATCTTGTTCAGCCAGACCTCTAAAACTACACTAAACAAATACAAATCAAATACATGTGGAAAGCCTGAAAAGACTGCAGTGCACCAGTGGGCCAAACACACTTTTACCATGTGATAGAGATGCTCCAATCAGGTTGAGAACAGCAGTGTTTTCTTTTCAAAATGTGTCTGTTAAATCATTGAGAAAGACCAACAAAGGTCTTTTATCAAGCAAGGGTGCAAAACATTTGCTAGCTCCATATTGGAGAATCTGCTGCTTTGTCTCAGTTTGACATCTTCGTCCTCTGAGTATCATAAATCAATGGTAAATTGCGGGTCAGACAAAACAAGCAGTAATGAAAGCAAAAAAAAAAAAAAAATACAATTTAAGATTCCTGACCTGCATGTAGCTGCTTCAGTAGCAGGGTTGTGGCTGACTGTCACACTGTCACACTGTCACGGCTCACTGGGACACAGAGCCATTGTTAATGTTATTCGTAACATGTCCTTCACCCTGCTACAAGCAAATTTCCTGCTGTGAAAATGACCAGCTGAAGACATCACCTCGTGCTCTGCGAACTCATCATGGTGAGTGATTAAACAGAAAAATCAAAGTTAAAAAAAACATTGGCTCAGCTTGATTTAAAAATGAAGATGATCACACTTGCAGCCCTCGACTGACCAATAGCAGGAGTCCTGGCAAAATAATCCCACTGGTTGTTCAGACTCCACATCTGTGCAGATTTGTTCCCACAGTATTGCTACAAGTTGCCTCTATGAAAATCAGCTGCTAAATGTAAAGGACACCTCACCTTTAAAGCATCTTTTATGCTCATTTTCATCAGGCCATCAGGATTATTGTAAAACCTCTCTCATCACCCCAGCTAGCCCAATGAGGCATCATCTACGTCAACCTGCATTGTTTACTTTCATGCTGTCAGTTATTTTGTCAGAGACAGACACGGCTGGTGCCTCTAGTAGCAGGTAATGAAGTGGGACACAGACAGTTTGCACCTTCCGGGGGCCAGACATGGTTAAACAAGGCCTGCTGACTCAGCTTTTCTCACCCTGTCACTAAAACAAAACATTGTATTTGTAATTAGCAGATTCACTTACTTGTAACATACAGTGACAAATTAAAACGCAATCACAACAACAAGCAGATATATCCTCCGTCTGTCCATGAGCAGCATTAATTCTTAATCTTAGTCTGATCACATAATGTCGTTTAACATTTTATGTAACTACATAATGTTTCAATATCATTTCCTGGGGTCTAATTAGTTGTGAAAATGAATGTTTTTGTGACTAACTTTATTTACCCCCAGAGATCTCAATCTAATGTCTTTGTACAAAGTTTCCCTGTCAAACATCATGTCCATCTCTGAGCCGTGTGAAGATGAATCAGCCTTCTGTATCAATCACTCATTCAGTCTGTCTCTCTTTGCTCACACCACCCATCCCCACTCCTCCTCCTCCCCCTCCTCCTCTTCCTCCTCCTCCACCCCCGAGCACACAGATAACAGTGATACAAGCTCACGACCTGAACATAATTCCACCATTTGACATTGTTGTTCTTCAATCTCACTCAGATGCATCGCAGCTAATTACACTTTGCACACTTAAGTACACAAATGCGTGTGTGCGTTCATTTGTAAACGAGTTATTGTTTAATTATAACTTCTCATGAACTTCGCTGATCAGTGGGGCGAAACGTGTCTCCCCTTCAGCGCATAATTATTCAGGCTATAATTGCTCGGCCTGTTTGTGAAACATGCACATCTCTCAGCAAGGCCATTTCACAGAGCGTCTGTGCCAGATCCTCCGTGAGAACGCCCACGAGCCCCTGAATGGCTCTGCTAAAGGCTGCTGAGAGAACAGGGAGCTTCAGATGGACACCACTAAGGAGACTTTACAACTATCGAAGATGATTAAAAGGTAAATTAAAAGTTTTCCTGGTTAGTTGTTAGACTTCAAATTCAAATGCACATCTAACACCTGAGACAATGGTTCCTGTTAGAGTTGAATTCACCATACATGACAAAACAATCCAAATTGCAGGTTCTCTCACAATTTTTTGGTGATATTTACTGCATCTAAGGGTCTTAAAGTCATCAGCCAAGGGGATTGACTTAACCAGGGGCAGTCACGGCTGGTAAAGTGTTTCCTTATGCTGACAAAAAAGCTCACAGGAAGCTAAAGGTCGAGCTCATCTTGAAATAGACTCTTTCCTATTTTTCCAAACTTCAAAATTAAAATTGCACAAACAAGCATGCATGTCTTGTTATCCATACCTAACGAGGATCAAAACTACAAAACAGTTGTAGTCCTATTGATTGTACAATTGAATGGAAAATATTGCAAGGAAACAGATGTCGTATCCTGTTTTTAATAATTCAGACGAACAGATTCATCTCTAAAATGCCTCTAAACGGTCTCTAACACCGAGTCACGGTTGTTGTTCTGTTCCATTGGTTCTGGGAGTCAATATTAAAGGGACGCCATATTTAGTGTGGAACATGGTGTCCTTTCACCTTCAGGCCCCTGAGACGCCTTCCAATAAAACAATCTGTGAAGGAAAATGAACGCCCTATAACTCACATCCACACTGAGGCTGTAACCTTTAACAAGGGGTCATGAGAAAACTTTGCTTCATTTGAAAGAGTCACGAGCCAAACAAGTTGAAAACCACTGGAAAATGTATCCTTTACCTTCATAAGAGAAAACAATCTTATAAGTGAAAGAACAGGCAAAGACTCGCTGTGGGTTTTAGAAGATAACACTAGCACTATATCTGCACCACTATCATCAGATCAGTGTTACTTAATTTGTCTCCAATGTGGTGTCACTTGTTTACAGTAATTACTGCAAAGTATCACAGTCTGACAGTGTGTACAAATGAAAACAGTTATCCTTGTGGATTTAATGTGGCTAAAGAAACACTGCATCCCTGCTGCTTCAAAAAGATACCTATGGATTATAGTATTTAGATGGATTTAACAAAGCCAGTGCTGACATTCTCTTCTCTATATCCTTAAAAACAAAACAAAAATAATACGCTTTAGACACAGCAGCGCGAGGACTGACAGAGACGTCTTCATTATTAGAGTCTAAGCTGGGAAACTAGAGAAGGAACACCAAGCCACATAATGATGGGTATCACAGTGAGGCCTCCCTCAGGCAGGTCTGAGGCCTGTCGGGTCTCAGCCTGAGGAAGGCTCAGAGGAGGCAGACCACAGCACATGTCTCCTGACTATTACTGACTGGCAAGGTGCTGCCATATTTGTCAAGGTTTGTTCATGTGTCAGTCATGTGGTTTGTAGATGGAGAAAGAAACAAAGAAAGTGTGGGGCAACCTTGTGCCAACCCTCTAACCCTTTCCTTGTTTAGAATTTAATGTTGGATTTATTATTCAGAAACAATATTTCCATCCATATATTCCCCCGCAGATTCATCAAGCTACGTCTGTAGGCTCCTGAAAGACAAATAAAAAGCTGAACTAATTGCTGTGGATCCCCCCTGGATATATCAGCCTCATAGAGCAGCATGACAGCAAGAAATCAAGGCGTAGCGCAGAGCGGAAAGCCTCCATGAATCACGTTTGCATCTGCACTCGCACACACAGCGAGCAGAGACAGCAGCGGTGGTGGTGTTGGTGGCTGAGGAATAATCATTGGGGAGGCAGTCCAAATTAATACTTCAGCCGAGGCCGCCTCGTTCTCCGTCATTAGGGCACATTACAGGGCCACAATATACATCATTAAACCAGGCATAAACAATTCATTAAAAGGCCGTTAAGAAGACAAGCTAATGTCACTTCTCCCTGTGGTATTAATAGACTGTAAAATAGCAGAGGGTTAAGGCATAAAGGATCATTCCACTACTGGTATTCAGTCCATCATTCTGACTAAAGGCGTCACCAGCTATGGATGACCCAACTTTTCTCCCAGTCACACTTGCATGGGAAGCCTTAGCATGACACAGTGAAACAGCGCCAGTGTTAGTGTCCTGTTTTCTGAAGCTGGAGAATAAGGAAAAGTGTCATATTAGCAGGTGAGTTTATTTGTAGTGATGTAGACACTTTGTTCTACTGTCAGATTCCCTATAATATCCACGTCTACACAGGCTTGCAGGAGGATTGTGAGACTTAAAGGAGACACACAGAGACAGAGTGGTCTGTATCAGTCATCAGCCTTTAGTTTATTTGAAATCTGGTGAAAGTGAAGCACCAAGTTTCATCATGACAGAGGCACAATCTTTTCACGCAACAGTGGCTTTCACACTGCAGCACAGGGAGCATCACTGCGTGCCCTTACCAATTGTACAAAGGCTGACCACACATCTATACTGGAGAAAAAAAAAACAAGAGAGGAGGCATATTACATGACAGAGAAGCAGGGTCGTCCTAGTCACTAGTCAAGGTTGAGACCAAATATACAAACACTGGAAAAGTGTTGAACCAAACTGGTTCATCTGAGAACATTTTTAAATAGTCTGCCTTAAGAAAATGCTCTTTCTGATTGCTGCACTACACAGTATACTGTACATGGTCAGTGTTTTCATTCCGTTGCTATTGTCATTTGAGAAGTAATTACCTTGAAATTACTGCCTAGTTTTGGGTGGACCAGGCAAATGTGATATATGCACTAAGCTTCCAGTCAACCAGTTATAATAAAACTGCTTTCAGCTACAATTATCCGATTCCCATTCATTGGAGTAATATTTGCATCATCTGAATGGAAGGGCTTCTGTATGCACACATTACTGTTAGCACACCCATTCCTCTTCACACACAAACGATAGTGAAAACAGATGGAAAAATATCAATTTCAACATAAATAGAATTTTAATGGGACAGTCTAGCATTTTCTATCAAACCAATAATTAGACTGGAAGATCAATATCTGTTGAATTCTGTGCCAGTTTGTCTGGACTTTAGCCTAGCTTAGCACAAAGGAGAGGAAAACTGCTAGCGTCAAGCATCATAGTAAAAATATTAGAAATACTAAGTCAATTTAGGTTTCCCTTCACTCTACCACCACAAAAACATACATTATAAAGTATTTATTTGTGACTGTTCAGTTGCATTTTCCATTAATGTTATCCTCATTTATGACATGAAGGTCAGATTTTAAGTACCAATAATGATAATTTGTCTGTATTTACAGGACATCCAGAGAAAATGCTGAGAACGTAATGTCAGTGTCCTCAGTGGTGCCTGCACCGCTAGCTAGCACCACCAGCTAGCACCGCACCTTCAAAAGTGCAAACAAATATTAACTCCAACAGCTTCAAAGCAAACTTATATACAGACTATCGAAAAACTGGTCACTAACACAGTTTTAGCTAAGAGCACATTCTGTCCCCACAGTGTGACCTCAACTTATTGTTGCAGGCGTTGCTTGTTTTTTAACTGTTGATGGAGCTAGCTAACAATTTGTGCATGATTCCATTCTTTGTGCGAACTTAAGCTAAAGATGTACCAGTCTTTGTACCAAGCTAAGTTGGGGCATACGTCTGTACTAAGCTAGGCTAAAGAGGTCCTTCCAGTCTCTGCACGAAGCTAAGCTAAAACTACTGAATGCAGATAGATGAATAAATTTTACACTGGGTAAGAAAACAAAACACTGCATGTTACTGTTAATGTATATAAGGACAGTGAATTTAACATTTTTAGTGTAAATAAATATTATTTTGCATATTATTTAACATAGCTGATATACAATATATGGCATATAAACTGGTCAAATACAGTAGAGGGACTAATGACCAGGTTTCTTTGTATTACTTTGGTTGAGGGGCGTAAAAGCAAAGCATTTCACTACAATCTAAACCACATGGACATCACACTACAGTCAAACAGGAGTATAAGGCACAAATATTGACTAATAGCATGTGCTTAAAAGAAAACTTCAAGTTTTTTCAAAAACAGAAATGCTTCTCAAGCACTTCTGCCACTCTGCTGCTGTGGCTTTATAATTTACAAAAATTAAATAAATATAAACAGGAATATATTGTTTCACAATCATACGACTACTGCAACATTCAGCACTCAATGAGCTATGGTTTTTCTCTTTGTCTCAGTTACTTCAGTGCTAACCAATTTGTGTCATGTGTGTTTGCTGTTTTAGAGCAGCACCTACGGCAGCTGACTCAGTCTGATGTTGTCTATAAAGATGCCTGTTGTGCTGGTTTCTCAAGTAAAATATGTTTTAAAAAATTAAAACCAGATGAAATATGTAACCCCTGAGTTTCAGGACAAATACTGAGATTACTATTTACACTGTGTCATTTTCACACTACCATTTTCATCTCACTTAGCAATACTCCTTCCCATGGGTAGATCTTCATTTTGGTGGGTACATACAGGAGTAGTGCTGCAGTCAAACAGCAGTGACAAACAGCTTAATGTAAATAACAACAGGAAAAACACGTGGAACCAGTGACCATCTAAATTCATTATTTAGCTTTGGAGACAATGAAATGAACAATTACTTAAACAATTCCTAACAAAATGAATGACCTGTATGATGTCAGCATACACAATTATCAATCAGTCTAATTAGCTTCAATATTGGCCAGGCTGACTTAAAAACCTGACCTGATTTTTTTTGCATAACGCAACACATCATTTCCATTGAAGGGCAGATTTAAAGTATAGTGAAATCTACACTGCTATTGAAAACTTTGAAATGACCTGTTTAATTGCAAACATAATATCATTTAATAATTGTATCAGTCAAACAGTCACTGGTTACAGCTTCTTCCATGTGAGGATAAGCTGCTTTTCTCTGATTTATACATTACTTCTCACTGCTTTTATTTCAGATGAGCCCATTTGTCAGCTGTTGATTTGATCTCTTCTCCTACTTCTGCACTTATAGCACGTGTAAATTAAAATTAAATTTGTTCCCGTTTCCTTTTTCACAAGTAGTTTTTTCAGAAATATGTTGTTAGTGAATCTAAGGTGTGAGGACAGGTGATGGTGTGTTGTTGCTGTTTCACTTCAGGTCCTCGTGAACAATTCTGTCAGTCAGTTTGCAGCAAAAAATGACTTGTGATACTTGCATTAATGTTCGAGTTGGCACAATCCACAGGGTACATTGTGTGAATTAAGGCTGCTTTCACTCCTGTGTTTCACCTTTCATGCTCCTGATACCTCTGAACACAACAGCATCATGGTTGATTTCGTATGATTAAATCAAACTGGCTTGATGTTGACAGATGCTGTCAGAATGACCATCGAGCAGTAAAATAGCCCATGTTTGCTGCACAAGGCACTGACCAAGGCCCTGATCTTTAAATATGTTATGCAAGTGGTACCAAATACTACATGTTCTCAGTATTCAATAAGGGTATGTTTAACACTTTTTTTTTTAATCCCTTTTTGTTGTCCTACCAAGATGTTCAAGGGAGGATTGCTCATAAATGTTGGTTTGTTTGTGTGTCTTGCATCCAGTAGCAAGCCTAGTGTTTCTTGGCAATACATAAGTGGTGATTCATATTCTGGGAAGATGTAGCAGCTTTACTGCAACGACCCTGATTTTAAGTGTCCAAAACAAATAACAAAAAAAGTCTCTTGTTCTATAATCCATTAACTAGGACTCTGCAGTTTCCAGCCAGTTATTCCGAAGAACCTCTTCATCCAGTCCAGCTGTCCTGTTTCCTCATCACTGAAAGATGCCGTATGTGATGCAGATGCAGGCAGGTCTGAAATCTCCAGCATCTGAACTGACTCTTACTCTCTCTCGGGCAGTGTTTGCTGGCGAGCACCTCCCTGCTCTTGCTTCGTCTGGACAGTGAGAAATGAAACAGTGCTGGGGTCACTGAGTGAAACTCTTCTTGATGGCAACATTGGGGAAGAGGCCACAGAGCTCTTGGACGACCCGCATGTCTATCTGGGAGCAGAAGGAGACGTCCAGGAGGAGAAGTTGAGGACACGACTGGAGGAGTTTCTTCAGTGAGGCCGCACTCACCAACCGTGTACCTGTGGGTTAGTCATGTCAGAGTAGGGACAAGAAGGTACGAAAAAACATAAGCAAAGAAAAACAAAGCAAGTAAAGTATATCTGCAAAAACAAAGCACACATTTCTGAAAGTAAATTTAAGAGACATTTCTCTGCAGTATGTCCTACATTACCAATGACTGATACATATCACAGACAAAGCCCACACCATAGATGGCATACAAAAGTGGTGATACTTGATTTATTACCTCACTAAACATTTTCCCAATGAGTTTATAGTCTCTAGTTTCAAGTCTTCAATACAACATGTTGTTCACTTTTTAAATGATGGTCCCATTTAGACGAAAACAGACCATAAAGCAGGGTATGCATTAGGGCGTGGCTACCATGTGAAGTGACTATACCACACACGGTGACCCGCCTGACAATCAGGACAGAGTATAGAGCAGGTCATATCCACCCCTCACTCCTCCTTTTCCTCTAAATATGGTTTATTCTGGTTTAAAAAAAAAAATTAAAAGATGGCGACAACCAAACTACAAACTGGAGGCTTCAAAACAGCAGCTCACCAACCAATGGGTGACGTCACAGTGAGTTGCCACTTGGTCCAGACCAAAACAACTTGCGTTGTGTTATTTTGTTTAGTAGCATACTGGTGATTTACTTTCCAGCTGCTGTAGCACACCTGTAAGAGCGGGAGAACTGATAACATCAGCAAACTGTAGCCAGCTTGAATAATGCTCATCATGCTCCAGTGCTGCCACACTCATCAACTTACGCAACTGGAATTATTGTTTTAGGGCACAGAAGTTACTGCTGTGGTGAACTTTGCTGACTGAGCAGTATTGTATTCAACATTAAGCAGATTCTTCAGGTTACTGTTCACAGTTCATTTGGGAGTTTTTGAAAATTCTCAAAAGCATATTTGGGACTGGGGTTGGCACACTCCCATCCAATGTAGAGCGATGATTCACTAACGATAACATTTTTCATGGCTAAATCATGATGGATAAGGATCATACCAACCTGCACCTTTCACTTTGCACTTTACATTGACAGGGTTATAACTGACTGTGGGAATAATATACTAATTGAAAGACAAAAATAGGTCTAATGAATCTCTTAAACTTCAAACTATACACAGGCATGTTCGTACTGCTTTAAGTGCAGTTGTGACCCTGCAAAAATATTCTTTGATGCAGTCATTGATGTGATGAGGACACTAGTGTTGGCATGTTGCCATCATACATAAGGTAATGTTTACATATTTGTGTGGTTTTTTGTAACTGCTGTGGGTCTGTTGCAGTTTAACATCTGGCCATGACCCACATTGGAGATGCTCTGCTAAATCTGAAGTTTATATGAAAAACATTAACAGCTCTGCTTTAATTAGCTGGTCATGACCACAATTAACAAATAATTAATAAACGACAAATGTTTGTGAAGGGATATCAATGTACGCGTGAGATAATTGCTTACCCAGTATGTCAAGATGCTGCAGTGAGGGGCAGCAGGTGGCAAACTCCTCTACGTCTGAGTCGCAGACGGTGCGGTTGGCGGTGAGGAAGAGTTTGCGCAGACGGGGCAGGCTGCGAGCAAGGTGCTGGAAACAACCAGTGCTGCTCTGCAGTGTGGGACACCAGCCCAGGTCTAACTCCTCCAGCATCCTGAACAACCACAGACCAAACATATACTAGGTTGACACAGTCTTCAGATTCACATTTAGTGGAATCAGATGTGATCTGCTTTGGCTCTGTGGTTTGCACCATTTGAGTTGTTCATCAAGATAATGGCAGTAACGTAACTAGAATTACCACCTTGTGGTTGTTTGTATGTTTTTACAGAACATTGCGACGTCTCTGTGAAGTTTACCTTTGACACGTTTTTGTGATGTCATCAAGACTTTGACCACCAAGTTTGATCTGTTTATCCTCGAGTCAAAATGAATGCTTAAAAAAAAAAGCCAAGTCCAAAGCCTTATTTTGTGACATTACAGTGACTTTGACCTTTGACCTTTAAGATGTAATCACTTTACAAGTCTAAGTGAATGTTTGTGCCAAATTTGAAGAAATTCCCTCAAGTTGTTACTGAGATTTTGTATTTATGAGAATCTAATGGACGGACGTGACTGTTGGCAGCACGGAGGCATAAAAAACCCAGCATACTGGCAGCCTTTACTGGTCTCTACACTGTATTTTGTAGTATGACATGTAAGATGCTGGATTGCTTTACAACACAAAGAAGCATGACACTGCCGTTTTTCAGCACAGAACACAATGACATTACCTACCTGCAGCCAGAGACGAGCTCAGCCAGGCCTCGATCTGTCAGGTTTCTGCAGCGCCACAAGTCCAGTGAGCAGAGTGAGCGACAGCGAGCAGCTAGCATACTGGCCACAACATCATAGTCCTCAATCTGCGGGAGAGGCAGGCAACAGCTAACACTCATTTACACTCTCTCCAGTGTATGCAGTATTTGCAGGGCAACAGCCTGTTGGACGTAGACTCTTTCAAGGGTCAAGACCAGTTTCTGCAAACCTATATCAACCCCCTGAAATGTTAGAGTCGATTTAGTGGACAGGATTTATCAGTTGTTACTATGTCTGTGTAAACAACATAATCAAGAAGCAGAGGAGCTTCTATGGTGTTTGCTTCAGCTACTACAAATACCATAAAATATGGTGTGTTTCCAACAGTCACAAAATTCAGTAATTTGCCTTGTGAGAGTGGATGGAGTAATGAGTGAGTCAGTCAATAGTCATCTTCCTCTAACCGCCTCTCTTATGTATTGTGAAAAAACTTTTGAAATGTGGCGATAATAAAAAGCTGCTTAGATGTATTGGCTGGTTTGAGGCACATAAGCTCACTTCTTCAAGAGAGAACAAAGCTCTAACAGAGAACATCATCATCATCAAAAAAAAAAGAAATAGTCTTTCAAGAAGTGATTTGTGTTTGCATGACTGTTATTGTTCTTTGGTGTCAGGTAATGTTGGCCATATTTCATCCTTTCATCCAAAGATGAAAGCAAAGAAATGGAATTCAACAGCCAAACAGTCAGTGCAAGTACCTCACCCATAGAAATGACAGCATGCTGAATTTCTCTTAGTAGTGGACTGATATTAAATCTCTGGCTGATAGAGTTGCCGTCATTACGTATTTCCATTCCATTACTAATGATGACACCTTATGTCTTTAGAAAAAGCACAAGAGGAAACTGTACTAAAATTTTGGATTTCCTCTCACATTTTCTCATTTGCCACATCATAATTTGCATCAAGGATCAGTCATTTGGATGGAAACTCAGCTAATGACACGGTGTGTGGTTGAATGACTGAGTCATTTTGTCAGTTAAAGAGTGAGTGAGTGAGAAAATTAGACAGCCAGTAAACAATGTGTTTAAGGTGAATTTTCTTTTCTTTTTGAAATACCTTTTAGAAAAATACAGTAATGTTTATCTAAGATATCAAAAGAGCCTCTATTTTAATGTGAACGCACTTGCCTAACCTTAACCCATGAAAGCTCCATACTGTGTACCGCACGCCATGGACATACTCACTGAACAGAACACTATTAAATGAACTGTTTCATATTTCCGGAAACAACATGCATTTACTTTCTGGCAGAGAGTGGCACGAAAAGACTGACACCATTCTCATATCGTCACGTCTTTCAAACATAAAACGACAGCTACCAGCCGACTAGCTTAGCTTAACCTACACTGGAAGACTGGAAACATCTAGCCTGATGGTTGAAGTACAGACCAGCCTTGATAGATGACAGTGCTCCAACTCTACTTTAACTCTCCACTATAAAGCAAATACGTATATTTCCCAAAATGTTGAATTATTCCTTTAGGTTTATGTAAAAACTCATGTACGCTAACAGCAAATTTGTTTATTGACAAACTAAACCAAGTAACAGCTTCCTTATTTATGTGCAGTGACACATCCAGCGTGACATGGCTTGGGAGTCCTCCTCTGCAAGGGTGTGAGCAGAGAGTGTGTGTGTGTGTGTGTGTGTGTGTGTGTGTGTGTGTGTGTGTGTGTGTGTGTGTGTGTGTGTGTGTGTGTGTGTGTG
>CM076653.1:18708807-18789813 GCA_038496675.1 Rachycentron canadum
GTGTGTGTGTGTGTGTGTGTGTGTGTGTGTGTGTGTGTGTGTGTGTGTATGCCTACAGGGTACATATAATGATTTTTAAACTACCTGCTGCAAACGATTTTAGAATTTATTGTACGGTACAGTATAATCAAAATATGTTGTGAATCTGTTATAAAAATACTGTGATTATTACTATGAATAATTTTTAGAAAATATGGAAAGAAATTGAAGCTGAACTGATTTTCCTACTACAAACTAAAGTAACAACATGCTAACTTATTGTTTCAGTCATTTCATTTTATTCTCTGGGTAGAGTCTCAAATGTGAGTCTTAAGTGCTTGAGTCAAAGGCAGCTGGACTTTTTTTAGGTTCTGGAAGATGTTTCAGCCTCTCATCCAAAAGGCTTCTTCAGTTCTAAAAGCTGATGGGGAGTCCATTGTATTTAACCTCTAGTGCGGTTGTCACCTTGGAGGTGGTCCTGAGGGTCAGTGACCCACCCTGCCATCATGTGAGTCGTTAGTGGCTCTGACATTAGTCGGGGTGTGAATGGGGGTTAAACCGTGTGAAATGTGAGGATTTGCTGCTTTACTGTTATATAACTGTAAAATAAATTTGTTTTGGACCATTGGTCAGACAAAACAGGACATGTGAAGACCTCACCTTGGATTCTTATCATGGCCCCTTTTCACTGTTTTCTTTAATTTCCATAGCTAAAAATTTAGACCAATGGACAATGAAAGTAACCATTAGTTCAAGCTAAGACAGGTACATCTGAAATCTCCCCACCAAGCAGCCACTTTTGGGGCTGAAAAATGAAGCCAACATTAAGTGTCAAAAACTGCAGCTCTTTGAATCACCACTCGCTCCAAAAGTGAGTCAATCCCCATACACACCCATGTTAAAATTAATTTACAGCAGAAATAAACATGTTTACAGCCTTTTACAAATTAAATCTCTTGATCTGTATAGCTGATCTTGTGGCAACTGTACATGGGTGGATTTTATGAGCGTACCCTTGCATTTACTGAAGTCTTGGCTCAACCCTGGCCCCACCTCTTTGTCCAATTTTTGTTTTAGCCAGGAGTAAAGCATTAGGTCAAAATATCTGTGAACCTATATCTCTATCAGGATTTACAGTATCAGAGCAGCAAATTTCAGGTGTCTATTCTTCAGTGTACAGATCATTATGGTCTGTGCTTACCTCATAGGGCAGCTTGTCAAAGTAGCCATTTCCTGTTTTCTGGTGCTTGCCATCTCCTCCTTGCCTAAAAGGACCTCCCATGTCAGACAGCTCCTCCTCACTGTCACTCAGGTCACTAATGTCAATGACGGGCATTTTATAGAGGGCCAGCATGGGCCTCTCTTTTACCCCACGGAGAATCACAGCATCCAGCTCAGTGTAGTAATCCAGCAGGGAGCTGTTGACTTCTAGACGCAGCAGGTTTGTGGGGAAGCTGATATGCTTGATGTTGGGGGAAAACTGGCGTGCCTGGGGTGTCAGCACCTTGGTGGGTTCCCCTGACCACAACACCTCCCATCTGGTCAAGAAAACATATACACAACAGTTGTACATTAAAGCACCAGTGAGGCCAACGAGAGTCTATGCAGAGAGTTGGCTTAAATCATAGCAGGGGTGAAGGGTGAGAGAAAGCAGTTTTGTCATGAAGGATATCAAGTGGGCACTAATTCCCCCCCACACCCCCTCGGAAATAGGCCCATAACTCTGTTGATTTGTGGGCACCGGTCTACCTGCAGTACAGCACACAACATCCATCAGACCTACTGTCATTTTTATAGTTCAACAGTGGCACTCCTATGCTTTATGTGACTTACAACACCTGACCACTTTCATAATCCATCAGGACAATATACCCTAACTTCCACCTCGCATTTCATCTTCAGCCGCTGGCTCAGTGTTTCTAAGCTTGTTTTGTGTGCTTCATGTACTGAAACCATTATACAGAGACCTCAGTTTAAAAAAAATAAAAAAATCATAGTGTTGGATAATGCTATGCCTCCTTCACAAATTTAGATTGCTGGTTTGACAAAAAAAAACTTTTACAGGACAACTGATGGGCAGATTTTACATGGTAACGGCTCCATGGTATTTATTTTGATCAGTTATAAATCAGACCTATTTTGGTCCTGTTCAGGAGGCAAAGGGCTACATTGTAGGGACTAGTTCAAAACCTGAAAGTGAAAGTCTGGGGAGTGAAACCAATCTAAGGAAGTAGTCTCTAACAGTCATTACTGAATGAGTTTACTGAATGAATATTTAGTATATGTCCAAAATTTCTTAACATATGAATCAATTTCTTTTATTTAAAAAAAAAAAAAAAAAAACCTTACCCACAAATATGTGGCCGAATCACTTATTAATCCTATTATAATATATGGGACAGAAAATTAAGCAAATTTCACAAAGACTGGAAGACGCCATGGTTATTTATCAGAAAGCCTGGGCTTTGCTAATAGCCAGGTTTTCATTTGATAGTTACATGTTCAGGTGTGTTCTATAGGACTAACATCTTTCTGTACGCATCCCTGGTATTTTACCCACCCATTGGTCAATTTATTGGTCAATTGGTCAAATATTACAAATTTTTTCTTCACTTCAGTGAACCTTTGAAGCTTTTTGTGTCACTGGAACATTAGGATGCGTTGGCGCTCTCATTTTTTGATGAATAATGACACCCATTCTGCCCCTGTACATCCATTAATTTTCCCTTAACTCCCCTGAGGAGTTGTTTCTTAATACCTGCTTAACTGGTTGATTTTAGTTATATGTTGGTAGTATGGCACAAACACAGGTTTCCCTGTGTAAAAAAATAGTTGTTTTCTTTCAAAGTGTAACTACATAAACTTAATGTCTACATTTGCACCTTTAGCTGAAACATGGACACTGTGGAGAAATTAGATGCAAATGAAGTGATGAACTTGATTTGTACAGCACTTTTCAAAACAGTACAACAAGTGTTTTACAAACACTAGACATTATTGACACATAAATGTCAAGCATCAACTTGCAAGGCATAACATATGTTATAAATATCAAGTAATGTGATATGAGATAAATGAGCTCAATCCTGTAATGCTGCTAGAATGTTTTTTAAAAACCTATCCTAGAGTCAACTTCAACATTGTACTTTAGTGCTGTACTGTATGGTTTACTTAGTGTGTTAATTGAATAAATATATTTGTGGAGCATTTAAAGTGACTGAACAGATGTTGTTACCTGACATCAGTAGGTGGGTTCTGGGAAAAAGGGTTGTGAGAGCAGGCCAAGATCTGGACGATGGCTCCAGGGTAATAGGTCTCAAGCACCTCCACTGTTGTAGGATAGACAGGTTCCTCAAAGCCCAGCTCAATATAATCCTGACTGTGGAAGCTTTTAGGGGTACGGCGGAAAGGTGGCGGAGCACTAGCACACTGTTCCCACCATTTCCCATAAGCTCTGAATACAGCCGTCTGGGTGAAGTCCCCTGAACTCGGGTACACGTTGGGTACTCCAGCCAGGTTCCACATGGTGTAGGACATGCTATTCTCACTGCCATAGTGGGAGCTGAAGTCCAGAACCTCCTTTGCATACTGCTCCACCTCCACACTGACTGGCAAGACAGCCCGCTGGCCCGACTCCACGGCCCGTCGACTGGTCAGAGCCTCACCTCGAGTCCCACTCCTGGAGCGTCGCCGCAGACAGATATAGTAAAACATGCTCAAGAGGGTTAACATAGGGAACTCTGGTCTGACAGGGGTAGAGGGGAGAAACGGAGGCTAGGGGGAGGAAGAGCCTCCACCTAGTGGAAGCACACTGGCTCAAGTGCTGTGGGTGTACAAAGCGCAGGCTAGAGGCCCGGCTGCATGCATGACCTGTGGGTTAGGCAGAGACAAACACATACAAGAGTGAGAACAGCTGGACAGCAGGGGTAAATGTTTTGCTTATCTATTTTAGAAAAAGAAAAAAAATGCAGACATTTTCAAAACATTAATTTCTCTGTTTTTAAAGAAATTATATGGAGAAATGTAAGTCAACTAGATGTCAATGGAAGCTGGAACACACCCACAAAAGATTATAAGTGGATAAATCCATGCCTACATTCACAATACAAGAAACCAAAAGCTCATGAGTGTCTAAGCAAAGTTTGGAGGTGTAGCTTTTAAAGTGTACTGACACAACTTGTGTTGTGCTGTCATAGGTGTAAGGCTATCTTACTTAGCAAACACACCTAATATAATGTGATTCATGGTAACACACTACCCATCTAGAGTTACCATAGCCTCACTGACATCATGTTGTCTGGTACCGCTGTTTGCACGTGATGGAAAGATCCCTCAAAATCCACATTAAAATCCAAGATTATTATAAACTCCAGGTTAAGAGATCATTACAGGCCCCAGTGAGTAGGATCCTGCAGGCTCTGTCCTCCCAGATAGTTACACCATATCTACTGTCAGGTACTCACAAACTAACAGTGGCTCAGTCACTGGCAGGACTGGCTTGCAAGGACGCCAGAAACATGAAGGTCTGAGGTCTTATAACACCACTGCAGTTACTGACAACCTGCGAGTCCAAATAGAAATAGAAATACTCAAAACAGAGGTTGAACCATTGCTGTCAATACTAAATTGACTGGCAGGTGTTTTTGACAAAGTCAGTGTTTTCAAATTCACGAAAAATGTTTCTTCAAGCAATGACACAAGTCATCATCCTATGTATACGGAAAAACAAGCACTTAACAATATGTTGGCTTTGTTTTATCAATGATACCGAGGGATGTTTATGCTTTTTAGCCTTAGCTCAGCCTATGTGGTCAAATGTCTCTTCTCTTCACCTTTCTCCGTGTACCGACGATACCTCAATGAGCAGTTTGAGCTAAATTATCCCTAAACCTTTGCTAACTTTAAATGGATTTTCGTTTTTAAATTGGCGACACATTAACATGAATATAACCCATCTGTCACGAAAAGAACCGTTGGTGCTTTGTCAACACCGTAGTTCAATAAAAAAAAAGATGCTGGACATGGCCAGGCTAATGAAGGACCAACAACCAGGGGGCTGAGCTGCCCCGCGGCTTGTGTTGTTGCTGTTTGTGTTAAATAGCTGGTGTTAGTTAGCCAGCGTTAGCTAGCTAGCCTACACACAAGCTGAGCTGTCAAAACACAACTGTTAGCTTCCCGGGCTAACTTTGCAAAACGTAACAGTCAAAGAGGACGAAACATGAGGATAAATTTACGGTGAACGCAGGTCGATGTGTCCATTCATGAGGAGGGGTCCTCTTCTTGCCTTTATTGGGGTATTTCAACCACCAAATAACATTCCTGCCGTTTACCTCCTGATGCCTTCCGTGACAGTCGGACGATTCTAAACGTAATGAGTGCACGTTTTATAAAAAACCCATATGTGGGAAAATATAACGGAGAATATAGAAAGTTTCAATGATGTCAGGTTTTTAAGACGTGAAGTTTAGGAAATAATAAGGAGCGTGTGAGCAAAGGTCATGTCAACAACTCAGTATAAAAGGTACAAATGTCTGCAGAATTCATTATTAGACGTATCTGCTTCTGCACCGTATAAACCGGGCAAATATCGCTTCTTTTTTCAAAGACTACGACAGAAGATAAACAGTAACATGTCGCCTTTGACACTGTTTCGTCCACAAAGGGTATATGAATGCGCAGGGTTCAAGATTTTGGAAATAAGAAAGAATTACGTGGGAACAGTGAAAGCCTCATCAGTTCCGCACAACAAATTATCAACATCCGGTCAGCATTGTTTTAAAGCAAAGGATTACGGGAATAGTAGTTCTTTAATTGTTTGCTCTATGGAGATTTAGTTAGTATTTAGTTCAGTTTGGGATCATAGATTTAACCATTTTATTATTCGAAAGTAGGCAAATGGTTTATTTAATACAATAAACTATTTTTGCAGATTAAATATTGGCAACTGCCTGATGTTCAGTTTCCATCAAATCTGAAGTCAAACATATACTAAAGTCATTGTTTTACTTCTCCAAAATATTTAAATGTCAGTATGAATAGTTATATTTATCAAAGTGTTTTGTGTTTCTAGGAACATTTGACATTTGTTAAAACATTTTTCTGTTTGAGATTCTCATTCAGCCAAAATCAAAGTGTACTGTATGTGTAGTATTATCTGTATAATATATACAACACAGAAATCCAGTGCCATATCTTAATGTCAATATAAATTCACAACAAATGAAACTGACAATTTCAACAATGCAGCACTAAAATGTTTCAGATGCTTTTTAGCAGCTGAGGAAACCAAAGGAGGACAGTCAGCGCAGAAACCCATCACAGCAGAAGTAACAGTGAAGACTGTGACTGGATCTGATGGCTCAGACAGAAGTCAATGAATGTAATTCCTTCTTGTTGTGATGCTGAGGAGCTCATTCTCCCTGACTAACTGCTGTATGGTGATCAGTCATCCTAAACTGCAGGGATGACTGAGACTCATCAGCACGAGAGGTCACAGGCGGTGGAGGAGTGGTAGCATAGGTGGAGTGTGGTTCTGATGTGAATGATGGCTGCTGGCTGTGTGTTGGTGTTGGTGGTGTGGGCAGGAGGTTTAGCAGAGGAGATCGGGGGAGGAAATGAAACAGCAGATTCTGGGCTGAGTGCCAGCTGTTCCTCTGCTTCAGCCAGGCTTTTGTTCAAACTGTCATAGATGGTGGCGTTAGCAGGAGGTTCAGCACTGATGACAGGAGAATTATCACTAAGTCTGGTTCTGAGGTGGGCACTGACTGTTCCACTGCTTCATCCAGACCATAGTCAGATTTTAGTTGGTTGTTTGTGTTCTCTGGTTCGTTGTGTTGTTGGTGGTCAGAGATGACAGATGACAGCTGTGACACCAGGACGTCCTGAGTGTAGAGCTGTTCTCCTGGACAGACAGGACCATGTTGCCCCTACAGAGCGGGAGAAGATGACCTGAAGAAACATGGGGGGTAGAGAAGTGGAGACCCAATCCTGAAATGCTTTTGTGACTCCAACAGCCATTTCACTGAGCTGCTGAGGGCATGTTGGATGTGTTTGTAGGAGGCAACCAGAAGCCCTTCAGGACTTCTGGAATCACCTCCTGGTGTCCTTCTGAGCCTGGATGATGATCTTGGGAAGTCTATAATTTGTTATTTACAGTCATTCACAGTTTGCTATAAAACCGCCTCAGAACAGCAGAGACATCACAGCCACTGCACTGTAACTCATAATTTAATGTCAGTGTCTAACATGACTTCCTGTGTCTTTCTGTTTATGTACAGCTGACAGTTTATGAGTCTTTACCTGGTATTTTATGTTGGTATAGAAATGAGAACCATTGTCTTACCTAAGACTTACAAGAGCTGATGTCCCAGCAGATCTGAAAATCCCAATCATAGATGGGTGTGTCAAACAGCTGAAGGAAATAGATAGATAATATATATAATACTGATTATAAGATTGTTATTCATAAAGTTTCCTACATCTAAAATGTACATTCAAGGTTCATTATATAATAAAGTCATGTTTATAGATTCCTCTGCTTCCTTCAATAAACTGCATGAATATATATGTTTTTTTAAAAAAATCATAATACAAAGCAGGATTAACAGACAAAGCAACAACAAATATATCAGGACTGTAACTCCGATTATAAGACAGCACTCAAACACAGTAAATCATCCAGACACAAACGAGCCACGTGTTCATAGAATCAGACATCCTCATCATGATACACAGATTTATTTGCATGTCAGATTTTGCAATATTATTGTATTTTATCTGGTACATAACAGAGGCAGGAGATGTTATTATTGAGACTCATGATGATGAATATTATTTTGTTTGACATATAAAATGTAAGATAAAAATCACTAGTTGTTGTTGTTACATGACCCACATTATATATATTAAAATATAAAAGCTTGTTTTGACCAACAGTCAAAAAGCTCAGAGATATTTCACACTAGTATAAAAGCAAAAAACAGGTAAGTCCTCACATTTGATAAGCTCCTTTTTTTTACAATGGACATTTTACCATAGTCACAGCAGGTGTGAAAGATAACATCACATTACTGCTAATGGCTACAGCACACTGAATGGAGCAGGCCCATTGTTAAAGTTTTTAATTACATGTTGTACTTTTTTTTCTGCTGTGGAGACAAAATATCTGTTGTGAAAAACATCTCATCAAGTGTTGAGTATTCTTAAAGCAAACATTACACAAATAATGATCAATAATTAAAATTCTCCACAAGTCTTGTAGACAAACAAATGAAGCTTGTGCTTCAGCAAGATGCTGCATAGCACTTACCATAAATCATACAAGCATTGAAGGATTCTTGCACTTTTACCTGTTCTGACATTTTCTCAGTACTCTGCTTCTCTGCTCTCATGATGCCACTTTATTTAGTTTTTAACATCTTTAAATGTAGATGTAGTAGATTAAATCAGTTCATAAGGATAACATAACATGCATCACTATGCTGTAATATCATCCTCTTTAATGGGTGTAAATATTAACATTTTATGTATGTCTTGTGATTGGCAGTTTAAGTGAGAGTTTCCCCTGTGCTAACAACAGCCTCTTCACTGCAGAAGAGAAGCCTCTAATCGCCACCGTGGCTCCATCTCAACACACCCCTCACCCACTCAACAGAGATGTACAAGTACACTAATAAAAAAAAAACAAAAGTACAAAAGTAGTGTGTGAGTTGATGAAAGCACTGTTCTCTAGAGTAGAGATGGCAATGACTTCACTTGTCTGTCTCGGGAAGTCTCTGGGGTCGTGCAAAGGTTAAAGTTTGTTGTTTGAGTCATCAGTGGGGTATTTTGCTTATCTGGGCTGATACTGTATAACAGAGATAACAAATTTTGTCATATGAATTTTTAACAAAGAACACAGAGCTCAGCTTTCATATGTCAAACACTCAGTCATCGACCCATAAAGCCCTACTGCCGAGGATCATTAGCAGGATTTGGAGACTGTGTTTCTTTCTATTGTAAGTTACTGAAATTCGATAATCGATTTGATTCAAAGAGTTTATTGATTTCTAACACTTCTATAGACTCCATAAGTGCTTCAAAATGTGTCTTTGTTAGAACAAGCCAAAACACCGACCTGGTTTGTGTTTTTTTTTTTTTTTTGTAATAACCCACTGCAGGTTGAGGTGTTGTTAGCTCATCCTGCTACAGCGCCTCTCATATGGTGAAGTTCCACCACATCACACATGGTTCTGAACTGTTATGAAACAGCATCAGGCATCATCCTGCTGTTGAATGGCTCTTTTCTCTTTGTTGTGTGCATGTGAGGTATGGTGTTGTTAAGCGTGATTGTGTGTGGGACACCAAGAGAACCATGTCAGACAAACTTAACATTGAAGTGTTGCGGTTGTCTCTCAGCCTGTTGTGTGTTGCGTTTTTGTGCCATTATTACATAGTGATGCTCAAGAGCAGTTAACAGAGTTATCAGATTTACATTTGAAGATTTACATGATTCCAAACTTAAGATGTGACCATAGACAGACAGGAGTAACATTACTTGCTGGTCTAATGTGTATATTAATAACACTGGGTGGCACTGCTGAAGATCAATACTGAGCTGCACATAACCCATTTTAGTTTTGTGGGTTCTTTTGTTTGTTTGCTTCAGACTCCTCTGACATACTGTGTGATCTATAGCAACTTCTTCCCCACCTTCTGCTTGTGCTTTCTTCTGCAATTTATGTTTAAATCATTACAATAACATATTTTTTAAAAAGAACTAAATAAAAGTAAATTCTGTGCACTCAATGACCACTATTTGTTTCTTTTATAATAGAAACTGCTAACTGTCACTTGTCAGTCATTACCATAAAACAATAGAAATTGTTCTACTAAAAATAATAAATGATAAATATTAATGTCTTTGCTTATATCTCTAGATGTGTGTTGAAAGATGTGAACACCTTTTTAAATATGTTTTGATGATTTATATAGAAAAATGAAATAGAAACTCTGGCTTCCATGGTTAACAACAATAGTTTAAAAAATCTATAATATGCTTTGAAAAAATGTAAAACGCAAACATGACATGTATGGAGTTAAAAATGGCAAAAGTAATGATATTGTATGTTATTCATCCATGTGTATGAGAACTGGTCAAACTTACAGTAATATCAGTATAACATCAGTTTAATATCAATATAGTTCTATAAATACTGTGGTGAACAAAACCAATGATACCAGAAATTGGATGTTTTTTTTGTTTTTTTTTTTACCTTGATTTTTCTGATTAGTGAATTCAAATTAAAATAAGAGCAGATTTTAATTGGGTTTCATTTCAGGCCTGAAGGCAGTGACAGACGAAATCTGACAGTGTGTAGATGTGGAGCTTAAAACTGAGGAAGGGTGGATATTAACACCATTGTTGCTGGTACAGCTCAGTCACGCAGCAGCCAGATCGCTGCATCTTTCGTTCCTTCAACCTCTAGTGAATTTTTTTCAAAATGCAGACACATGAACACAATCTCATATTCACAGATTGTGTTCCTCTCATCTCCCTCACTCTTTCACACACACACACACGTCCCACTGTCTATCCCCTGATAATTAAGAGCCTAATGGATCTTGTGGATGCCGGTGGTCACAGTTTGGCTGGCATTTGCACAGATGAATGACTTGTCCAGTCACTCTGTCTCTGCAGTGCACCGTGGCTCTATTGTCAAAACCAAAAGAGCTGAGCGTCTCCACAGACCCACAGGCAACCAATCACAAGTCCAGCTCTCATTAGCAGGCATCCATTGTGGGTGACAAGAGGAGATAATTACCTTTGACTACAAGAGCTCTCGCTCGCTTTCTGCCGGTGGCAACAATGCTTGGCCTATAATAGAGAGTGTGGATAACTTAAGAGATAAAAATACACCCAGTACGACTAAATTGGTCTCTTTTTTGACAGGGGACATGTCTATGACTTGCAAGGTGCTTTCACTGTAATGTTTAATAGCTCTTGAACATATTGAATCAGTTTAACTTTGCCTTTGGTGCACTATATTGACTGTGTGGGCATGTTTCTTAGCAATCTCTGTACCAGTTTTTCATCACTTTGTCTTGATCTCTCTGAAAAAAGATCCCCAAAGCTAAGAAAGAAACAGAATCAGAGAAAAGACTGCTCCACTCCACTAACACACACACACACACACACACACACACACAAAGATACATACACATACAGTATACAAACAGCAGCCAGCCAGATTTAGTTTTAACAAAATAGGATGATGTGAATAGGTGGCTAGTGGGCATGCTCTGTGATTGACAGGCCAGGCCGTTGTCAGCTCCTCCAGGCAGGCATGAGCGAGCAGCAGCCCTGCTACTGTCAGAGCTCTGTTCTGGTCCACTGTGCCACACATACATATGCACATGGCCGAGCACACACAAATGCAAATGGGGATGGACACATGCATAAGCGCATGCACACATACATGCATACGCACGCACATGCACACACACACACACACACACACACACACACACACACACACACACACACACACACAGATTTTCTTTTTCCTCTGTGTGTCCATTACACACACATCCATACACTCACACACTTTCTGTCCCATGCTACGCCCCAGCTGTCAAAAGCCGGTTAAATAACGAGTCTGCTGCTCTCCGTCCTTTTTGCATAGAGGCAGGGATGTTGGTTATTGCTTGTATAGAAGCAGCAGCATGTGTGTGTGCCTTTCTCCCAGCTGCAGCACGCTCAGTCCACATGGGGAAATGTCTCATGAGGCTCTGAGAATAACCAGGCAGGTCTTCCTATCTCTGTTTGTCTCTGCCTCGTACAGTGGCTAACCTTCTATTTTAACTCTAACACTCTCCAGGAAAATAATCCAACCTATACAGCAATGCATTATATGGTATTATCCTAGTTTATGTGCTGTGGGAATAAGCCCACACTAAGAAGTTGTAAGAGTTATAAATGGATCTTTATAAGTTATAGTATAACATTACTGCAGACAGGTCTGTGGTCACTGCCATTACAAACACAACTTCCAGGTGGCAAGACATTTATTATTCACATACATTTAAAGATCTTTGACAGTGCAACATGTTTTATGCATTTTGGCATGTCAGCAGTGCAGTAGGGGCAGTTAGAAGCACCAGGAGCTGAGAGAACTGCATACGACTGACAACAGAGAGCAGAGTTGGCACATGAGGCGCAATGCAGCGCAGTTGTTCTCATGTAGAAATTTACTCTGATGTTCAGTCAGCAGAGGCGACAGGACCGAGTGCAAATTGAAGTGAAACAGTGGATCAAGATATAGTACATGTTGCAATTTTGTTGTTAAGGTGGGTCAAAGTTATTGTAGGAAATGTGCTACATTTTAAAATTATTTCTAACAGCCTACAGTCAATACATTTTTGTATATACAGCTTCGGGAACATCAGCATAATGACAGGGATCATCAGAGTCACTGGGATATATCCTCAGTGTGAATGTCTGCTCTCAAATCCAGCCAGCTGTTGAGATATAATCAGTCTAGATGGTATATAAAGGTAGCAAAAACACATACACATGGTTTAATGGTTTATGTGTTTTAACATAAATATGTAGTTGAAAGCAGATATGCAGACCTCCTAAGCATCTGTATCTTGTGAAGTGACACTATAACATTGGTAATCTGATAAAATATTAAGAATTTGCTTATTCTTAATTCTTAATTATTGTACTTCTTGACTGCGTCTAAAACCTACAGGGATAAATGTAGGAAGTGAATTTTGAGTTATCAAACACACCAACGGGTGCTTGTTGGGTTAGGCTAAATGCAAAATGCTAAACTACACCCAATGGCCACGAGTGAAGAGTGATGTTCAAACAGGTGTGTGCAAAGCCAGCGGCCAACAGCCACTGTGTTGCCTATTAACATAGCGTTTTGTCTGTGTTGTGTTTATGTTGAGTTTATGTTGTTTATACATCTGTTACCTCTGGTGCTTTATTCTGTTGTTAAAACTATAAGAAGCGGAAGCTGTTGATTTAAGTAGCTTGGTATTGCTACATAAAGTCTATGGCTGCCCGCCGAGGTGTCCGACTGTTTCTACTATTTTGTCCCATTATTGTACGTAGGCTAAACAGAGGCACCTCTCTGTTTAATGACTTACTGCTCAACAGGACCGCACACTACATCCTCCGAAAATAAATCAACGACTCTCTCCAATAATTAATAATGTTACAGTTACAGAACTGTAATTAAAGTGCATCAGTTTTTTTTTTTTTTTTTTAGGTGCTCCTAATAAAATACCAACTGAGTGTCTGCAATGAGGCTCCAACATGCACAGGCTGCCTGGACTTTATTGGTTGTTTTTGGTGCAGTTGTGAATAGCACCTGGTAACAGCTACGACAAATCAGTCCATATGAGCCTAGTGGCCTAAAGGTGTTCTTTAATTAAACAGTTTTATCATATGTTATTGTTATCACCATATTTTGTATCCCTCCTTGTTCCTCTTTAAGAAACATAACGCAGTAAGAATACAATTTCTTTTTTCAATCAACTTTATAGTAAAGTTCTTACTATTATTCTAAATTAATGTTTTTTGGTGTACTGGGAAAAAAATATTTCAGTGTGTTTTGGAAGATTGTGGTCTGTGCACCGCATTACCTGAACTCTACCTTTGCTTAAGAAATTCAAAGCAACAGAAATAGAACAGGATTTATGTCAATCTTTGTTTCCATTTTATTCCATCCTATACTTTTCAAATTTAATTTTGTTTTGTGATAGTGACAGTGAAGGAGTCATTCTCCCTCTCAATGACTGACAAGACAGAAAAGACAAGACCCAAACCACTTTATCGTGTTTCCTTTCTCCCCTTTGGACCATAAAATGTTGTGTTCAACGTCAACGCCAGTGAGTATGAGTAAATACACTGACCAAGGTCACCATTTTAAATCATAATACATCACCATTGTTGACCATTGTGTCATTCTGACAAGTAACTGCCTAACTGCCCTAACTGCCTTAGAGTTGGGAGTAAAATGCTACTTTACTAACTTCTGCATTTCAGGAAAGCCCACACGATTGACTTGACATTGCAGATCACATCTATTCACCATTAAAGTTTTCACTCATGTCTGACTCTGACCTCCAGTCACAGTCTTTGACACCTGACATTCTGCTTCCAAATGCTGATAACGTCATTTAACAGAACAGAACGTGAATATTTCCGACTGATTGCAAAACTTCTCCGGCTTTTTAGTCTTAATGACGGAATCTGCAAATATAATTACTGCTGCAAGAAAACCCAGCCGGAGATAGCGGAGAGAAGCTGTCATCTGCTATTGTTTTCCAATCTGTGTCCTCCAACTGAACTTCACCGACCGACAGTTTAATTGGTTTCAGGGAATCGGGTGTGAAGAGGAGTCACGACCTTGATCTTTCTCCCTGATAAATGTTTTTTTTTTTTTTTTTTTTTTTTACCAGCTATACATGCAAATATGCAGAGTGTGTGTGTATGTGTGTTAGGGAGTCAAGAGGGAGGTAAACAGATACAGATTGTCTCATTTTATTGTGTGTTTAGTGGCTGATTAGAGGCCTAATTAAATACAGTGTTAGTGAGTTCAGAGGCAAACAGAGGAGACACTGACCCTGCGACTTCTAATGCACTCCGGGGATCATCTGAACAAAGAAACTAGATGCACATGGGCTGATAGAGAACATGCATTCAGAGACTTTGAACAAACAAGCATCATCAGACCTTTATCATCAGAACCTGTCCTTAATTCACTCTTCACCTTGTATGATGAATATTAATGGGAGGGCAGAGGGAAATTAAACAAAACTAAACATTAGCTCATGATGATGTTGGTTTGAGTTCAGACCTGCTGGGTAGAAAAACACGGCAACACTGGTGCCTGGTGGAAACAAAACTCTACCAAATGGGGTACATGTTGTAGCATGACAGTAGAATAAATAAAAAATAACTTTGAGATGATATAAGTATTTAAATACTTATGTAAAATATGTAAAACCATTGTTAACAGCAACAGGCACTAAAAGTTGTGTAACTTCTGCCACCTCCTGCACTGCTTAAAGAGGTTTTGTCCCACACTATAGAAAAGATTTCGAAGCTTTCATTTGCATGGCTGGCACTTAGTTTGGCATCATATAAAAGGTGAAAAGGCAGGAACTAAAGCTTTTGTCACTGTTGGATATTGTTGGAGTGCAGGAACAGGGCTAACACTAGTAAACTTGCCCCACCCTAGTCGATGCGCAAATGTTATTCTGCTAAAAATGCAAGCAACAATGTAAAAAATTACTGGACGTCCTACTGTTGTGTTAGATGCAGAGATGTTCATCCCAGAGTAGTTCTGCATGAACTAGTTTATACTGAGTTTATACTGTATGTGCTTCAGTAAAGACCTAATAAAGCAGAAGTCTCAGTGAGGAGTCTCATTGTCTCGTCACATTGGAGGTTGTAATTCTACGAGTTTAGCATAGATACTGCAAAGTGGATGATTGAAAAGTCACCTGGGGGACATAATTGCTGTATTTCAGTGAACGGCACACTTTTTTTGTTTGTTTTTTTTTTTTGGTAAGCTACAACAATTAAGTTCTGCACTTCCATAAAATTAGGAGACTTGCAAGAGTGGTTATAGTAGTAGTTTTGAGTTTATGTGTTGTTTTGAAAAAGATTTCAATTAGGAAAAAGAGATGGCCATTCTTAATGAAGTCTTAATGAAATACATGCCCTGAATATGTCTTAGTTGGGCCATACAGGTAAATCTTGACACTCATCATACAGGAGTATAGTGTCTTCCCTGGACAGCTGAGATTAAATGGGAAAATTCAAGCTCTAGAAGGAGGGAAAACATTTGGCTCAGTCTGTGGTTCTGTTAATGTTTCCACTGTTTCACAGCTGCTCTGTTACAGTTGGGGAAAGAGCAAAATACGTCGGATTTAAGGTTTAACATTTTCACCACTTTAAGAGTTGATACACTGCGACACCAACACAATCACTCACAGTCACCTGAAAACACAGCACTTACATCAAGGTGCATCCCAACCACTGTGAAATAAAAGCTGAACCATCTAGTGTTTTGGAAGCTATTCAGTCATATCAAATGCAGGCCTTCATCAAGATGATACAAAAATCCCAAACACCCACGGGTGTCTTCACAGATTGAAATAACAAAGACAACATTAAAGATCGGCGACTCCAGTGAGTGCTATTGTAAAGTGACGAGACGGGCTAGCTGGTTAGCGTGCTAACTTCAGTGGAAGAACGGATGTGACTGAGACAAGAGTTAACATTGGACTCGCTTTCCACCACTGGAAACAGCTCTTGGCAAATGAATGAATGAGGTTTGAGGCCGAATTCACGTGGTTTCTTCTAGACCAGTGAGTAAACAGCTGGTAATGCTAAAGCCAGGTATGTAGCAACTGCGAAACTTAAAAACAATTCCTGTTTTGATTATAAACATGCAATTGTGTCATGATAGTCGTTAATGGAAACAACCACAAATTCTGAACACCAAATATAAACAGTCAGGACTGGATGGGAAACATTTTTTTGAAATCATCGCACCATCGGCAAAGACTACAGAGAAACATACATATGTACGTACATGAAAAATACAGACGTACATCTTATCAGGACATTCATTTCACTGCGATAACAGATAACATATGTGCAGAGTGTGATGTGGAGACGAGGAGTTTCCGTCTGTCCGAAATACAGGAGCTAGACTGTATACAGTACGGAGGCTGAGAGCACAAAGCATATCTGCATTGTTGTGAGTTGTCAGTGTTATCACCGGTTATCTAAACCAAGGGAGGAAATTGTCTAAAATGAGCCAAAATATCACTGCAGTGGCCAAACCTTTGATTTCCATTTAGCTCGTGTTCCTCCAGAGGCCTGTGAAGGCTATTTCACATGCAAACCCCCTCCACTGCTGCCCCTCCCTCCCCCTTTTTATTCCCCAACCCTCTCATCCCCTCTCCACCCCATTGGCGCTAACAATACCCCTCTCACCACACCGCCCCACTCTCAACAGGCTTCTGTGGAATTTATTCAAATATTTTGACATTTCGCCTCCCCTCACTTCCCGAGCAGAAATGATTTGTGACAGCTGGAGATGGGCTCGGTCGGAGGAGCTTCCTCCAACACCCTGCCTCCTTTTTTTTCTCCACCCGTCCTTCTTTGTAGAAAGGCCGATTTTTCTCTTTCGACTCTCGTCTTTTTTTCCTCCTCCTTTATTCACTGCTGCTCCTCCTGTCAGCCGACGCAGGCCTTGAAATCTCCTCTCACAGTTTTTTTTTCATGTGACTCCACAGTGTGATAGACAAACTGGGTGATATTCCTCTATTTGTTGACATTTTGTGTTTGCTGTCTTTTTTGTGCCTTTTGCTCAGTGCCCACCTGCTGTTTGATCCTGTGCTGACACCATGTATTGGCAGCACAGAGGGTAATCCTCCTCTGAAAAGCCTTTCATCTGAATCCTCTGAGGCTACAGCGCAACAAAATCATCCCTTTTATTATTTTTGGAAGATGAGTATATTAAGCAAGTGATCACTATTAGATGATCTCCAGCTGACTCGTGTATATACAGAACAGCAAGTCAAATCTGAAGTACCCACAGCTTCAAGGTGCCTTATTTTCCCACATGCATTTCAATAGGGTAAAGCATCAAAATGAGGAAGCGGTGCATCAGGCGATGCTGCCTGTGACAGCGGTGTGCGGACTACAGCGCGGAGCAGTGACAACAAAGACTCCATTTGAATAATGCTGCTCATTAGTTGGGGGACAGGGCCTTTTTCTGTTGGCGCCTGTCCCTGGTCACTTTGCACCGCTACGATAGACAAACACACTCACTCAACACCAAGGTTGTCATCCATCACCGCACTGAGAGAAAGGTACTAGACGCCCAAGACAAATGCGTCTTTGGTTTTTTATTTCCACCACAATGATTAGACATTTCCTCCTGTGAAGCGTCGCACAGAGAATAAAGTGATGCCAGCTTTCTCGTACTGTACATCGTGCTGTCTAAAAAGAGCTATTGAAGAAAGCTCTGAAAATCCAGAGAAAACTTGAGCTGTTGGAAGTCCTTTATCAAGTCCAGTATCAGCACGCTAAACAGTAATGAACACCCTGACTCACCAGGCAGTTAAATACTCATTGTCACTACAAGTTGGCATCAACACAGGAGGTTTCTTGTGAGGTTAAGCCAGATAGTGACCTCTCAACCTGTTAGGCTTTCTTTATTCTGTGAAAGAAATGGTTCAACATTTTGGAAAAAGAACCCTAAGATGCTTTCTTTCTGAGGGTCACATGAAAAGATTGGTACCACCAACAATATGAAGCATTAGCAGCCATTTAGCTTAGCTTAGCATAATGTACAAATAACACAGTCCTGCAGTTTTGTTTTCACCATGAAGTTACAGGACAACCAAGAAAGTGGCTACTGCCCAAGGCCAAGAAACAGTCTGGCACATAACCTCCTCATAAAACCTCAATATGTTTTTTTGTTGTTTTCTTTTTACACAGGGGCGTTTACTTTTGGACGGAGCCAGGTGTTCAGTGCTGTTTCCACTCTTTATGCTAAGCTAAGATACCCAGCTGTTTGTTTATATCAACAACAACACGAAGAATAAGCTAACTTTCCAAAACTATTCCATTAACCAGATCTTTCTAAACGTTAAACCACTGGGGATGTAAAAGTATGTAGGGAGAACAGTGTAATATAAACAGCAACTGCAGTATCAAACAAACCCATCTCGAGGACGAACATAAGCAGGATACTGCGAAAGGAATTTAATCAGTCAAAGGCTAATCTGCTATGCAAATGAAAAATTGTGAAAACTAAATAATTTGATTCAAAACGAAAACGAGAACATTGTGATTGTTGGAACAGACCTGAAGAAAATCCAACTGTAGCTCTATAAAAGGAGAGAATCAGTCATCTGCCAAGGACAGCCGGAGCTAATAAGTGTGTAACATGATAGAAAGAAAATTAGTTCATAGCTGTCATCTTCTTGATGAAGAGGCAATCAAAATCAAAGTGAATCATTCCGTGAGAAGGACTGTGTTTTGGAATTCAAACGGGCAATGCTTCAATATGACAAATCAGCCGGTGTGGTGCATGTTGATTGATTCCATCCATGAAAACCTAATAGATTTAGCCCTCTGTGAATTTGGCTCTCATTAACCTCGCAGCGTTTTCATATGAGAATGTATTGGAGCCATTTTATCCACCACTCAAAGGCAATTCACTGGGTGATAAATCCTTTGGCTTATCTGGCTGCAGGTGACAGCACAGTAGAGCGCTGAAGCTGGCTGGGGCACAAACACACTGAAACACGCAGAAAAATGCATGCACGCACACACATACTCCCATTACACAAACACACACACACACATTTTCTTGAAGGGGTCGCCATGGTGACCCATGAGCGGAAAAACCTTGTGATCCAACCGGAACCGAAGACATGCTCCTCGACCCGAGCGACCAGCCGCAGCAGAGAAACCTTCCTCTCAGCTCTCTGAAAAAGAAGAGGAAGAAGGAGGAAGAGAGAGAAAAAAAAACAGAATTCAATTACACAGTTGAAACCCACTCCTTGCCCTCCGGGAGTGATATCAGCACCATTTAAAAGTCTGATTACTCACAAAACCAATAACATTTTGACTCCTTGGTAATGGACCAGTAGATTAGAAAATTTAGATTACATTTAACTGCCTGTAGATTCTCATTAAAACGCCACCAACTAGTTAGAAACAATAGGTAATTAAGAGTGTAATGAAGCGCAGTAGCGTTAGCGCACGTCGGCTGTATGCTACTCTTGTGGGACCCAGCCTTACTTTGCACTTATCCTGCAGCAAAGCCATACCAGCGTCTCATTTGGGCAATACGACATATTTAATTAGATTAATGAATTTCGGTGCCGTCTCTGCGGGGTTGGTTGTGCTCCTTGCGGTGACAGTATAACAACAGATTATATATTAGGGGAGGCCTGCAAGCTGCTGGCAGGCCGGTACAGGTTGGTCCCTCGACAGGGGTGCAGTGTGTGACAGTTTGGGTGGAACCTGTCGCAGGTTTACTCCTGCTAAATTGTCAAATGCAAATAATCATAAGTAAATGTGCTGCACGAGTAAACACAAACTCTTATCCAAAACTCCAGATTTGATTTAGCAAAGTGAGGCCTATTGAATTAAACATGATTGATTGTAACACAGGGAGAACACAAACAGAGGCAAGAAAGCCCAGGGTGATGAATGGGTTAGTGCCCATGTTTGGCTTTAAGCTAGACTCTGTGGCTCTGGACGGCCACAAGTAAATCCTCCTGCACAAAGTAAATACTGAAGGAAATGAAACAGGGCATGCCTCTGTTAGACTGACATCAAGTAGTCTGAAATAGCTGGAGACTGTTTCAGGCTCCCGCAAGAGTCATATTAACATCATGGTTTTTAACTTGGGTGAAATGTGAGCAAACATGAATAATATGATAAAGGCAGCGTGCTGAAGCAGGCTGGGGCACAAACACACTGTCTATTTTTGATATGGACAGGCTAGTTAGCATCTTTAATAAAATTGTGTTGAGTAAGAACAGTTTTTTGGTTTTTTTTTTTATTGGCACCTGAAATAATTTGCAGAAAGAATGGAGAGAGGAAAAGTTTTCCTCAGTGCAACATGGATCACTGTGTCAGTGGAGCTGAACTGCCTTCACCTCTCCTCCACCCTGACACTTCTGCTTTCCACAGCAGCTTTTCAGTGTCACATGGCCGTCTGTTTCCAGCGTGCCTTTCCTCACTCAATCCTTTTGGGTGGTGGAAACAGACAGTAATTTTCTCTCCATCTTCACATGCAGAGCAGAAGACAGCTCATTTCACAACATTTCAGGTGCCCAGGGCTTTGTCCTCTGCTTAAAGCTGTAAGTTAAGTCTAACTTTTGCACGGCTTTCATTTAGAATTTTAGGTTTAGCTTTGATATCACATCTAGTCTCAGGTTTGTGTTAGATGTATATTTAGATGCGACATGAAGGGTATAACACTTTAGTTTTAGAGTTAGCTTGAAGCTACATTTAGCTTTAATTTTACTACTTTAAGTTTTTTACTTTAGGTTTTGCACATTTTAAGATGAAATTTAATGTAAAATTGTGGTTTGACTTCAGCTGTAGCTTTCACTTGGATTTTCAGTTGATTTAGATTCAGCTCATCATTTTATAAATGTCACTTGGCTCTAACTGCTCATACAAACATAGTAAAACATTTGTACTTCGTAAAACAAAGTGCCATTTAAATGTGCAAAAGAGAAAATAATACAAAACAGGCTAGTGTGAACAGCCTCCACATATCAAACATAAAAACATACATTGAAGTCCCTGTAATTTTAAGTACACTACCTGTAAGTGCTTCTCATTAGCAACAAACAACAGTGTGCTGTCAGTGCCACACTCTCTCACCTCCCTCTGTTTGCTGTGTCCTCTGTTGACTGTGAAATCATGATGTTCAGTGTCAGTTTTCTTTTGTAGTATCACACTGCCCCCTGTAGGGTTGGATCCTTAGTGCACTGGATTTGCTCTTCACACACATACAGATGTGTATTTTAGTCTGATATGACTGAAATACAGCTGAGTCTCTATCTCAGTCAGCCATTTTCACAGCATCATACAGATACACATTTTAACATGGAGAAAATCACATTTTGCTGCGAAGACTTAAACATCTTCCACAGTTGAGCTTTCTTGAGTGTAAACTGTAAATGGCTCAGTGCATTATAACTTTTACGCTTTCAGTGACAGGCACAGATGTTGCACTCACTATGTGTATATACAGACTGTATGTGAATCACAAGGGGAATATGTCTAGAAAACACACTCACTCACATACACACCTCCAACCTGGCAGAGTGTTTGTGCTTGTAAACACTTGAATAATTGAGCCAGATTCAAACAAGGAATCGTGGAGGAGGAGGAAGAAGAGAGAAGCAGAGCAGATGGCCCAGTGCAGATAGACTCAGAAACTGGGAGTGCAAAGTGATCTCTGAAGGACGAGGTCCTGTATTGTTGTGGCTGCAAGGGCCGCTCTGTCACATGGCGTAGCAGGGGTCCCCAAAGAGCCAGGGTCTTATGGTGTCAGTGTCCCCCCAGTCCTCATCCCCAGCCCTGGCCTATTGTCATTCCTGTTTTTTAATTTCTCAAACGCAATCAAGTGTGACACAAACTGTTTACCTAGCGTGTCTGCCACAACCAGGAAGAGAAAAGGAGGAGGAAAAAAAAACAGACACACAAGCCAGGATCTCGGCACAAAATAATCCTCCATAATACCAGAGAGTTTAAAGAGGCTTTGCCAACACCTCCCTGAACCCCCCACCACCCCCACCCCCACCCTCACCCTCCCTCAACCTCTCTTTGCTCTTATGAAAAAAGGAGGGGGAGATAAAGAGAAAGGGGGGGGGGGGGGAACCACATCAGAAGAAAGCTGTTAAATTCGCCCCTCAGTCTCGTTTGGGATTGCTAATTATTGTTTTTAGAGCACAACAATTGGGGTATTAGGGCATAAGCGGCTAGAGATAACATCCAGAGGAAGAAGAGGGGAGGGAACAGGAGGAAAGGGAAGAGGAGCACGGGGGACACAGATAATGGGTTGACAGAAGGTAAGCTATGATAGGTTCTGGTCTGTGGTGGTGTCTCTGTCTCTGTGCTGCAGCACACTACAGTATCAGGAGACTGACTGACTCACTCTGTCTCCAAGGATCTTGAAAAGTGAAGGAAGCTTGACAAGAAAAAGTTTCTAAAGGTAGACAGTTAATGTATCGAATGCAGTAGAACAGCAAAATAGAACACGCTTCACCTTAATGTCCCAGGTTAAAATATAAATATCAAAGACCTTGCATGCAAAGAGCTGCAATAATCTATATTTTTATATCACCAATAGATCACATGACTGTTTGAGTTTGAAAGAGGCCACTTAAAGTGATAAACCTACAGAGACTTATCACCTGAATCTGACTTTTATAATCACGTTCAACTCATTGCTTTGGTTTTCTGGGCTGAAACTGGACTGACTGTAGTAAGTTAAAAAAGATCTCTGAACTGACTGTATGCTGTCTGCCCAGCACCAAACTGCAGGGGAAAAGCTAACAACCAGCTGGTGAACATAGTGGAACACGTAGCAGCTATACTTTGGGAGTGAGGAGACCAAAACCAGAGCTAAAATGAGAATGAATATTGGACTTACATTTGATGGAGTGGACATATCAGTAGGAAAATATTTGCTGACAACTTAACCATATCAACTTTAAATACAATACAGTGTCTAAGTGTTTGAAATACAGGTTAAAAACAACATAAGACAACTTAGTTATTAAAGTAGAAATCAGTTGAATATTTTCCCAGTGAGTAAAACTAGAAGGGACGATAGCTGAGAAAGAAGATGGGTTTTAAACCTATTAAAATCTCAACAGAGCTCTCCTTCTGAATTTGAAGTGTGAGTTTATTCTCAAGAGGGAAGGCTCTATGTGCAAAGGCTCAGCCATATAAGATTCTTTCATTAAATCTAGGAACTGTTAAATAACAAGCATCAAGAGAATGTAAAGGTAGAGTGTATGGAGTGAGAAGACAGTATCTCAAAAGGAGTCAGTCTATTTAAACTCTAGTAAGTCAGAGGGAGGATTTTAAAATCAGCGATGCTATTTATCAGTAGCCAATGCAGAAAATGCTGCATCAGCAAAGGTGTTGGATGATTGTGCTTCACAGATCTTGTAAGGCTTTTTGCTGTCATTAGTAGCACTGATCAAGTGTGATGCTGTCAAGGCTTGTATCAGGATTTCATGGTCTGAATTGGAAAAAGACAGCTGACAGTCTTCATATGAGCCTCAAAACCTTCTCATGACTTCTGTGAAATCAGGAATTATGATGAATTATGGATTCATTAATCATTGAAACAGATCACTGTCTGGCTGGATTAACAATGCAACAATTCAGTCTTCTGGACAATCAAATGCGGGAGGTTTTTACACATCCGGCAACCTTCGGACAAGCCCGTTCTGTACTTTCAGAAGCTGGGAGGGGTCATTGACTTTATATGTTTTTGGCAAAGCAATGAAATTTACACTGTATTTTGTTTTGAAGATGAATCCAAGTGGCAGAATGTACACACAGAACAGAAGTAAAGATCCTGAAATACCACATTGACCTCAGAGCAGGAACATAGAGTATTATTGTGTACTGTCCTTTCAGATATGACCCTATGTGTTTATAATTTCATCATTAGCTCATGGACCACATAAGCATCCTCTTGGGACTTGGAAACAAAGCTTAAAATGACACCACATATCACCACATCAATGGCACAACATCTCATCAATCATTCATTTTGTTCAAGTAAAGAAAATACTCACAGGAAGCATTTGGCAAAACACAGGGAATCGGAAAAGTATAAGCCTACTAGCAGGTAGGTAATAGGTTGTGTCCTACAGGAGAGAAAAAAGCATCCTGGAAAACACACACACACACTCACACACACTGGCTTTTATCCTGTAACTGAGCAGGCCAGCCAAAGTCATCTGGAAGCGTCACCATGCCAATGAATAAATAAAGCTGTAATTAGTAAAGAAAACAGCGCCACCTGTTGGTGTCTCACCCCTGTGAACTCAGACCATTATAGGGAGCTGTGGGAAACACCTGAGCCTGCAAAGGCTGTGTGTTAAAGGGTTGGCAGACACGAAGAATGTGTGTGTGTGAGAGAGAGAGAGACAGAGAAGAAGGTTTTTCATGTGGGCCACCCGTGTAACCATGTGTGTTTCAGGGCTTCCATTTGTAAAGAGGCTTACTGAGCATATGTGTTGGTATTGTGAGGGTGTGTGTGTATTTGTGTGCTCGTCTGTGTATGTGTGTGTATATTAAAGGGTCCAACTGCATGTCCTGGGGCCCACCTGGCAGTGCAGTGCAGATTCTGGGGCCCGAGCAGCTGGCCTGGGGGCTAGTGAGGGTGTTTGGTGGGAGGAGGTTTGAGAGGGGTGCGGGGGGTCTTCCATGGCCCTTGTCCCACCAGACCCAGACAGTAGGAGGCAGATGGACAGGCCAGAGCCACTGCCAGAGGGCCAGAGGGGCCATGGGGCAGAGGGAGAGGGCCAGCCAAGACCAACTGAGTTCACACACACACAAAAAGAAGAAAAAAACACACACACACAGACACAAAGTAACTGATGAAATACATGTGAAAAAAATTGCCGTTTGACAGAAAATGGCTGAGAACATACAGCATACAAATGATTCATTTAATAGCTGATAATGACGGAGATTGTATTAGAAAGGCTTTTCTGCTCCAGAAATAGTGAGAGTTGAGCTCCTTACCAAATGCACTCCAGTCAACTGTGACTCATCTGTGAGGAAAAAATGATAGTAGTGGCTCTTCGACATCAGACTTCCCCAATGTGAGCGCTTCAGGAAAACCTTCACAGAACTACTGGAAGACAAGAATGTGCAGGATGCAAAAAATAGCACATGGTTTACATCTACTCTAAAAACTGTCTATGCTTTCAGCCAGATAAACCTGTGTCAGAGCTTTAGAGTGTCTATGTTTTGTGTCTGGGAACAAAAGCTGATGTTTACCATTGATGTCTGGATTGTCACTTCTCCGTCGATGTCTTAACATAATGCTCCATAATAATGTTTGTCTAAATGTACTGTACATGGGAACAGAAACATGTAGTGTGCCAGAACAATGGCTTTAGGATGGATCTTCTCTTTGAGCATTAGTATTAACATCAATAATAAACAGAGAAAGCAGGTGTGTTACATTGAATCAGAACAGAATAGAAAACACTGTATTGATATTCAAGGCTGCACTTCTGTACATGTATTTGTGTATGACACACAATGATGCTCATAAACATGCATCCAACAATCGTCAAGTCTCTTTTTAAATGTCCTGCAGCGGCTTTAAACCATGCACTGGTGGAAAAGGAGAAAACAATGCCCGAAACAATACACTGTTTTGAACACAGACAGCCACAGTGACCTGAAGAGAATATATTTGAGTGTGTGTATTATTGACACAGAATTTACTGCGAACTTCTACTATAGGTGGTGGTGTGGGAGGTAGCCACCGGCTCCAGTAGTCCAGAGAGCCACAGATGCTCCACTGTTTGTGTGTTGACTCTCTGTAATTTGTTTGCTCTAATTTGTTTTGCCGTGCCAGGGGAGTTCCGATTTTAATTTTGCTCTGTGTGTGTTTACCCCTCTTTGTGGATCGCTGATCTGTTAAGCATAGAGAAAGAGAGAGAGCGAGTGAGAGACAGTGAGTGTGGAGGGTGTGCTGTTCAGAGAGCCAAATTAAAAAAGGAGCAGTGCAGATTGTTTTAAGCTCTGGCAGCCCCTTCAGGCCCAAAGGCCTCGCTCGCAGCCTGCACCTGCTCCGTCCCCCACGGGAGCCTGGTTCCCTGATCCGTGGCCCTCGCTTCTCTTCCCCGGGCCCCTAGCCCAGCCGCCTCATCCTCTACTCTCCTCTGCTCACTGACTTTATACCTTTTCCTTCCCTTCTATAGGCTCCATCTTCCTCCTTCTCCATCTCCTGATCTTAAATAATTATAATAATATTAATTACTTGTACAGGTTTCATGCAAACTGCTTTACAGACAAAAAAATAAATAAATAAAAGGTCAAAAACAGAAATTGAAATAAACCATAACACAACCTCAAAAACAGTTACCCCAAATTACAAGCTAAATTAAAAAGATAGAAGTGTAATTTCTTACCTAGGGAGTTTGTTGTAAGATCCAACCACAGATGGATCTATGAAGGCTTCATAGATGAGAGAAATCTAAAGACCCAGGTATCAAGTGTAGTGACACAAGTGGTGGGGTCATGTGATAGCTCTCTCTCTCTCTCTCTCTCTCTCTCTCTCTCTGTGTATTGGTCTATCCCCGGCTGCAGTGTTTTGAATTAACTATCATTTTCAGGAAGCCCAGTAAACCCTCCATCTCTCCCCTCCAAAAACTCCTGGTGCTCCTTTCCTCTCTCCTCCTCCCCAGTGATTTCCCTCTATCCCTCCACTCCTCAGTCCTGGCCTCTTCACCCCTTCTCTCCTCTCCACCACCTGCTCTCCTCCTCTTTCCTCTTGCTCCTGGTTACTTCCCTCTTTGCCCTGACTCAACTTTCTCCATTGCCCCTGAACCCCCCCATCCACCCGCCCTCCTGTAACTTTTCCTCTGGTCTCTCCTCCTCTCCTCTCTCCGCCTGTCTTGCCTCCAGCGGCTGTCAGAGTCTTAATCAGCCCCCTCCGCACCTGAATGATTGCACCTTGTTATCTTGATTGAAAACACACAACCACAGTCAGGGATATGACAATATTTCACAACAAAATGCAGTGTGCAGCTCAATAAAGCTGCATCCTGACATCAACACCCCTTTATGAACCCAAGACACATGATAGGGATGCAAATTCAAAATTGTCACAGCTATTCTTTATTGAAATCATCCAGTCTTTCCAGTTTTAATGACTGCACACCCATAGGTAGTTTGATCAGTCAGCTCTACATACAGTATGGTATACTTTGTCACACATACAATATTTACATTACCCCAGCAGTAATGCTATGACATGTTTCCATTAACAAGACTTCTAGTTTTAATATGGCTTGAATAAAGCAGTCCAACTGTATATGAAGCCCAGACTGGGTGAGAAAAGCACACGACCCAGGTTGGGGCAGGTCGGGATGCAGACCACAGGACAACATGATGGAAGAAGGTTGTTTTTTAGAGTCTCAGTCACTGGGTCAAACTGGTTTTCCATCACTAACTCACCGGCATAGGCTTTTCATTTTAAAGGGTTTGTTCACCTGTAACACAAAAAGATCACGTCTTCTCAGTTACCCACAGTGGTATGTAGCCATGCAACAGTTTTGCTTTCCATGTGTCCAGGTTTGGACATATAAGAGCCGAGATTTTTCTCTCCAGTAAAACAATGGAAGTGAATAAAATGTAATATCTGATCTTTACAGCACTGAAAACAACATTTAAAGCTGTATCAACTGATTTTTTATTTTTTTTGGCCACTTGGGGGCATTAGAACAAACAGCACTCATATACACCTTTGAAGATGATATGGTGAGCAACATTAGCATTCATTTGAAGTTATGTTTGTTTCCACCTGTTGAATACAAGTCCAACTTTCAATCTCTTTTTATCTCCGTTTCATCCTCTACCAACTCCTGAGGGAAATATCAAACTTAGCAGCTAACAGCTCCACTGTGTTCACCAGCTAGATGCTAACTTGTCCGTCTGCTGTTTGGTGCCGCTGGCAGCAAACTGTGGGAGTTTTTTTCAATGGAAACAGCTGCCTGCTAGGTCTGTAAACAATGCTGATGAGAGCAAACCAAAACAGTGAAGTTGTGGGCCTGCTCACCAAGACAAAGAGATAAAAGACACTAAAATGCTTTACACAGCTAAGGCTAACTCTTTGTGGGTTTGCCACTGTGACCGAAGCCTTTCATACATTTAGTTGTTTGCTCCATTGTTACTGCACAGATTCGGATTGTAGAAGCTTTAAATAATTAAACATCTCTTTATAAAACAGTCTGTTAGTTTAAATATCTACAAACCTCAGTGTCATATATCAGCTTGAATCACTAGATTTTAACATTAAGTGCAAGTCAAAGTAAAATGAAAAAAACAGTATATAAGCATTTCCATTAGGGAGCTGTGCCAAATAGATTATGATACCACCAAACCATCTGGGAGGCAATGTGTGGAAGCATTTCAGATTTGATAGAATAAACAGAGAGATTACAGATAAAGGTATGGCTGTTTTCTGCCTTAAAAAAAAGCAACCGCCTCACAGTGTTAGCCTGCCACTTGAGTGAGGCAGCGGAGGCGCTGCAAATGAAACACAACAATGTCAGTGCCACTGGACAGGTTGACATTACACTTCATGTGCTGTGTTCAAATTTATATAAATCATTTATATGTTAGGTATCACACCTCTGATGACAGCCTTTGGAACTCATTTCCATTGATGACAGTCCCTATGAAAACTGTCGACAGGAATTCTAGAGACTTTGCATGTTGAATTGCCATTATTCAATGATGTGAGAACAACAAATTAGATCCCACTCACCTCTATTGTACTGGGATGGAGAAAAAAGCCTGGAGAAGTAAAATTAAAACATGAATGCATGACTCAATACCACTACAGCTCTGAGAACACATGGTTTGTAATTTGGGTGAAGTCATCCTTTAACTTAAGTCACGTCTACTCTATATGCACCACGATCTTTTTACAGCATCCTACTGTATTGCCATTTCAAGCACTTCCACCAAGCTTAACATGACAGACAAATGTGACCACATCCCGACACATTTTGGTCCATTTTCTTACTCAGGATTTTTCATTTACTGATGTTCAGTTCTGTCTGATTTGGTATCATACGTCTCTGAAAAGACTTTTTCATCATCTGCTGCACCGATGACATTCACACAGAATAACATTCAGACACACAGCCAACGTAAGCAGCACAGTCCCCTCACAGCACAGTCATTATCAGAACACACCTGCACTACTGATATACACATTTATGTTTCCCATTCATTTGGCCTATTCTCTTGTCTACCCCCCTGCAGACTGTTCCCATTGAAATAAGGTGAAAATAAATTTCCACTAGTGCAAAATAACATTTCTCTTTAAGAGAAATAAAAAAAAAAACAGAGATTAACAAAAAATATATATTTGACACATACCTTCATAAAGAATGAATAATAATCAAGTGGCACTGATAATAAATTATAGTATTTTCACCCTTCAGTCTGAGCACTAAGGCTGATTTGTTGCTGTGCTCAGTCACAGTATCCATGCAAAACGTGCATGCACTCACACACACACACACACACACACTCACACACACACACACACACACACACACACACACACACACACACACACACAGATAGGTTACCTATGAATGGGAACCACAAGACTAAAGTTTAGTGACTGAAGGAGAAATAATTTGCTGTGTTGATTCCACTGCAGGTCCTCAGGGTGGAATGACCTTGATGTTACAGAATGAAGGCGCCATCAGGTTGACTGCTGACTCCATCTGGTGGACAAATATAAAAACTGCAGCTCTTCAACAAGCGCCGAAGGATCCCAGAACGAATTACCAAAAACTCCAAGCTCACCAATAACAACGTGCAAACGAGTTAATTAATTCATGGAGAGAAATAAAGGTGATAACCAGTGAATGAAACAGGCACAAGCCTGCTCCTCTTCCCTTCTGACTCATATCCAGTAGGCCTACAAGTGGATCTGGGCTTGTGGTCAGATGGAGACACACTTTTTTTTTTATACAGATTCTTCCCATATACAGTAGCATAAAGGAGATGACATACAGAGAAATCTAGGGCACAAACTGGCACTCACTATCAACTGTGTTTCCACTTCAGCACATAGATAGTTAATGGCTGAGACACAGCAGCTGTTCCTTTTAGCCACATGATCAATCTCCACCTGTTTGAATAGGTTTGTGCATTAAGACACATGGCAGGGTGGTGATTAGTTGCGTCATTTCATAGCAAGTGAAGTGCTGCGCGTCTTGTCTACAATGCTCCTCTGTCGTTGCTGCAACTTTCATGAGATGTTTCCTTTTCACCAGCTCCCCTGTTGACCTTTTCACCAGCTTCTGCATCTTAGGATGAGACAAATAAGGCAAAGAGAAACTGCCACAGGGGCAGTTCTGACGTTACGGGAGGGGACAAACGTTACAGTAGCATGTGCATTATGAGGTTAAGTCTATATGCTCTGCATATAAATACCCAATTTGTCCATCAGGGAGTTGTAACATGTTGGGTATTGGAGGTGGAGGAGCTGGAATAGTTCCTTCAGCTGAGAGCTGCTGTCTGGACAGGTGCTTTCAACCAGGTTTATAAAGCAAAACCGATTGTTCCAGCCTCATGTCAGTCTCAATCTGTCAGCCAATCACGGCCATTCTCAGGTCAAACCTCCAAGTCTGGCATTATCTCCTCCTTAAGCTGAACGTCATTGTCAGACCCCGTCCCCACATCTGAGTCAAAGAGCGAGTGGTCAGAGTCGGGGGAGTGTGTGTGAGTGTGTCCGGCTGACTGGCTGCTGGCGTCGCTGTCGTCCAGAGTGTCAGTCCTGGAGAAGAGGCCAAAGTCCAGCAGGCCTGTAGGGGAGCCGCCGCCGCTGCTCTCACTGTCTCCATCATAATAGAGATCCTCCACCTCCACAAACCACTCAGGCCAGAACCTCCTCCGCATCCGCTCGCAGAACATGGCCAGGTTGATCAGCTCTCCTGTAAAGACAGACACAGGATTACATGTACAAGCCAGAGAAGGCGAGGACACTAGGGATAGTTAATGAGACAGACAGTTATTTTTGACTACAAGTTCTTTAATCATAAATTATGTCTCAAAATGACAACAGAGAATCTTCATATGTGACACCCGGTCCTCTGATTTTACTGTCTGAGGAGATGAGAGACTTGAGTGTTCTCTGCTCTGTGCAAGATCTGAAGGTAACAATCAAAGCCTGTGTCAGCAGCACTGCATTGCAGTAGAATATTACTGCCATCTAGTGGCAGCAGGAGAGAGCTACGACCACAAAGAATCAGCTGGGAAAACTGTCAATCACAATGAATTTTCTGCACAAATACGGACATAATACAATTCAAAATACACCAACATTATTTACAGTAACCAGGGAACAATTAACTGTCAAACTATTACAAATATTCTGCTTCACTAATATCTGGATACTGAACAGATCCACTGACCTTTGATAAGTTGTTCTGGTCGTGTCCCAGGCAGAGTCCACATGGCCTGCGCTAGATGCCCAAACACGGTGGCATCTAATGTTGACATCTTAGAGCCCATGAAGTATTTCTTATCTCCTACAGAACAGAGAAAAGACATAGAGCAGTTTGACAGCTGAGAATAAGATGCAGTCAAATGTTTTCAAAGCAGTCCACCGTCGTGTTAGCGGCTCTGAGAGGCTGATGCTTACCAGGTATACTGTTTATTATGTTGGCTTCATGGCAGTCATGGTTGCTAATAAAAATAATCGACATCTGACACCTAAGTGTTTGTGGCTAACAATTTACACAATGATATCCACCTTCCCTGCGTCTGCAGACAATGCTCTTCATATTAAACCAATTTTATCTTGAAGCTGGACGAGGAGCACCTTTAACAGCCACAAAAGCTGTGAGATTCACACTTCTAGCACTTGAGCCTGGAGCAGGGCATTAAAAGAGAAGCCACGTGCTCGCGGAGAGGAGCGACGCATTCACCATGAGAACACCTTTCCATTTTACAGCCAGTAGTGGTCAGTTGAAATGGCACAAACAGATCGATGCAAATCACTTTTCTTTCCAGCATCTGACTGTTTATTTCACTCCGACATTGTACCCACGTGGCTGACATCCAGACCTTTCCCTCTACTGAAACCACATGTGCATGAATCTTTGGTATTGTCGCCTGAGGGAAGTAAATAATTTGTCTGAAATAATTCAGGCCCCTGGTATTTACCTCAGATTTTGTTTAAAAAAGTATTTGTTCGAAAATTTGTCAAATTTCTCCACAACTATCCATGAAAATGAGTTTTGGAATAAACCTGAGACTGTGGTGTTTTTCTAAAAGAAACAGAAATCTCTCTACTATTGGACAGGGATTTGTAGGAACAAAAGGATGTAATTTTAATATCCCAAATACTAACAATTTTATTGTTACTACTATGACTGCTCATAGTTTTGATGAGGCAACTGTTAATCTAATGATTACATTTTCATATTTAAGGTTTGGAGAAGAGAGAGTGAATGCTTATCCAACAAGCACACACTAAAACCATGGTGCCCCCCCCCTTACCGAGCAGTGTGGCCAGTGTCCTCATGTCCTTCTCCATCAGAGCGTACACCTCCTCCTTGGAGAAACGTCCGATGCCGTGGCCGTACATCTCTCTTCGCACCATGCTGCCGTTCAGGTGGCTCAGGAGCCACTTCAGCGTGTCGCTCAGAGGGCCGCTCATCGCAAGAAGCTTCTGGGTTTCCTCCAAGTTGTCCACCCACTGACAGTAAGCGATCGTCCTAAAAACACACAAAGTTACATCAGTTAACTAATTGAGTAACAGCAGGAATGACTCTGACACTGAGGCACTTCCTTAAATCTTTAAACTCAAATGCAATTTAAGCTGTTAATTTTTATTTCTAGCAGATATTTTTAGTTGCTATGTAAATTTTCTCACAGCCAAAAAAAAAACAAAAAACAAAAACATTTAGGGTACACAACAACCGGCTGGTAACAGTTCGGTTCATTTCCACACTGTCAAACAGGTTGTTGCACTCGGCACACATGATCTCACAGATATCTGGTTTGTACCACTGAAGGAAGCTGACTACTGGCAAAAATGCTGTGCCACTGTCTAAAAGCCCCACAAGTCAGTGTTATAGCATCATTAACTCTAACAACAGGTCCCGACCGTGTGATCGAGCTTTCATGACCGGGGTGCTGATTCTGGAGCTGTCTCGGATGTGTCCCGACATCTGTGCTGGTGAGCTGGAATCTCACTGGTGGGGACTGGTGGCCTATAGTTTGTTATGGCTGATGGCTGATTAACCTCATTGTTTGCCTCACCTGTTGAGCTCACTATATAGTCTATGCTCTGGTGGTCCAGATCATGCTTCCTTACTTATTTTATTTTTATATTATTTGAGGTTTTTAATTAGTGTGATGCTTAATGTCTGTGGCCAGTTCAGCTAGTCTTCTTTTTCCATTTTTGCAATAGCTTTTGTGCTTTGTGTAGATTTCAGCAAAGATTTATAAGAGGTCAGGACAGGGTACAGGGCCAACCCAGAACCTTCTTGCTAACCACTGTGTTAACCTAAATTGTAACTTTCAGTAATATTCAGTATTTAATAAGGAAAATAAGAACTTTCTTTTTAAGCACTGAAAGAGGGGAGGGTGATGTTTATTCAGCTCTCTATAAATGTCATATCTCAATCAAATTGAAAAGGCTGGTAAACTAGGAAAGACATTGAACGGTACTGTATGACTATGTTTGGCTGAGTCTTGACTAAGACATACATGTCCTCAGAAACAGCTCTGTCCGGGTTATTTTTAGAAGAACAGGATGAGAGGCTATAATGTCAGGATAGCAAAATTGATTTCATATGTCTACACACAATTCCTTATGTCAGCAGTTCCAAATCCGTAAACAGGAAGCGCTATTAGTCTAACATGCAATGATACGGGGGCTGAATCCCTGTGTGCTGTTACCAACAAAGCTTTATGTCTATTTACAATTAATCCCATCCTAATCAATAAAAGTGCACCGTCCCACTGCCCATTCATCAGCTATACTGCTCTCATGTTGCTGCCACAATACAACGTCATATATTCAGCCTCTCAACCTGTCAGCTTGTTGTTATCTATGTCTGAAGTCGGTCGCTGCCTCTCATACAGAAATGGGTTAGAGGAGAAAAGGTGACACAGCTGAGAAATTCCATTACAAAATAGGCCTAAAAACTTGTAAACAAAAACATGGACTTATTGCTGCACTGCAGAGTCTCTTCATTGAGTCATTCGGATTCTGTCTTGCTTGTGTTAAAATTAAAAAAGGAAACCTGGGCAGCTACAGGAGCCATCCTGACGTCAAGCAGAGATTTGTCTCACAGCAGCAGACAGACAGAGCCGTGTTTATGTGCAAACAAGGTTGACTCAAAGCTTCAAAATCCCTCTTTGACTCTGGTCCAATTCATCTACCTCTCCTCCTTTATGGCTGCAATACATTTAATAAAGAAACTGATAAAAAACAATTGCTCTTCCTGGATTCTCCTAATTAATACACGTAATGAAAACAGTAACTGCTCCTGATATTTGGAACATTCACCGTTGTTGCTGCTCTGTGTTTGTGATGTTTTTGCAGCCAAGCTCCTTGTGCATGTAGACACTAACAGGATTATGCTGCTAGATCTTTACACACTTGGACTTTCTCACACCACTTTGCTAGAAACACAGACTGAGCTCGGCTCGTCTGAAAGCCTGGAAACCACGTCACTTTTCTGCTGGTAGTGACGAACCCATGACATGTCTGTAAAGCCTCTGTCTCCAGCCTGCAGTCTTCAGGGTGACTCTATATGACTGGGCACTCAATGAAAATTGAATTAACGCATCTGGCCTGCATTACATCTGGGAGGGGTGACCGTCCACTGGCCACACACTACTTCCTGTTGCAGTGTCTGGTCTCCCACGAGGAGATACTGCCCTTTGTTTTTTTAGATTTCAAAAATGTCCTTCATCTTCACTCATTAGTCATATTTAGTATTTGTAAGATGTGTCATGGAGTAAGACTATCTGCCTCTTATATCACCTTATAATGTTGTTATGGCTAATGTGTTGGATGCTCACACATTCAGCATTAGCTTTCAGTTGAAAGGTAACGATATAGTTGTTTGTTTTTGTTTTTATACTGTATGTTTTTTTCACCTAACAGCTTTCTGTGGCTGCTGGAGACAATAGGGCAGTTTGTGGCAGAAATACAAGCTTCCTTTCAAAGGGAGTTTAGTTTTTCCCATTAACCTTCTTTAACTAACAAGGTGCTAAAAGGCTAAAATGCTCTTCGAATCTGAGCAGAACTGCTCTCAGGAGTCTCTCCAGGGCAGTGGTTCGCAAACATTTTCACATCCAGGACCCTAAACTGACAGAGATTAGATCACAGGCCCTCAGATGATACCATTTTTGCTTTTAGATGCTTTATTACACAAAGAGTTTGAAAGACGAGTGTTCATGCATTTTGTCATTGTCTGACTTATGGATGGAATTATCGTGAAAAATGAATTATTTCCCCTTTTTGCTGGGGACCCCCAGGAAACCCCTCAAAGACTTTGAGAACCACTGCTCTTGGTTCTTCAATACAATCGACATCTGTTCAATTGCACAGTTATAAAAGTGCAGATTAATGCTACTTTAGGAAGAATTATTAATAATATAACACATTTGAAAAGCTTATTTGTCTGTGTTGACCACTGATCATCTCTAATAACTAATAATTGACACGACTAGAAGTGGTGAATAAAGCAAAAAGTACATTTTCCACAATTGGCAGTTCTTCAGTTTCCTGTTAAAGCAGCATCAATCAGAGGGTGGGTAGAGAACAGAGTATGATCTAATCATATCTTAGTGCTGCTGCTTGCCTGTGTCTGCCACTGCCCTTCCCTGACATAAATAATTCAATCAATAGGTCTATATGTGGGTCTAAAGAGGGCACAGGGTGGAAGGAGGAGCAGAGATAAGAGTGCTGAGAGGTGAGGGTGGATGTAGGTTATGTGAACGACGTCTATTACTTAGAAATGTTATGGAATTCCCTCTTTACAACATAAATGGTTCAATCACACATCTATTTTTTCCTCCAACTGCAAAATTTCTCAACCCGAGAAGCCGTGAGGTGACACAAGCCACGTCGTCCCTTTCCTAAAGGTTAAAACCTTTAAATGTTCTGAATGTGCAGACTTAAGAGGACAATGGGCCACAGCACACTGGATCAAACATGGTTAGATCAGTGTGTGTGTAGTGTGTATATGTGTGGAGTGTGGGTAGTGAAAGACGGATAGAGCTTTTAGGTAATGGAAAACACTCTGAGCCTCTCTGGGCATGGGAGGAGCAGTAAATGATTTCCTAGCAGCAGCATGTTTCTCACCCAGGCCACTGGAGTGACTCACTCACAGCGAAATGTGGCTGATAAAACAGTAGTGATGGTGAGGACAGAGGGGGCTGCAAGGCTGCATAAATAATCCTTAAATAATACAAAAAGAAGGCTCAACATCTCTTTTTTCAACCAACAGTTACATCAAATCACTCCCTTTAAACATCTACAATAAAAGTGGCCAAATAATTGGATATTTCTTTTTAAATCACTGGAGTCTGAAACGAGGCTGCAACAACAACGGTACAAGTCCCGTTTTCTGTAGAAGTCACTTACCAGTAAAGGTGCTCCTCAACCATTTTGGTGACGGCTCGGGACACAGCTCTCTCCTGTGGAGTGAGGTTCCTGTTGAGGTTGACACCCAGTTTCTCCTCCAAGAAGTCCACGATGAACTCTGACCCTGAAGCCTGCACGTGGTTGTACTCGATCCAGGGCATCTTACCCTGAGGCGAGAGCTTCCCGTCAAAGTAGTTCTGGAGGGGGAAACAGCTTCACGTGAGAATATGAACGGATACTGTATAGTTTCTGTATCTTATTTGGATTCGTTTTCCTGATGTTGATTTTTCTAATGTTACATTTCAGAGGTTTCTCTTTCTTTTCAACTGCTTTTCTCAAGTCACGCAACCTAAATTATTAAAACAAATTACTGAACAATTGTAACCATTTTTTCAAATTTAGTTTTCTGTAGTGAATTGCAGGATTATTTTATACTTGGTCCCTGAAAATGACTGAAATAAAACACTATAAGAAGAAAACATTACTCCTTGATTGAACCACAAGTGACAAAAATCACAAGTGAACATTTCAAGGGCTCATCAGCCAAAAAGTAGAGTAGAACAATGTAGACTTGAAACAATGAAATTAAATGAAAGATCAAAAACTGGATTCTCTAAAAAACACAGTCACGCTTGGTGTGAAATTATTTTTACAGCAACTGTGCATGTGCATATTTGTCATTAATCAAGAACCTTCTTTGGAGCATTTGTTACAAGACCAAGAAAGACTCCTGAGAGAGAAATACAATTTACATATCTGGCAGATGCAGCAGTGTTGCTGGGAGTAAATATTGCAAGAACTGGCTATTTATGCCAACAGACTACTGAAACTCAAGCTTCATCAGCAGGTATTCAAAGACATATGTCACAGTAGCAGACAAGCTGTTTGACAACCAGAAACACTACAGCAACCATCATTTAAGAGTCTCCCTGTTCTGCTTTGATACACACTGAAGCACAGTGTGTGTATCACCTGGTAGGGCAGATCCACCATGCGCAGGTACGTCTCTATTTTGAGGCAGAAGGGTGAGAGGCTGGGCACCCCGTTCTTCGGCCTGGAGAACTGGTGGAGGATGATGGCGTCTTTAGAGTCCAGCTCCTGCTCCTTCCTACACAGGCAAAACAAAGGCAAAACAAAGTCTTTTGTAAATACAGAGTTGTTTGGACTAGTCTGTTGCTCATTTACACAGACTCTTAGATGCTTTTACAGCACCCAAAGAAAAGTAAACATGATTGTATTTAATTAGTTTTCCAAGATTTAATTTTAAAATCAATGCTAATTTATCCAGTGAACAAAGTCATCTAGTATAAAAAGATTTGCTTTTGATTGACATTCAGCAGAAAGAAAAAGCATTTATCTCAAACACAGTGACATAAGGAAACAAAAGAGTCTCTGACATACCAATTTCATAGTTACTATAATAGATTTTCTCATTTGAGTTTGATGACTGACTGGCAGCAAATAGCTGATTCTGTGAGGAGGAAAATAAGCTTTGATATCTTCAACCCTGCCGGCAGCGTGTAGACACTGGCAGGAACAACAGCAGAGAGAACACAGATACGAGCTTCAAACACAGCAGTGCTGTCTTTTAATGAAAATGTTCAATTGTCCTGTGTCTGGCTGGGAGTTACGGCGCGGTGAGATAAATACAGAAGCATCCAAACAGAAAGCAGGAGCCGCTGTAACAAACCTTCATGGGAGGAGCAGGTCACACCTGTAGTTTATTTTAGCACTGACAGTCCCTGTGTCCCTGAGCTCAGATTTTTTTTTTTTTTAAAACTCTTGCAACAACCCACCAACCAACGCATTGTTTTTCTGAGTTTGCAGTGACTCAAGTGACCTTACTTCATTAACATTCAAACAAAAGGCCTGTTCTGACCTACATTTTCTTGTCCTGGTTGAACTGAATCTGGACTGTTTACTGGCTTACAGGTTGTTTACGAGATTCAAGTCACGATCGTCACTTTACCCCACATAAATTCCTTACCTTACCTTACCTTAGGAAACCCAAGGTATTATTAAACTATATCTATTTGAGGTCAACTATTTGAGGAAGTGAGAAAAGTTGAGGTTGGAATTAAAAGGCATGCATGTGTATATGTGGAAAAGATTGTTGCTACTTATTTCCTGTATCACTATGTTCACTCAGCTGAGTGGTATTAAGAGCTTCTGTCAGAATTGAAATTATTGACTAAATGAGTCATCACATTGCTCCAGTTTCAAGCCAACACACTGCTGGACGCTTCCAATCACTCTCTACAGCTACAATCACACTGTAAAAGCCTGCGATTATAAATTATTGTACTGTTTGTGTTTCCAGGGCCTGCAGTGGCTGTGACAAACAAAAACATAATACAAAAAAAAAAAAGGAAAGATTAAATCATTTGAAATCAGATCACATCAGCACTGATATGAAATATACTGCATACAAAGCAAAGCAAAACAAACATCTATTTATTGTCTCTAACACTTAAATGTGACCTGCTTTAGTCTGTACATCGTACTCAGGAGAAATACAGATAAATCTATTAGGTCAAATCTGTTTCTAACCAGATGTTATTTATGCAGAACACAGGGATGTGTAACCTTTACAAGGCAGCATTAGTGTCATCACTGTCCAGACAGACTCTCTCTGCTCTGTTTAGCATCATCACTGGCCAATGCCTTTTCAACTTCAGTAATTTAATATAACTCTACGGTGGTCTGGACACATCTACTCTTGTTTTAACCCATTACTGTTTGGGTTACAGTCATACTGCACATTACTCTGTCCATGAGTATGTTTTTGACTATACTGCCAACTGGTTCATGCATAGGTCGATGTGACCTACCAACTTGTTACCCCACTCAAATATGCATGTCACACTCAGATGTTATATATGAGGGGTCGATCAGTTTCATGATTATTATTATCATTTTTTCTGTAGGATGACAAATTAAAGCCAGTGTCAACCTAACACATGCTAAAGTAGACTGGGTGTTTTGTTTTTTGTTTACAGTGGTGCGTGTTGTTTTTCTCCTGTAGGCAGCTAACCCCCTATATGCACAGGTTGTGTGTGTGTGTGTGTGTGTGTGTATATATATATATATATACACACACACATATACACATACATATATACATATATACACACATATATACGTATATATATACAAAAACATACATATACACACACACACACACACATCAGGCTTCTATAGTGTGGTGTGGTGCTGAAACAGTGTCAGGTCGCTGTCTACAGTTACATGGTGCTGAAAGCAAATGCACTGCAAGTCTGTGCCCGGTCTGTGTTGTGCATCCAGTCCTGTCCTTTTAAATGTGGTGCTAAAACGTCCCTGATGAGACACTTGAACAACCCTCCAAACATTAAGGAGTTCTCATTGAAGGGACGGAGAATAAAAGGCGACCACTGAGCCAACATCATCACATGGCAGGAGCAGACGATGCCGGCGGGCTGCGGCTCCAGACTCAGTGTCCTGCACGTGATTCAGCAGCAGCGTTTCTGCACGAAATGCAAGGTTACACAGATTATCATGGGGGAGGGGGAGTGAAAGCACAAACTACCAGGCCACTGTTACAGGATGTACTTACTCCCCGGCACTGGCCCGGCCCGGCCCAAAATAATCCCCATTGACAGGCACGCATTCCCTGCACTAACAATAGTCCCGAGTTAATCACTTTCACATCGCGGGAGCTGATCAGATCTCATCCATCCTCTCCCACACAGCACAGTTTTTACATGAGTTCATTAAAGGTCTGTCGGAGAGCGCTGGGTTTATTCACGCTCAGGTGCCGGCGGAGCTGGCACACGAGCGGACGCGTGACTCGTGTTTTATTTATTAAATTTTTTTTTTTTCTTTTCTCCACCTACTGTCGCGTCCTTGGAAGGAGGAAAACAGGGAGTGAAAACACAGCAACCACCGCGAGATTTGTAGACATGTTACATCCCATGGACGCGCTTCTATACCCAGCCATGGTTTCATCACAGCCCCGGTCCCCAATGACCCCGGCCGGCCACTGTCTGCAGGAGTGGCTGCTATTTAGACCCTCAGCTCTGGAGGCGAAATAAATAAAGCGCAGACCAGACACGCCGTGCACCCCTACCTGATGGCGAGCAGCTCATGCAGTAGGTAGGCTGCAGCAGCCAGCAGGGCCCCCCCGGTGATGTACAGGGTCTTCTTCCACCAGGAGTCCGAGCCCAGAACCGACATGATGCCTCCGTAGTCCTGTAAAGGGAAGGCAATGATATAGCCATACAAAGACTGCTGCTGCTCGGAGGCGCACAGCCCGAGGGGCAGGCTGTGATTCCGCCCGAGTTCAACCACACACGGCCGGGAAGAGGCGAAGCCAGCAGCCCAGTACATCCTCCCTCCCTCGGTTACAGCCACCCCGCTTCCTCCCTGCTGCAGTCCCCGGTAGGCTTCATCGAAACGCCCGGCGGGTTGTCTACGGCATGGCGGCGGTGTGGCTAATCTTCCTCCAGATAGTCAGAAGGGAGGAAGCATTTCGACACCCTCCCCGGGATGATGCTCAGCACCCTCTTCGTTTTCCCTTGCAGGTTTCAGGGAGAGTCAAGAAAGCCAGACGCAGAGCAACTTCACTTCCGGCTACAGATTTCAAAATAAATGTCCCATGTTGCTTTTTGTGGCAATGTTATTTGCAGTGCTCATCAAACAGTATTTACACTTTAATCCATTATAAAACCTTCCATTATTTAACTAGTGAAGCTGTAACCGTCAGTCCCACATACCCCTCCTTATGATACTTCTAACATTAGTCCTGTAACTTAGTATTACTTTCGTTATCAGTTCAACTGCAGATCATTTTCCTAATTATTCTATTGTTCATAATTTTATTTATGAATTAATTATTTATCTGAGACAAAAGTGACACTAAGATGGTTCAACACTCAAATATATTTAGTTTACTATCATGTCAGACGTATATGATTGGTTATCGATTATGTCACATTTCTGAGGCTGGAAATGAATCATTTCTGGCATTTTGCATTGAAAATGCTAACATTAATCAGTCATTAGCAGCAGCAGATGCTTGTTACTCTAACACCATATGACAATATTTGGCCTTTTACAAAATAGTCTACACGTTTTGGTCCTGCCTCCACCGTACATATCACATTGTAGATATGATTACACTATTTTTTTTAAGTGGAACTTGAACATATATTGTTTTTCTTGTTCTGTACAGTTTTTTATACTTGATTCATTGATGAGATTCTTTGTACTTGTCTTGTTCTCGCATAAATCCTTAATAGCAGCCAACAGATCAAGGCATGGGGCGGTTTGAACAACAAAAATCAATAATACCATAACGTCATTGCTTTTATTTTTAGGACGAACTTGAGCCTTTTCCGCTGTTGGTGTGTTAGCGTTGGGCAGCTTGACGCATGTGGCCTATTGTCTACTCCAGTGGAAAAAAGTCACCCCGCCCTGACGGGCTCCCGCATCCCAGTGAAACCAGTGTCCATCAACACAACATGACACACACTTCATCCCACGTTCGTGTGAAACAGGGTGACACTCACTTCACGCGACAGCCTCTTCAGTGGATGTGTAGCCGTGACTTGTTCACTCTTCACGGGCTAAATTACTCAGTAACTAACTCCATAAACAGTTGCCTTGAAGTGGCGCGTCCTTGTGCAGAGACTATGGTGATTTCAACACATAAAGCTGTGGCGAACTAAGCTTCAGAGGGAGGCTCGGCGTCAGTTTGTCCGCTTTCAGCGTGAACATAACAAACGGGCGGAGCAAAGTCTACTTACTCTGGAGCAACTTCTGAAGTGCAGGAAGACGCTCATCGTGACAGGGAGCTCCAGCGGGTGAGGTGTGTGTGTGTCTGCCCAGCATGCCGAGGGCTGGACAGGACGACTTGGGAGAACAGAAGACGTCTTAAGCCGTAGCTTACATCACCGTCTGTACCGACCTGGCGCCGGTGAAATCCCGTCTCCTCCGTGAACGGGTGCAGCCTGTCCAGGTCACCGACAGGAGCCGAGTTTGAGCCCAACAGGACATTTACTTTTCAGGTGTCGCCCGGTGATGTGCACCGAAGCCTCGGCTGCAGCCATGGATACTGCAAGTTAGGGGCGCGCACTCCCGCGGCCTCAGGGAGCGCGCATCACAGCAGCAGTGTTTGTTGCTGTGTGGAGCTGAACTAACGTGGGACCAGTCTGCTGCAGACACTGTAGCAGCACTGCTCTGACATGTGCTGTCTGTTAAATACACAGCAACACGCTGGCACCATCAAGCTGACACACTAATTATTTCTTGAGTGAAATGCTCCTGGTGTGGGGGCCTCTGGATCTTCACCCCCCCCAATCCCCTTATCCCATTATCCCCCATTCCTCAGAGTCCATTTCATAATCTGCTGCATTAGAGGAACACTATGATTTTCGTGCAGCTCTTACAGCCTGGTTATTGGTCTCTCAACATCACGCAAGCCTGACTTATTCTCTGCTCTGCCATGGGTGTGATTTGTATTATATAATACTTCCACAGGAGGCCCATTATAATCTCAGAGGAAGTGACTGTCCACTCTCATGTGTGGACAGGACTTCTATAGGCTTTAGCATCTAAACATGGTTTTTGGTGAGCAGCTCAAATAGGCATTAACTCATATTTGCTGGGTCAAACTTGTCTGGTTTCACTCTCGTGCTTTCACTCATGACACAGTTTTAATGTAGGATATGGCAGATTACAAAATATTCAACCAAGAACAGCAAACTGGCCCAGTAGTGTTTACACTGCAAATGATCAATGTGAGCATAACAGATTCTGTAGCTGTGTGGTTACAGCTCTGCTGCTGAATTACATAATTAGGGGATGTTCAGTTGCCCTGCACAGTTCACTATCATCATATGTAACACTGGCTCAGATTAAAGCAAAGGCTGACTGAAAGCCAATAGCAGAATACAATCTTACTCTGAGTGCAAATCAACAGCGGCACATCTCTAAATCTATCTCAAGGCTGTTTGTCTCTTTCCTGTAATAACCAATGTCTCACGCTGCATCCCGGCCTCTGGCCTCTGTGAAGTTACGACTCCACGGATCTAAATTTATTTATTTATTTCCATTTTCTGACATGTTGTCCAGTCTTGAGGCTCAGCTGTGTGTAGCTGCAGTGTGGTCCTCTGGGTGGGGGCTGCTTTCCTCAGCTTGATCTGGCTGGGGGCCGTCTCTCAGTTTGACAGCGTGGAGGGCGTAGTTGATGGCAGTGCTGTTTGTCCAGCTCCAGGCTCCTGATACTGGGTTGTACAGCATTCCTTGCACAGGCTGCACTGAGAAACCATCTGATAGAGAATGAGGTGATTAGAGGGGTTAGAGTCTGAAGCAGAGAGGGCAAGACAAGCAACACAAAAACACCCTTTTCTATGTCCTTAACAGAATATTTTTAACTTTAGGCACCATAGTGACATGAAATAGTGACAGTGCAGCTGATTTCAGTGGCTGGTTACATCACTGAGCCTCATCCTCTGAAGCTTCTAAAATTAAATTATCTTATGTAAAAGACTAACATTGACTAAACTAAAAACAAAGACTAGGAATATGTTGTCAGTGTAAGAGGACAATTAAATTTTGTTTCATTAAACTCAAATTTAGAGATGAGACAGAACATGAAGTCAGCCAACACAAATGATGAACTTCTCATCAAGTGCACCTATTAATAAATTAAATGAATGAATAATAAATTAAACCTCCACTCCTAATGTGCCAATCAGTGACTGATAATTTGTTTCTTCATGTCCAACTAAGAGTTTGAACTGTGAGGTGCACACTTATTTCTCCTGCTGACATGTAAGAAACACATCTCTTGTGATTTGGAATCTTCACAAAACTACATTTAGTTATATATCATATTAATATAAATTAGCTTTGTGAAGTCAAATGTTTAAATCATGAATGAAACACATTTCAGTCTGATTTCTATTCTTACGGATTATTAACACTTCCTGCTCTATATTCTTATCAAATGAATGTTTTCTCATGTGCATCTTCTTTTGGCTGAATGGAAATTAGAGGGACTTACTGGACTCCAGGAGGCGTTCCAGCTCCACTGGGCTGATGAACTTTTCCCAGTCGTGTGTCCCACTGGGAACGATACGCAGCAGCTGCTCGGCTACAACAATACCCAGTGCGTATGACAGGTTGGTTTTATTAATAGTAGTGATGAAGAGTGAGCCGCCCGGCTGCACACACAGAGAACGGACAGTTTGAGTTTATGTCAAGCCAAGTGTGAAAGACTTTGCATTTTCTGTTTGACTGGACTGTTGCTTCAGAAAGCAGATTTTACAACGGCAACACATCCTTGTAGGTATTTTCTACACATGTGAGGTGCCTTTGCTACCTGAGTCACAGGGGTATTTATAGACTGGATTTAAAGCTTTCAGTGGATAGACTCCAGTGCACGAGATGAGTGACACTGCCAAACCTCAAGGTTGAACCCCGATTGTGATGAACAGTTTAAACAGGAAAGGGGAGAGAAGGAGAGAGACTGGAAGGGATGGAAAATAAAAGAGAATTCTGTTCTTTTTCTATAAAGTGAATCCAAACATTTAAGGAATTCATTCATCTCTGCCTAAGTGCCTTAAATCAAGCTACATTTTACCTTTTTTTTTTTTTTTTTTTGTGAAAAAGTAAATTGAGTGATTTGGGGAAGAGAGAGATAGGGAGAGAGTCCAGTTGTGCCTCAGCCAAATGCAGCGGCATTAAGTTAAGATTAGTCTTTTTCCCTCTCAACACTCTGCCCCACTGACCTATGAGATTATGATCATCTAGCCTCAGTATTGATGCACAGCTTTCACCCAAGCTCGTCAAGGTTCAATGCAAACCACACACATTAAAACACATGCTAACCTATTCCCAGTGATGCACAACAGATGCAAACAGCAAACATAGCAAAATCACCATATGCACATTAGCATCCGCTCAGACGCACATACAGACACGTACTGTACTGATGCAGAAGTGTCTGACATGAGCTAACAGCTGGGGGGGGGGGAACACGCACACGACCATGAGACACACCTTCAGCACGTGGCTGCAGCAGAAGGCGAATGTTTCCAGGTCGGCCAGATGTTCCACCACCTCTGATGCTACGACCGCATCAAAACAGCCTGCTCCCTGCTCCTCCTCCCCTGCTGAGAGCTCCTCTAAGGTGCAGGCCTGGTAGGAGACCCGGTCACAAAGGTCCGGGTCATAGGATGCATGAAGCTGGGCGGTGCTGATGCTGTTCTCTACTGGATCTATACCCAACACGTCAGCCCCCAGGCGACCGAGGGGCTGGAAAAGGACAGAGAGGAGAAGAAAACCACATATAATCTTCATATTGTTTTAAAATGGCTCTATAGAACATCATGCTGCTTACAAAAAACTATCTTTGGCTTATATATATATATATATATAAAATATAAAGCAGTATTTTCTGTGTTAAGTTAAGTTGTCCATTGACCACAGCTGCTACATATCAATCTCAACATCTCAACCTCCAAATAGTTTCTACTGGGTATTCAGCTGCAGTTCACCTGGAGTGTCCAGTGAGTTTCTGGATAAAATGAGCTCTTTGCTTTTTGCTTCCATTAATTTGAAGCACACAATCGCAGAGGACCACCAGATCCATATCGTCTGCATATTTTAGTAAATTCGTTAGTATAAAAAAGCAACAACTGTGATTTATTGTCATGAGTATGAATCACTCATGATAATAAATCACCATAATATAACCATCATAAGTGGTTGGATGTGAACTACAGCGCCCTCTTCTGGACACAACGTGAAGACACAGCCCTGTGTTGAGAGCTGCACTAGTTGCCCAGGGGCCGATCTCCATCCTCCCACAGTTGATCGCTCCTGATGGGAAGACTTATTGTGACAAGACACCCAGAGACACAACCACGGTTTAAATCTTAACGGACACTTTTTTGGGTCTTTGGGTCTGTGTGTGTGTGTGTGAGTGAATGTGACAGTCTGGGTGACAGAGCTATATAAATACAGGACCTGATTTTGTCTTCCCAAATCACACAACACGGCTGGTAGATCCTCAGTTCAAATGAAGGCAGCGACAGTAGCTCTGTCGTTGCTGCACTAACAAACAGATAAATAACTGTAAACGACCGACTGTCCCGTCCACCACACTGCGACCAGTCAAATCAAAGCAGGAGAAGATCCGGGCTGACGTTTAAATGTTTCTCAGGCACTGGTATGTGAACAGACTGAGACTGTAATGCATTGAAAAGCAGAGTCTTGTTCTGCAGCAGACTGCTGTGACAGGAAAGGTAGCAATTGAAACAACTGCGACTGGACAGAATGTGTAGGGGGAGATATTTTTGCCTGCATTTCTGTTGTTGTTTTCACTGGGTCTGCATCTTTCTCACAAAACACACACACAGTTTACCTCTGTGAGCAGACCTCCTCCACAGCCAACATCCAGTATTCTCAGTCCTGCAAGTGGTTTCCCAGGATGACGCGCTCTGTGCACATTCAGCAGATTATCCCTGTGCAGGTAAATGAACAGTTGAAATTTCAAATCACAACATCTCTCACCCCTCACGTCGTCCTCCTGCTGTCCAACAGACAGCCACCTTGGTCTAATCTGAAGAGACAAGGGAAGATGCTTGTATTTTTAAAGATCCACAGCCTGCATAATGCTGCTTAGCACACAGTGATGTATGGGAGGCCAGAGACCCGACATCTAGCTTGCCACTCTGTCACAACCACCCCCATTTAGCCGGGAGCTGTCGCGTCAGCCATCTGACAAGCACAAATTATCCTCTGGCCACAAATTCAGCCCTACCTTGCTCCTGTGCTCCCTCCTCCCTACCTTGCTTCCTTCTTCCCTCCCCTCACACGCTGTCTAACGGCTGTCTGCCTCAGGCATGAAACATGCAGAACAGGCCCAGATCTGTGTATGCATCATCCTCATTAAAGCTCTGCTGCGGTGCAAGAGCATCCGTGCAAACAGAGCAGGGGAGAAGATTAGATGTTGGCAGACATCCACCTAACTAGCTCCTCACATCAACACAACACACAAAGACACTGACAAAAGCTACTCAGCCACAGTCTGAGTGCAATGTGTGTAGTGGTATCTATGTGATAAACCATTATTAGCATGGTGTACTGTTATGCTAATGATTAAATATTTCTACTTCCTTAACTGTGGTTAAAAAAAAGGACATTTTAACCTATTTTGTGATTTTTATCATTCATTCATTTTCATTTGAAATCATATTTGGTTAAATTAAAAACAAGCATGTATAGCAGTATAATATAATATTACAGAGCTGTATTGTCACTCAGTTATCTATCTATCTATCTATCTATCTATCTATCTATCTATCTATCTATCTATCTATCTATCTGTCTAAATACTTGCCTTTAGCACAAAATGGTGTCCTTGTATACATATTACAAAAACACTAAAGGCTTCTTATTGAAACTAAATCAATGCAACATGTGTTTACATGCATTAACCAGGACAGCAGCATTGCAATATCGCTGCTAATTCCTTCCTGACAAATGGCAGTAATGGAGAAAAGATCACGTGTCTGATATCAAATTTGCATCTAATTCAAGTGACTGAAATCACTGCATATTGATCACATTAGTCTCTGAAAATTCATCTGTTCAGATGGGCTCTTTATCCTTATATCTGTTTTTCCTCTTGTATATTTTATCTGGCGTTTTTACTTTTGCTTTTATCTGATGCATTTTGATTTTAATTCTTTCATTTGATTTTATTCTTTTCATTGTGAAGCAGTGTGTGACTTGTGTCTGTGAAAAGTTTTCTTTTAAAATACAGCAATGTTAAAATTCATCAACGAGCACAAGCTCATACGCACGTTTTTCAAATTGAGACTGTTGTGAAAACTGAATTAAAGCAAGTGTAGAAGTCTGCAATAATCTCCATGGAGATGTGTGTATCTACAACCATCAACCATGTTAGGGTTCTGGTCCGGTCTAAATTCTTTGTAAAATATTTTCAATGTCACTGAACCCGAGTGCACATTTAACCAGACCTCACTGACCTTTAAAACAAAAGAGGAAACACAGCAGCATCAACAGTATCACAGTATGCCTGTCAGAGTCTAAAGGTAGAGCAGCAACAGTGGCAGCGGTGCGGCTGCCTCTCATTTAGACACACCCTGAGGGCACAGCCGGATCAAAATCAGCCTCCCTCAGACGTACACTGGCACTGGATCTGTCATACTGTCAGCATAAACACCCATCATCATCACCACCAACAGGACCTTAGAGGGGGGAGGGGAGACCATCAATGGGCTCTTGGGTGGATGGGTAATGTAATGATTATCATCCGTGGCCCCAACAGCAGATCTTATCAATCAAAACAGCCACATCCAGCCCCCGAAACATTCCCCTATGTAGAGTAGGGGTGGCTGAAAATGTGCTGATGTGTGTGGAGAATCCTGTCACTTTACATTTCTGTTGCTTCAGTGTTTCCCTGCTCTAAAATACCACAAGGCTGGATCTGCTTCAGGCTACATTTTGACACAAATGTCTCTGCCAGTCAAACGCCTGGGTTGACAGTGACGTAGGCACGGCATCTCAGCGCTACAGGAATAAAAGAAATAGTGAAAGGTATATTCTGTTCAGACACACACCGTATAAAAGGCACCCTCAGGTCATTCATGGCATGAAGAGCTGCAAATTCTCCCTGTTCATCCCACCACTTGCTGGCCAGGGACCGGAACCTCTTCACCTCATCGGGGTCCACTGTGGTCTGGGAGGCTGACCGAGTGCTGCGAACAAAAAAAAAAAACACAGACAGGCACAGATAAACACAACTCAATAATGATGTTTGGAGCCCTACAAAAGTCATTGTAATATCTAATATCATCCTATAAAGTCTTCCAAATACTGCTGAAATGACTGGTGGATCCAACATCTAAAGTGTGAGCATTTGTTGCTTACCTGGATTTTACCTCATAGATAACATGATAGTTTTGTGTATTGGAATGACAAAAAGACAAAAAAAATGTAAAGAGGTCAACGTGGCTCTAGGGAACAGTAATAACTTCTATTCTGTTGTATTATAGACTTATATTTAACAGTCAGATCCTGAGAGAAAGTCGCTCAAACTTCAATCTTACATTGGCCAGGAAGGTTATGTTTCCATCTGTTTGTTAAATTGTCAGCAGGATTATAGACTTTCACATAACTTGGTAGAGGGATGGGCCAGTGAAGAACCATGGATGTCTGAAGGGACCTGTTCTAATGTTACAACCGTGAGATGAACCCAGTGCATGTTGGGTTCAGATCAAGGCTTTTTTTCCCTTTTTAATTTGCAGGATTGTTTGGCCTTGGTGCGGGTAGTTGTTCTGCTGCTCTTGCTATACATCTCTATGTGGAACCTGCATTATTTCCTCCTGCAAACAGAGTATTTTATGCATTTCTGGACCCAGCCCCTGTTTGTCTGCAGCGTCCCAGGTTGCCAGATTTGTGGGCATCACCATAATTATCTCGCCAATGCAAACATTTACATCAACAATACCAAGTCAAAGTCAACCAAGTCTCAAGTCCTAAAATGTGACTTAAGTCGTCAACCCCTGGAAGTGGAGCTAAAAGCCCCACCTGCCGATTTTTGAGCAATTAGCTACTTGACTTTCACCCATCAAACGATCTTTCAACTTCACGGCGACACCGGGAGGGCGAGGCACAGCTGAGTGCTGCTGCCGTACCTGCTCTGACAGGACCCGGCTTGGTGCTGCACCTCCGGACGGACGCTCCTCCGCAGCCACAGTGACCGCTGTTTACACACCGCCGCCCAGCTGAAGCCGCGGCGGGCCGCAGCGCTCTGCAGCGCCCCGCGCACAGAGCTCCGGTCCCGGCCGCACAGTCCCAAGAAGAGGCGGCCAAACTTATTAGAGTACATGTCACTACACGCTTTAGCTGCTAGATGGCTGAACTCGGTCGGTACCCTACGTCCGTCAGTGGAAGTTGGGTGCTCCAAGCTTTTGCGCTCGGGCAGAAACGAAACAGCTTTTTAGTTCCTACTGGTCGGACACGTAAAGTTGTTGCTATGGCAATTATACTGAGCACTTTACTTCAAAAACTATTATGTTAGATTTCAGTGTTTGACCGAGGCCTTGACAGTCGCAGGTGCTTAATACACTACTGGGTTTTATTTAGTTGAAGTTACAGAAGCTTTGTTTGGTCAGTGATGATCCTGTTGGTCACCTTCATCGGGTCTGACTCATAATGGCCCGTCTTCTATATTTTCTGATGAGAAACTGAAGCTACGTTAGTGTCAAGCAGCTAAAAGGCTAAGACCCCACTGCATCAAGCTGCTGCTGTGATGGGATGTTGTCTCTGAAGTTCACACATGATGAATCCTGACCTGAAGCTGACTGACAGCAGTAGCTCTGCCCTGTTGACTCAGATCTAACACCACGTCCTCATGAAGAAATGGGGTTTCCTATTGAATGTGGCATAAGGATAAAAGACACACTGAGACAAAAAAATAAGCAACAAACTGTTTTATTGGACATTTTACAATAATATTTGGGGGGAAAAAAAGTTAATCCTGTTATGGTTTAAAATGATACAACTTGAGTTTTTAGTGTCCACCGAGTCTTATTAAGGTTTGCATAATAGTACAAGTGAAAACTCCTACCATTCAAAATGTCTTGTTCTTCAGTCACACTTTAAAAATAACAACATATTTACAAAGATGAAAGAAATGTATGAGGGGGTTCACCTACACAACTGCCTCTATAATGAGACAAGCCTGTTCAACTCATGGAATTTAAAATGGTAAAGTGCACAGATCAGGAGGTTAACTGTGCTCCTCAGCGTCTGCTACGACGGGAGGGGGACGCTGACCTGTAAGAGATGTGTGGACACGACATTAATACTGATTCAAAGACACTTACCCACGCAGACTATAAAACACAAACATGCACAAATACCCCCTCCCACCAGACATACTGCCAGAGTATGAAATACTGTACATAATCTCCATAAGAACAGACCCTAGAGAAGAACATCTACCCTGAGCAGCATAGTGCAATGACAGAAATGTTAGTTTGGTTCACTTAATTCGCTCACTCTACTCTGGGCAGGAGACATTATCACTAACAAGGTGCTAAAAAACTCTACTCAGGCAACAGGGGCGTTATGTGGATTTAAGAAAACTGGTTAGAAGTTCATCAGTGGATAATTTGCATTTGATAGATAAAACCATCACTACACACTCTTTATTGCATCAGGCTTGACTTTATACAGTTAAGCAGATGTGACTGCATTTGAAAATTTCTCAAAATACTCAGGCAACAATTTTCATAACGTTCCTTCAGTTAAGTTAGTTAGAAAATATGCTGATTACAAGGAATCCAGAGAAATCACATTGAGACATACAATGAGAACATACAATTGAAAAAAAGCAGGAAAAAAACGAATACTACCTTGATCGTGACTTAGACTTGTGTTTGCGGCTTGCCTTCTTACCAGACTTGTGAGATTTTTCCGTCGACCTTGAGCGACTACGTTTTGATTTCTTAGATTTCTTTTCCTTGCTAACTTCAGGGGTTGGGGATCTACTAGAGTCAGAGTCTGAGTGCCTCTTGCTAGCTTTGGCGGAGCCCTTCTTGCTGGCTTTGCTATCGTGCCGGGAGTGCTTGTCACTCTGAGAGTCCGTGCATGAGTCGCTCTCTTTCCTTTTCTTCGATTTGCCATTCTCCTCTGCAACTACAGAGCTTCCCTTTTCCTTCTCCCTTTCTCTCTCTTTGGCTTTTGGTTTTTCTTTCTTTTTATCTGATTCTTTTTCTCTATCCTTGTCTTTATCTTTCTTTTTCTTATCTTTCTCATGGCTGCGACTCCTGTCTCTCCTCCTCTCTCTGTCTTTGCTGGAGGCCTTCTGCTTGTGTTTGCTGCTTCGGCTATGACTGCTGTCTCTGCGCTCTCGGCTCCTCTTCCTCTCCTTATCCCTGTCTTTCTCCTTCTCTCTCTCTCTGCTGCGACTGCGGCTGTCTCTGGCCCTGGCTCTGCCTCTGTCTCTGGACCTGGACCTACTCCTACGACTCCTGCGTTCCCTGGAGTCACTGCGGTCTTTCTTGTGGCGGCCTGATCTCTCAGCACTGCTCCTCCTCCTGTCCCTGACCTTCTCACTGCGGTGCCGATGTGAACTGTGGCTGCGGCTGCGCCGCCGAGCCTTGTGAGATGAAGAGCGACTACGCCTCCTCTTCCTACGTGGGGAGGATGATCGGGAGGAACTGCGGGAAGATGCTGAAGAGGAGGAGGATGATGATGAGCGACTGCTGCTGTGGCTAGAGGAGGAAGGGGAACTGCTGCTGTGACCATTGGCCGGGGAATCACTGCCACCTCGCCCTGATCGCTCCTTCCCTCTACCTGAGTGCTTGCCTTCACTGCCCTCCTTTTCACTACGGGACCTACGCCTCTCTACCAAGGGCTCCGCCTCCCTCTCTTTTACTTCCTGTTTGTGTGGATTTTCTGTCTGGCCCTCATCGTATTCCCCCTTTTCTCTGATCAACCTCTCCTTCACCATTTCTTCTGTAGAAACAAACAAAAAAGATTAAAAATATCAGGCACTGTTTGTAAACACAATTTGAACACTGTGTGTACCAAACGGTCAGTACTAGTCTAGAACAGGATTTCACTCCAACTCCTTTAACTTTACAAATACCAGATCAGTTTTAACAGTTTCCTTTATTTATTACACCAAATTCAATGAAAACAGGAAAAACTAATTAACACTTTGAAAATTAAAAATACACTAGAAGTTAGAATAAAGCTGGACAAACATTTTTAGTTTGTGTCAGTGCATTAGGACATGTCTTACCACGTGCAAGCAGAGCCTCCTGCACCTGTTTTTCTTGCAGCTGCTGCATTTCCCGCTCTTTGCGGCGGAAGGCATCCTGCTTCTCCCGGATGCGGTGGCGCAACTCCTCCTCATCTGTGTCGGAGGATTCTGACCCTCGCACGCTGCGATCATCCTCATCCTCACTCTCATCTGAACCATAGTCACCAAGCCCGCCTGCCACAACAGAGCCCCCGGGTTGTTGAGTGTTGGAAAGGACCAAGATCCATTTTCACAATCAGGCTTCAACTTCTGAAACCCTCAATCCCAATCCAAGGCCCCCTCAATCCCAATGAAAGGCACTTCATCCTGTTTAACTTTGTATTTCACACTAATAACCCTCTTTAATACAAACGTATACATACATAGAACCCTCATTAATATAAATACTTTGGATTTGAGCGCATGCTTCTAACAAAGTGCAAAAACTAAACCCAAATCAATCAGTAGGATGCCACTTCTGCTTTAATCTTAAAAATAAGGCAGCGTATTTGGGCTTTATGTCTTGCAGCTTTTCTCATGTTCCTACTAACACCGCGCCAAAATTAAAAACTCAAAATATTTTCCTTCCCTCCCCCCAGTGACAGAAAAAGGGATACTCACTGAGACCAGTCAGAGAAGCCAGTGCACTTGACTGTGCCAGCTGTTTTGCAGGAGCTTTGATTCACATCAACAACAGGAACAACATGTTAAAACACATACTGCCATTTTCTCAAAGGCAAGAGAGTCGCTAGAGAAGGGGGTCACAGATAAAGCACTATTCACAAGAGCTGCCGTTGGTAACAGGAGAAAAAAAACAAAACAAAAATAAAGGCAAACAAAAAGAAAAAAGAAAAAAAATGGAGAAGAGAGAGAGGGTTAACAAACAAACTTCTGTCACACAATCCAAGTCAAACAGTCGGGCTGGAAGGAAAGAACCAATCTGTACTAATGCACAGTCACTTCAATGGAGGAAGTCTCTTGTATCTATAAGCAGGTGCTGGTCAGAGTCAATGCTGACTTTATTCAGCCATACAGTCTTTCAGCAGGACCTTCAATACCATGATGAACAGTTTTTCGATTACTGTTTGTGAGAAACATTGCTCTGCTCTCTCTCCTTCTGATGCATTAGCAGAGAATGGTTGAAAATGCAAATCTGACATACTCCCATATTTGCTGCTCAATCAGCCTGGTTTAAAGGGCATAATTGAGTCTAATTTAAAGAGATCATTCTGCACATAATGGATTCTCTTCAGATTTAAACATAATGTCTTGGTGACACGTATAGATGCTGCATAAACTGGAAAAGACAATGGCAGACCTCGAGTGGCTTTCCGGTGCGTCTCTTTGGCCACGTGCAGGATCTCTTCATTTGTGACCTCAAGAAGGATCTCCGTCAGAAGTGTTTTGGTGATGATCATCTTAAAACAAGAAGGAAGTGTCAATAAATCTTTTCAAAAATAGTTCGATCAACAACAACAACAACATCCAAAAACAAGTTTTTGAAATGGTCAAACTGACCAGCTGAAATTCCTTCTCCTCCTCAGTCATTTCAGGTTCACTGTCCTCCGCCGGAGGAGATGGGCTCCGGCCAGAAAACTCTTTCTTCGTGGAGGTCTTCTCTTCATCGTCATTGTCATCATTCCCCTCATCATCACTGTCCTGATGCAGACAGAAGCAAAGATATTTTACTTAAAAAAAACAAACAGACAAAAAAAACAAACAAACAAACAAAAAAAAACAGCATAGTGCGCATCATTTGTAAAGGCAATCATTGACAGTTCCTGTAATGTCCTTTCACCACTGACACAACACATAAAGTGTAAACGTCGTCAATCAAGGACAGAAAAGGGCTGCTTACGAATTTGCTCTTGCGGGGCACACGTGGCCCATCACCCTCCTTGTCTGCCTCGTGCCCTTTGCCATCATCTTTTGCCATTTCTGCACGCTCCTTCTCCATTCGTTCTCGCTCCAGCTTCTTCTGCTTTTCTCTGTCCATCTTTTCAAGGCCCTCACGAATCCAAGCAGGTAGTGTGCGTCTTTTTACAGCATCTAAAGATGACATTCAAGGTCAGAAGGACTTATCCACATAATGCTACTTTTTTTTTATTTTTTAGATGAATCAATTAGAGAAAAATGCTCATCAGAATTTCCCAAAGCTCAACAAAATGTCATAGAATTAATAATTTCATTCAACCGACACTCCTATATCAAAAGACATTCAAGTTAAAATCTAATAGTTCAAGTCTTTGCAACTAAAAAGCTGGAACAAGGTAACGTTTCAGAATTTGCTATATAAATAATTAAAAAAAAAAAAAAATCTATTGTCAATATAGGTACCAGTTTATTTTCTGCCAACTAATTTGTTAATCATTTAGATGTTTCTGTTCTAATGTTATATCAGTGCAATAATTTAAAAGACGAGGGGTGATATTTTCACAGCATTATTCAAAACATCAGCTGTTTAATGTAGCACAGACAGTGAAGAGGTGGTAACAGGATCATCATGCTAGAAATAATCAGTGTGAAAAAGGCCGGTTAGTTCAGTGAAAACACACTGACCTAGCGGTGCCGGGGCCTCTTGTTTGACAGGGAGCTGAATGGGGGATCTGGGCCGGTCTCTGAACGCAGGCGGTCTGGCATCTCGTCTATTCTGAGGAGGACCCTGCCAGTAGGGAGAGTGGAAGCCCGTAGGGGTGGGGGCAAAGGATGAAGCAGCTCCATGCTGTGGAAAAACAGCACACATTGAAAATTAAAGGGAGAGTCAAGTACAGAAAGTCGTGTTACTGCCACCAAGTGGCATTCACTCAGCGTGGGGCTGTTGTTGTCTTGCCCAGATTATTTTAGCGGACATTTCTCAATCACTCCCAACTGCACTAGAGACTCTGTTTGCTTTAAAGAGAATGAAATCAATTAATAAAATAATACCAAACCATGCTGGATCCTCAACAAGCCAACACTTTCCTCTGCACCGCATCAAGAAAGCAATGACTGATACACCTAGATGCTGGGACCCAGCACAGTGTCTACACAGTTGCTCCTTCTTGTGTTACTTGGTTGTCACACTAAAACCCAAACGCTTCAACAGTTTCTATTGTAGCATCTGCATACCTGATAATCAAACTGGTTCATGGCCATGGGGGCCATGGCGTAGCTGTCGGGCTGTGCCCCATACCCATGGCTGTTCTGGGGGTAAACCCCATGGTGGGCTTCAGAGTTGAACTCCACGCTGTCCTGGCTGTTGCTGTCCTCACTGGGATTCACCACATCCATTGGTCCTGACCCTGGAGGGATCCAGGCCTGTTCAGGGGGTGGAGGAGGAGGGGGCTGTCCGTGCATTCCCCATTCTGTTGAAGATGACCAAAAGACTAAGTAAAAGCCAGCACAATATGAATATCTTTGCCTACTGACAGAGAGAATATCTGCTAAATCACATAACATTATGTCCCAACATGCACTTGATTCAGATGTTTCCTATCTATTTCAGCTCTTACACTTAAGAGATTGATTTATGATTCATCAATTTTTATTTGGATGATCCAATATTGACTCTTAAAATTCAAATATCAACCTTTGCAACATGTAACAAACATTAAATGTAATGTATGTGCAGGTTTTTCAGTTATTGCTGCATAAGAGGCAACACATTTAGACTGTGTAATGTGTTTTGTGTTGAGAACCCCCTTGAAAAGAAGATGGTTCAGCTCAAGGGCCTTATTCTCCCAATAAATTTCAATAATGACATGCAAAAGGTCTATTTAGTGCAGATCAGTCTATAACAACATGAGCAAATTAAGATATTTTAGTTTCAAATGGCTGTGTTAGCAGTCTTGAGTCATGACAATCCTATAAATCATGATGTGAATAGTTACAGTCTGTGTGCACCGGCTGTAGTTTATAGGACTGTCATAACTCGAGACAGTTGGCTGATTCTGGACATCTCATAGCGCATCCAGAAATCGGGTCTAAAAGAGGTACAAACTGAGAAGAGGCTGATCCAACATTGATCTGGGCTCTTGGTTTGTTTGTTAAAGTGATATTATCTTTGAATACAAGATGTGAAGCCGTGGAAGTCAATGGGACAGTGCATGGAGTCCCCTTTATTCAGTCTGTCTCAGTCAGGAAGCTAAAACTAGCAAGCCAGTTGTCTGCAGACATCAGCCTGATGTCTTATCTGCACAAACAGCGCAGATGAATTAGTGAACTGGCTTTTGGTTTCTGGCCTGTCTGTGCTCAAAGTGATCATTAAAGTGGTTAACTGTGCTTAATCTGAATTTTAAAATGTGCATAATAATGACCCCCTTGTCCATTTTATTATTGCTATTACTGTTCTGAACATGTAGGCCTGAAAAATACAGATCTGTTATGCTTGAGTCATTCTACATTTATGAAGGAAAACTAAATCTAATGTATCTGTAATGTGCACTTTATATAACAGAGAAGTTGCTAACTTGCTGAATGTAAGACATTTAAATTGTCAGGATAAATTTTAAAGGTACTAAATGAAATGTATCTGATGTAATTGAATCAGCAAGAAACTCAATCTAAACGAATTAATTCTGGGATTACACCAAATCAGAGATGCTGATATCCAGCCCCAGCCACTACAACACAATGTTGCTGGACTGATGGACCCATGTACTGACAATATTATATATTCTGACAAACAAAACAGTAAAGAAGGTGAAAAAGAACACAAAAAAACATCCAACAGCTCAGGTGGATGTCTGCGTACCTGGCTGCCACATTCTGCCAAATGCCGGGTCACCCTGGAAGGCACCATGGTTACTTTGTCCAACAGGTTCAAGTCCTGGGATATCCTGGCCATTGGGTTGAATGTTCGGCTGCTCAGCTCCTGTGGACTCTTTTTGGGCTATCCATGCCTGCGCCAGAGCAGCCCAGTCCACTTGACCTGCATAATATAAAGATAAAGATATAACATGAAGATACAAGTCGAGATACAGATGTAGTGGAAGTCTTACAATCAAGGCTGTTTTATGTAAGAGGACCAGCTTCCTTTGAAGAACACCTTAACGGTGCATGTGCATCGCTCACTGACCTGGATCTTGCTGGTGCTGGAAAGACTGCATCCACTGCTGCTGGCTCAGAGGCCACTGCGGCCAGGGCTGCCCTCCCTGGTCCCACATCACTGTCGTCTGGATTCACACCTGAAAGCCAAAGCCAGATACACTTAGTGTCTCTTTTGGTAACATGACAAGAGTAGTGTTATAACATGACACTTGGGTATCGTCGGGTGGATAGATTAAAAAAAAAGAGCGTTAGCTTCAGTAAAGTGCTAACGTTACCTCAAGCTAACCGGCTAGCTGTATGTTAGCTAGTCCAGTTAGCTAGAGACCAGTACCTCGGTTAATGGTGGAAACACAAGCTACGCGCTATGAAGCTAAGGTCTTGTTGAATTGGGGGAGGGGGGTAACATTGCAACAAATTTACAGTAGATAAAATCCAAACATCCGAGCTAACTCTGGTTATACGTTTGTGAGCTAAGGGAACTCCTCCAACCTATCGTAAGCTAACGTTAGCTAAGATAAAAATGAATGCTAACAGATAGCAGCACCATTATCCTACGGGGTAAACACGTTTACCCACTAGTTTAAATTGCCCTCTGTGTTATAGGAAAGTGTGATGGGAACTTATATCAGCACTGTGCTTAGAGTAACATTTCCCCACCTTTTCCAGACAGTTTCTCTCCGGCGCTGCGGCTCCAAATCAAAATGGCTGCACAAGCGAGCTGCTCGAGGGAAGTGTGAACCCAGACCGAGGCGCTGCTGCTGCCTTCAGAGGCGGCCAGGAATAATGACATTCACGCTTTTTGAACAGATGCTATTTTGTGGCGCTGCGTGCTTTTTTTAAACAGACGGTGGGGGCTAGTTGACAATCCTTGAAATAGAAATTGAAGAGGGTCCTCGTCTGCTTTCTGACTCTGCATGTAGATAATTTTTAAGACGATACATCTCCACGTGCTTTTCGGAACTTATTTTCGCCGGTTCCAAAGTTTTGATATGTTTCTATCCTTTTAAGATACTAAACAGTTTGTCACGCGAACCTTTTACATTATCAGAGTTTACCTCTAACATAAAAAACATCTCAGATAAAGATCCGCGATGTTTTTAGGATTAGGATCAAACTAATAAAGAGCTCCATATTATAAAATAGAATATATGAGCGAAAATCAATCAGAAGATTTAATGTGAGCAGTCTAGTTATTGAAGATAATATGAATGAAACAATAACTAACTAACTCTGTTGTCATAGCTAATATTGGTTACATTTTGTCTATGGTTAAATGATCGGCTATGCATCTGTAGTTTCTCTTCTTACCGGTGGGTTTTACTCTTCGCTGACTTCTTCGTTGAGAAGTAGGAGGTTACGAGCAGCACGTAAAGGCAGCATTGACACCGCGAGAGTTTCGGTAGGTGATGAGATCGGCGTTAATAATGTGTCTGACAGTGTCAGTCAGGTCAGTGCTGTAATGGAAACCTGAAGTGGTGCAGTCACTATAAGTAGCAGGCTGTCTGCATGTCCCGTTAAAACGAGATTACATCTTTTCTCGGAGGTTTTGACCTTTATACACACAGGTCAACAGATGCACGCGAGAATTACCCCCTCTCTTCTCTTACCAAAAGAGCTAAGAGCAGTGAAGCGTTTTTTGAGTGGCATTTAAAAGTGTAGGAGGGTGTGAGCCGATTTGAAGTATTTGAGTAATTGTAATTAATTAATTGTAAATAGTCATATTGCTTCTTCAGTGTGGAAACTTGCAGTGTTACAGCAGCATAGTGGACAGTACAACACAAAGTACTCTCAAATCTATTATTGATCTTATAGTTGTGATTTTTTTTTTTTTGTTGTTGTCTCCTTGATCATTAAACCTGTTCTGTATTGTGTTAACTGCAAAACAATATCCACTTCTCTACCCCCCATGTTTCTTCAGGTCATCTTCAGGTCCTGTCTGTCCAGGAGAAGGTCAGACAGCTCTACAAACATCAGTTTAAGTGCCTCCAGACCTGAACAACCTGAACTCCAAGGACTTGAATCCAGGCAGGACACACATAGGATTTTGCAAAGTCCAAAACCAGCCCTGCTGAAGATGTAGATGATGAGCCTGGTCTGTAGGAGGACAGTGAACCAATTAGAGACACAGTCTTTGGTATCATTACTCCTTCACCAACTCCTCTGACTGAACCTCTGGACAACATTATTGTCCAGAATGGCCAGAACTTCTACAGAAACAGAAATTCTACAGTGGTTCCAGCTCAGCCACTCCCTCTGACTCCTGCTGCTGAACCTCCAGTCACTGCCTCAGTCCTGGGTGATGAGAACCAGACTCTGTCATGGATCCAGTCCAACCAGCTCTTCTGACCATCAGCAACCTGTATCTGTCACCTCTGCAGTGTAGGGTGACCTGACCAGTGCTGACTCTCTGGCCACCACTACCATCCACGATAGTTTGAACAACAGCCTGGATGAATCAGAGGAGCAGTCGACCCCAAGCTGAAAACTAGACTCTTCTGTGATGACGTCATCTCTGACCACCAACAGCCAACAGCCTACAACCAGACTATTTTGTCCTTTCTCCGGCACCTGTTCCTCTTACCAACACTACCCTGGATGAAGCAGAGGAACCAAACTCGCCATTATTACCACCCCACCTCCTCCCATGACTCTGCTAAGCAGCTTGTCTCCTGTGATGTGAGTCCAGGCTCCGACTGTCCTCCTTTGGTTTCCCAGAGGCTCAAAAGACCAAGATCAGCTGTTGGCTGCTAAAAAGCATCTGATGCTGCTGAAGACAACAGTAAAACATAATCTCAGCACTGCATCTCATTTTTTTAAAGACATGCAATGGTAACTGGCTGTAATTTGTGCATGAAACACTGAATATACTCAGTATCTTTGGAGTGCATTTTAGTATTTTTCATATTATGGTGACAAAAACAAGAGAATATATAAGCAACAAACAAAATCGTTTCAACATAGAAGCAGAAGAAAATGGGAAAAGTTTGTTCGACTCCAACAGATTTTTATTTTTATTTTTTTACAGCTGTAGTTATCTGTGACTTTGTTTTAAACATAAACCTACTACAATTAAATTCCACTTTATCAGTTTATCCAACAGTATGACGAGGTAGATTTGCTCCATTTAGAGCAACTACAACATTAAAATGTTGTGTACACAGTCATGCATCAGCAGTAACAGGAGTGGAGTCATACTGCCATCTGATAAGTACTTTTACTTTTGATACTGAAAGTACATTGTGCTGCTGATGCTTGTAAACTTTCATTGTTAACATGGCTGCATGATTAATTAAAAAGAAGAAGCCTCCCTCAGTTTCCCAGTATTTTAGTTTTGTGCGTCACTTTAATTTATTTGGATAATACCGACATAAACATAACATAACATGAACATAAACTGATACATCACATTATCACAAAGATATTGCCTTGAGGCCTTCAGGGCCCATGAGAGCCTGTCATTCCTGCACAGTGGCTCAGTTTGATTCTTTAGTTGCTGGTGCTTCTCGAAGTAATAGGTCTCTCTGGGCAAAGGGCCGCATACTGCGAGCATGTGGTGGTGACCGTCCTGGATAAACTTAAATAGCTGTTGGACATAGAAATGGTTTTCAAAGCCACTGATGAGTGTGAATCAGACACGACTGTGGGAAAAACATGGAGCCTCTCATTAGCCTCTAACTGCAGTCGGGTGAAGAACGTGTGCAGCTGCTCTGTAGCTCTGACTGGATGTCAGGCTTCCTTATACATTGTTGTAAGAAAGGGCTATTTGCAGGTGTTGTTCAGTACTGTCATGTGCTGTGTTGGCGTTAGGTTGTGCTGTTGATGTGTATGCACCGTGAAACAGTGATGTGTGTTAATGCGCGTGTGGGTTGGTGTGCGCCTAGGTGAGACTGGCAGTGACAGTGACAGTCACAGGGTGAGAGCAGGAAGATTTAACCTCCACTGCTGGTGGATGAGTATCCCAGCATCACCTTATTAGTTTCTTACAACTGCCTCACACAGGGGGGAGGGCGCTTTTCATTAACTGAGATTAAATCACATCTAATGCTTCAACAGTGTGTCCTAGAGCCATAAGCCAGGCCTGCCACACCCCCCACTTTAAAAATAGACAAATACATTTCAGAAAAGATTTGATCTTTTTGTTGGTGGTGGCTTGACAACCTGCTTTAATGCTTCAGCAGCATGACTGGGATGTCACAGCGTGTGGGAACAAGTGGATGTATGAGGCGATGTTTTTGGACGTTGCCCTTTTCCCGATTCCACACCCACCTCCTCTTCACCAGCCTGCGACATGTTCTGAAGCACTGCTGCTCTGCACCCGTCAGGGACGATCACCGGTGAAGATGAGTTTAATATGGCACCCTGGGATCTGCAGTGACAGCTGAGAGCAATGGTGGACAACATCTCGCTTGGAGTAAAAACAGGACGACATCAACTCCAAAGCAAAAGAAAAAAAAAAAACAAAACACGAAATTCATTGTGATTTCTCTACTACAAATACTGTTGCACAAGAGAGGCCAAAGCTTAAAAACAGACGAGTCCTGTAAAATGTTCAGTTCATAAATTAGATTTATTTTGATATAGGATGTACTTATACTCATTCCAAATGTTTATTATTTCAAAACTGAACAAAACAAAACTCTGTCTTGAGGAAAAACCCTGCACATCTGAAGCACCATGATTTTGTATTGTTACTCATATGTACAATAACATATACTCCTTATTACTTCTGCTTACAGTAATTTATACTGTACATAAATATACCACATATCTCCCTCTTTGCATTTGACTGCATATGTTTTTCTTCTCACCATGCACAGGTTTCTAAAAACCTGAAGCACAGGCACTGAATTTGACCTTGTTTCAAAATAAAACAAAAAGCCTCTAGACTCTGATGCATATGTTTAACCCTTGTCCTTCTACTGTTTTGGCAAACAAGCAAGAAAAATGTTTTCATCTAAAATATTTTCATAGAAAAAAATGAACAGTTCATCTGACAGACATTTCAAGAATAGGCAATACATTCATTAGAACATTAACCCATGCACATTACAGCAAAGATGTTTTTCTTATCCGGCTTGAAGCCTACAAGATTTATTTTTTTAAATAGTTCTTATTTTCTCTTATTGATAATTTTAGGGAATAAAAAGACAGTCCTGTAGCGCCAACCCTTTGTCAAACGTCTTAATGGTTTTGTGTGTGCGCCTACAGAGTTAGAGTAGAGCTGAAATACAATGGAAGGCAAACAAGGTGCTTTGTTGGGCTGATTTACATCGAATGTGTTTGTTTGTGCAACAACACTCCACAACCATACTGGTGACCTTGAAAGAAGAAATGTTAAAGGAACTCTGGATGAAGTGTGTTTGGTTTTAATTTTCTGCTCTGACATGCAGCTGCAAAACTTGTCTTTGGCAAATGTAATTGACAGATCGTCTTTTCTTTCATTTATACATTCTGATGTAAAAAACAACAGATCCACTTAAAGTAGGATGTAAATTAACTGTTGTGTTACTCTTTGAAGGTGCTGTGTGCAGCAATTTCCATCAGTGTGTTGAAACTACTGATACCTTGGTTTGTGTTATTGTCATAAATAAATTGGGCCTGGGCTGAGACAATAACATGCCACTAGACAACAGCATTGGTATTATTAGTGTTTTGAGTTTGTCAAATGTAGGATCATATTTCCTATAAACGCTGTCATGACTGATACTGCTCTTCATGTTCAGATGCTTTTAATAAAAACGACAAACGTGTCTGAATTCATTGTTGTGCTGCTGTTTCTTCCTGCCTATCTTCTGACATTACAAGAACAATCAACACATTTGTCACCACAGCTAAGCCAGAGCCACACAAGGTTGAATCTTTTGTGTAGAGAGCCGACAGAGGAGCCAGTCTTCTTTATGATGCTCCTGAGTTGTTATGTTACTTACAACAACTATGCCAATTTAATCTGGCAGCCATACACTGATGTGAGAATGGTACACACAGCATCTTAAAACTACATTCTCCTGTCTCTCACTCACTCACACACTCATACATGTGTGTATGTGCACAGACACACACATACATACACACAGTATTGACATCAACCAATCAGTGCTGAGCACAGTTTAGCATGCAATAACTGCTTATTTCCTGTTAGTTACTGTGACAAACTCCTTCATGCAGTTTAAATGTCAGTCACATGATTGTGACGGAGATAGCTGTCACGATCATGTGACATTTGTTATCATGTGATAACATTTAGAACCACTTCGCTTTCATAACATTTTTTCACCCAATCTCTTTTTAAAGAGTAGGATTTTTATAATATAAACATGAATGAAAACCAGGACTATATCAAAGCAGAAAATAACAAGTTCAACATCTGATTTAATCTTTTATATATTGAAGATATTTAGAACTGCCCATTTCAGAGTTAGAGTTTGCAATGACAATGACACAATGGCCATTCTTCTCATCTATGAAAATTGAGTGTACAGTGAAGTCTTTCCCATTTCTTCCCTCCACACACTCACGGATACTCTAAGAGGAGATTTACAGGCTGCACCAAAAACAATACAAAGGAAGGTAGAACTACTTTCACTGGTTACATTACAGCAATTCCTCGTAAAAGAGCAGGTATGCCTGAGAGTTGAGTACCCTTGACTCTGGTACTGCCTGAACAGTAGTATCGCTGACGTACACCCACTGGCTCTGGGAGCTGCCGCTGGCCTCCCTCGCACCTAAAAAACAGACAAAGCTTCAGTTGAGAAGTGGGTACTTGGCAGTGTGCTCGTCTTGGGGTGGGGATGTCATGAAAAGCATTGTACCTGAAACACCTACCTTAACCTACCAAAAAAAAAAAAAAAAAAAAATCACACTCTTCCAAGTGAAAGATCTACTTTGCCAAACCTTACCAATGTTCTATCTGTGTGTGTGAGAGTGTGTATGTGTCTTAGGTGCTACAGAAGTATCCGCTGCCCTCTGGGTCTCGCCATTGTCCCCGTCTTCTGAATATATATTCCAGCGGGTTGTCAGTCCAGGTTGGCAGCTAAGAGCATGCTCCCCTTCCTGTTGTCCAACCCTTTCTTTCATTGTTATTTGCAATTTAAGGTCAAAATGTTTTAAGGTTAAGATGTTCTCCTTAGAGTGTACAGAACCTACACATTGTATAAGTAGTTCTTGTATTGTATCTAATAGACAAACTCTGCATAATTCTTTCATGCAGTTTATTTTCAGTTAAGAATGTATTTGATTTGGTTCCTGTTACTATAGCCATTCAAAAATAGATGGGTTCGGCCTGAAGATAAGATGAGTGATGGCATATAAGAGACTGTGTTGACGCTGTTTTTCTCCTGACCAGGACATACCATTGTTCTATAGAGAAGAATCCTTGTCTGCTGGATTCACAAGTGTCTCTGAATATCACTGGAACCGAGCTTGACTCGACAGGCATTCTGTTTTTATGTCTGAATCTGAACTGAGCCCAGTGTAATACATATAAGCTGAAGTACTAAGTTTGTGTTACCCTGTCATGCAACTGTTGTTACCATGGTCACAACTTGCCTGTTTACCCTGTTATTACAGTGTGGGCACCTTGTAAATGACCATCAAAGGGCCAACATGACTGAACCTGGCCTGACCATTGTCTCCCATAAGGTTTGGGTTGGGTATCCTTCCTCTACACTCTGCTAAGACAAACATGTCACTGTCAGTGTAGAAAGCAAAGTGTGACATTATGTCCACAAACCAGTTTAGCCTTCAGGCGCTGAATATCTGAACATTTAGGTCATTAGGTCATTTAGATAACGAGTTGATCATGAAAAAAAAGGCTCATACATGTTTTTGTCACAATGAATTACCAAATGAGGAAAAATGTCAACTGAGTAAAGCAACCATCCTGGGTCACCATCAGTTAATTAACCTATTAATAATGTGTTTTGTTGACTTAATACATTTAAGTGTCTACATGACAATATGGAGGTGAACTTAGGTGAAGGTTGATACTGCACCACAAGACTGACTAGTATCTGACAAAAGTCATTATAATCTGTCTGAACCCTCTGTCTTCACCAACCAATAGCTCTGGTTATAATATCTCAAGTCTTACATTAACTTGTTAGAAGCAAGGACAACTGCTTCTTGAGTTTTTGACTAGTTTTCAGCACTATTCTATAAATGTGGACAATCTACTCAGTAAGAGAAAAAGATTAAGAAAACAACACAGACTTACAGACAAATGGATAAAACCTCTATCCATTGTGCCTTTTATAGGGGATATCTTGAAGCTTACAGGACATGAAGCCTTTGCCGCACAAATACTGACCACTTTCATGAACTGCACACAAACGCACAGAAACAGGAAACAAATAAAATGTCTGAAAAGAGCTCGAGAGAGCTGAGCCCTGACCTGATAGGTTCCTGTGGTGCTGTTCTGCTTTCCTCTGGGGAGCTCGAACTTTTACATAAGCAGCGTAGTGGCCGCCCCGCATTGAGCCACTATGTTCAACAATCCCATACAGACTGTAGAGGACACGCTCACCGGCTGCCAGGTTCTAGCAGGCGAAAGTCGAAAGGGAAAGAGTCAATAAATGAAAAGATACAGAGAATTAAGTCTCCAAGAACAGTACCAAATCAAGGACATTCATTACAAACTACAGAAGAAAGGAATAACAGAGCCCTTTGGCACAGGAAAAGTGACATGGTAAAAAATGTAGGTTTAGTGTAAAAGAGATCTCATTCATTTTCAACTGAACAGAATATTTTTGGACTTTGGATATGTTGCTTCATACCTTGCAGGATGCTGAACAGAATGGAGCCAGATCCAAGAGCAGAGGGAAGTCAACATGGCGGTTCACTTTTCGTAAGTTCATCCCTGCCTGAAAATACAAAAACAGAACCACGGTGGACTAACATTTAGGCCTTGAGATTCAAACACAAGCTTCGAAACTAAAAATACAGAGAACTGCATCAAATATAAGCATGTGAATATCTGTTTGATGAAATGAAGAGTGGTGAACAGGCTGTACGTGCTGTGCTAACCTGGTGGAAACGTTTAAGATGCAATGTGATGACTGGAGGCAGCAATGATATCAGCATTTGCTTCCGGGCGCTGGTGTAAATCTTCTCCATCTTCTTATCTGCGCAAAACAACAACAACAAACGACTCCCCTTCCTGAGTTACAACATTGAATAATGACCAGAAACATTTTTATAGAACATTATGATGTCACAGTGAAGCTGACATTGACCGTTATATAAAATCACATTGTTGTTTTATCCTTTGATAGACATTTGAATTGTGTATGGATTTGTGAGTTATGGCCAAAAACATGTTTTGCAAGGTCACAGTGACCTTTGACCGCTGCATTCTAATCAGTTCATCTTTTGTGAATGTTTGTGCCAAATCTGAAGAAGTTCCCTCTATGTGTAACTGAGATATCACATTCACAAGAATCGGACTGGTGGACAACCAGAAAAACCATTAATTGCTGAAATCTGTTGTTAAAATTCTGACAAACAAAGTGACGAACTTCTTACACACAACAATCAAGCCTATGTGATTAATGAGAGTTTGATATTCAAAATATGGCTATGGAACTTCCTGAATCTTACGGATTAATCCGATTTTCATTCAGATCAGAACTGATCAATGGTTCCAGATGTTTTGACTTACCAGCTGAGCTGCTCTTGCGTAGCTGTTTCTGTCTGCGTTCAGTGCAGCTCTCGCACAGAAGCTTGTTGTTGCCCATCAGCAGTTCCACAGAGGTGAACTGGTGGAGGCAGGACTGGATGGAGCACTCCTTGGAACTGGGTGTGTAACTGTGGGACAGTGCCTGAAAGGCTCCCTGATGGTGCTGATGGTGGAGATTCTCTCTTGACTGTGCTTCTCCCTGCTCCTCTGGTGAACAGTGTGTGGAAGGTGAGCAGTCACCAGAACTGAAGCTCAGGTTGACTTTAGACACTGCAGTTACCAGCTGCTCTACAGCGCCACCTTGTCTTGTGGAGGATGCTGAGGAGGGGGAAGAGGCAGAGACAGGCGTGGGGGATGGAGTGAGGGTGGAAGCTGATGATGGGGTGGACATGTGCCCGTGCCCGTGGGTGGAGGAGGTGGTGCGTGGAGCCCACTCACTCTCTGAGGCCTCACTGTCTGCGTCATTACTGCTGTCCTGAGCACCTGAGTCTCTTTCACTGCCATCTGATAGACTGCCTGCAGCAGCCATCTTGCAGACTGTGACACCACGAGCTGATCCACCAGCTACCCCCTCCTCTTCTGGTCGCTCCGCTCCACAGCCTGCTCCCTTCTCCTCCACAGAGCTTGAAGGCCTCCTGCTCTGTTGCTTCTGGGGAGGACACATTAGGCCCATTCAGAGATACAGAATCTGTGCTCATGATTTTTATGTTTCCATACACACAAAGGTGAATGGAAACTTTGTCAGTGTAAAAGATTCTGACATTTGTTTTGTGCAACATTTACACAACAGATTAGCAAGGGATGCTTTAAATACTGTGACTTGATAACAGAAATCACTTTCAAAAAGCTTATTCTACTACGAGGAGAGCGCTAAAACACTACTGCTATACTGCTATTTATACTGAAGTAAACAATCTGTTCTCTAAGCGCAAATATAATACAAAGATAGACTAAGACAGAAGTCAGGTGATAGACCCTGGGTTGGTTAGTCTAGTGTGCCATAAGGCAAATATGGTGTGAGCAATCAACATCTGCAGTTCACCATGGAAACTGGATGTAACATATTTAAGAAGTTAAATATCAAATTTTTGATAAATATCCACAGCAGAGTTTAGCCACTAACTTACCCACCAGAGAATAATGTTTGATTTGATGTGATTCACTTGTATTTCTATTGTTGTTAGAGTTACAATTGTCTTCAAAAACATAATAATAAGAAACACTGGAAAACTAGAATTACAGCCTCCATCCACTCATTATACATGCAGTGAAAACTTTGAGAGCATTTAAAAGGTATGAAGTACATGTGGAATTTGTTCCTCGTGTTCTGCTTTATGTTGTCTCCATTAGTGTGTAAGTCCATTGAGGGAACAAAAAACAGAGTCAAATGTATGTTTGTGACTTTGCATGCATGGCTTATACAGCTGAATCGGATATAACACAAAGTTTTAGCCATGACAAGAACAATACTTCAAACATGGATGTTTCTGCAAAGAAGCTTCAAGTTCTAAACCTTATCTCACATCTTTAACCTGGCAGCAGAGAAGAGCAACACAATCACCACAGTTTCAAAGTGTGGACCAGCTCAGTATCTGACCAAATATGAGATATGGTCACAATCTCCCCCTCCTGAGTTATAGCGTTGAACAATGGCCAGAAGTTCTTTTTGCAGATGTCACAGTAAAGTTGTTGCTTGACAGTGACTGAATTCATTTTATCCAATTAAACATCTGTGTTACATTGTGTTGTGCAATTATCACATTAATTTGTGAGTTATGACCAAAAATGTGTTTGGTGAGATCATAGTGAACTTGACTTGTAATGTTTCACTACCAAACTCTGATTAGTTCATTCTTGAATCCAAGTTGAGGTTTGTGTCAGTTATAAAGAAATTCTCTTCAAGCTTCCTTGAGATATTGTATACAAAAGACAGACAGACAAATAACCTAAAGACATAAAACCTTTAAGTCAGTGACAACAGTGGCTGGAAGTGGTAAAATGTCAAAGCTTAAAGTCACTGTGACCTCACCTAACACATTGGCATGGCATACATTCATATGCTAATGACAAAATTATTTAATCGGATGAAATGATGACACTTTCTATCCTAAAGGTCAAAGGTTGACTTCAGTGTGGTTTCATAAACTTGATAATGAGAAAACTAGATATCTGCATTTGGCCCCAGAATTGTACATTGGAAGTAAGTGTATGTGCATCAGTTTGCAGACAGATAAAAAAAAACATAATTAGTATGATTAAGAAACAAACCTAAGAAGACAATTACCTGATGTGAGTAAAGAAAAACCCTTTTCAAGTAGTAGAATGCAAAGCACCTATAATACTAATATATAATATTACACAGTCAGACACATGCTGTACACACCCTTACCTGTCCACTCAGCTTCCTGGTGTTTCGGTTGACAGAGTGTGCTGCAGAAACAACCTGGTCAGTGTGAGCTGTGTGGGCGTCCTGCTCCCTGATGCCTTTGCTTAGCCGACCAGGATTTGATGGTTTCGACGTCTGAGCATGACAAAAAAAATTTTTTGCAAGTGAAAATATGACATTGAAGCATGCAAACAAATGCAAACTAAAATATTCGCCCATTCACTTACTCAAGTGTTAATCATCATCATTATTTACACAGTATTTTTCATGAACAATTATAGCAACTCACCCTCTCCTCGATGATGGGCAAAGAGATGTCTATGAAAGCCTCCTTTACTGTGGAGATCTGAAAGAGGAATGTAACTTGGTGTCAACATATGGAATTATCATTCCTTAATAATCAAAGTCATAGCCAGTTGTTTGCAACTTCAAAGGGTCTTCATGGGGAGATGTGGGGGACTGGCTGTTTGTCTGCTTTTTCCACTCCTGCTCATCACCAGGTACTCACTACCTTCAAGGATGTGTCAGTTTGCATTGTGGCATTTGCTTTATCGACGACCCCATTTTATTGTAAATGCCTGCTGCCAACAGTTGGTGTTTGAACCGGTCCTTGAAGTGCTTTTTGTGTTTCCTTCCTCAGATGATTTCTGTTATGTTCCCGCTGATTATTTTTTAGTCTCTTGTTGTGGGTATCAAAGTGAGAAATGCTTCATACGTCTAACAGCCAGTAAACAAATATCTGCCAATTTATGACTGTAATGGAGAATGCCAGTGCTGCTGGAAATTGTTTGTCAATCCTTTGTGCTCCTTGCAGCAATAATTTAAAGCAGCAAGGGAAAAAAAACGCCGCCCAAGTCGGTGTAGGTCTGGTGGCTGTGAAGGCCATTACATACACACATAGGAAATGACTTGTCTGACTACAAGGTTAGTTGAGAAAAAAAAATCTGAACAGAACTGATCTGTTGACCCTGTTTTGCTTTGTATGAGTTGTCTGATTGGCCAACACTGACAATTCAGATCCTTTGCTATAGTTCGCCCACACACACTTACGTGCTCGCACTCTTCACACATAATTGTGTTGGTCAGCTCGCCCACAAAGATGCGGTCAACAAAGTTCATCTTCACACCTTCCTTCCCGTACGCTGGTGGAAAAGAAGAGTGCTCTGTTAATTATAAAGTGTCAAGAAAAAGTAAAAGAATGATACATTCACTTTCAATGAGTCAGAGACTGTCTATAAATGGAGGTGATTTAGTTCTACTGCTGCTCATAGCTGGGTGTCCAGCTAAGATGAGCAAAAGGCAAAATCCTCCATGAGGTAAAAAAGAATCCCTGAGTAACAGCTTAAGGATTAAAGGAATCATTGGAGCTGGTTCATAACTCTACCACAGCACATCATGGTGCATTAATGCACTCAGCATTGTGGCCATGGCAGGACAGCACAAAGGAAGCTGATCTCATACTTACTAATAAAAGACCACCATGACACTCCACAAGACTACTGAGAAAATATCTAATGGAGTAGAAAGTCTAGACCTAGGACTGCTTTTTTAAGTTGCTTTTTTATTTATTATTTATTTACACATCTTAATTAAGTAGAAAGAGCAAAATAGGCCAATAAATCAGGACTAAGATTAGTCAAAACATACAAGACTGGCAATTAAAGGTAGACAAACTTGACAACACTGATTAAAATTTTCATGTATAAGTGGATGACCCATCTAAAAATGCCTAAGCTGTTCTTTTCTTCTCCATCAAACCGTCCTCTGGCTGACTTGTCTCTTAGCTGTATTTCCATTAACTGCCACAAGGTGGAACTATTGATCTTACTGATCAGACGAGCAAATAGCACAAGAACCTTTGACTTGGCGTTTTGTCTCCTCATCTGCCGTCTTCTCTGTGGGATTGTTGAAAGCCTTCAGAATGCCTGCTTTCACCCTCTGCAAACAAACAAAATGATACAACACAGTCATTAAGTGACATACATTGCAAAATCATTATTTAAATTAAAGTAAATTTCACTCTGTAGGTTTAGTTGCATTTCCCTAGAAGTGCCTCTATTACACCCATTACTGACATATCACAGTCCAGTCAATAGCTGAGATTGACAGGTATCCCCATTATAGGCATCATTAGTGTAAAAATAATTATTGTGCTTGTCTAAAAACATTAACACGTAAATCTCATAATTAACTGTGTATGTTTGTGTGTGTAAGGTCTTCGCAGGGGCCTCTTATTGAAGGTGACATGGTCAGTGAGTGTTGGTGAGAGAGCTGTGAAGAGACACAGCCACAGTAAAGCACCAATCAATAGATAATTGGCCATGGTCTGTATCTGTGGTCGAAACCAGTCAGCCCCCATTGTCCTGGGACCCACGCACTGGAATGGCTATTTAGGTCAAAAAGCCCTGTTAATCCCAGCCTAGCCAGTCTGCACCCCACTCAGTCAACACAATCAAACCAGGCTGGGGCTCTCCTAATTAATTACCAGTAACCCCCACCCAACCCTCTCTCCCTCCCCAAACCAACAGCATGCACTGCTCCACACAGGACTGGCTGCAGGATGGGGGTTGTGGGGGTTTACTGGTATGAGGATGCATTGGTGGAGACTAGAATTAAGACGAGTGAAGAAGGACAGTCCATGCCCTGAGAGAGTAATACCTACCGTCTCAGCTAATTGGTGATAATTGACTGGGACCATATTAGCATATTTAGATCTCCGATACTAATGACCAATCAACACAAACACTTAGGGCCTCTAAAAGGTTGGTACCACCCACTGTAAAAACACCAGTCCTCCACCCTGACACACACACACACTCACACAGGACAGTGTGTTTATTTTTATTGTACTCTATTTTTGTATTATGATGCAACATCATTGTCCCCGTTCAAGCTTGTTTAGTGTAGATTAATTGCTCTTGGTTTGAGAAAAATTGTTTTTGTCATGTTTGCCCTATGCATCACTAAGAGCTTTATTAATAATAATAATAAAATATATTTGTTATAATTCATGTGTTCATTTTTTAAATTATTCAACAACCAATCCAAAATGCCACTGTATCTCTGAATGTGCTTGGATGTATAAATTAGTTTCTGAACGGATGAATAGGGGAGGCTGTACCCTTACCCCCTCCCTCTTTACCTCCTGGATTGAATTGGGATGGGCTGATGAGTGTGTGTGTGTGTGTGTGTGTGTGTGTGTGTGTGTGTGTGTGTGTGTGTGTGCATGTGTGCGTGCAGGAGGGGGTGTGGGTGACCCTCAAGCACAATGGGACGGCCTTGGAGCTCATTCAGCAGCTGTGGGTTTCCCAAGATCACACAATGATGCCGGTCGTGCCACTTGCAAGTCCTCTAAGTGGCACAACTGTCAGTGTTCACAAGTTTGAATGGGAGCAGTGGAGCCCAGGCTGCGGCCCCTTCTGGGCCTGGGGCTGACCACTAAACACACCCGCTAACTTCTCCTCCTTGGCTCACATAGCCACTGGTGGGGCCACGGGGGCCAACTCCGCTGTGGGGTCTCCTAATTGCCCTGTGAAGGCTTAGGCGGGTGGGGGTCCTCTGTTCTTGCCAAAAACATGGCACCATAAGGTTAAAACACAGAAACTGGCTAACCAGGCAAAGGGAACAACTGGGTTCTGTCCATGCACACAGCCACCCACAAACACACATCCAAAGTCTATGTTATGATTGCAAATCTAGGACAACTTATAATATCTTAACTAAACTCTAGTATCAAACACATTGTTAATGTGAAGTGGTGACAAGACTGACAACAAATGTCAGTGACAAAAATTACTGCTGAGATTAATGGCTCTCAAAACAAACAAACGTTGTATTTGGTATTTATTCTGCCCTTTTTATTGTCTTTTTTTTTTTTTGATAAATTGTACAATTTACTGAATCAAATTTAAGAACAAAAACAAAAGAGTCTACAGACAAAATTTGTGGTTCTGTGAGGCTGTACGTTACTTCATGGTGAGGATGATGGGGTCTTGTCTGTAATAGCCAGACTAAAAATGAAATCAAATCTACAATTGCCTGCACTGCTATAAGTTTTGTTGTAACCTGGCTATGTATCCACATATGGTATCCTCATTTACTTGTACCAAATATCTTTATTTAAAGAGCCTTTCTGTCTTAGAATGTAAAACCTAAACTTTGAATGAACACGTTGAAAGATACTGAACAGATACTGCTGTTTTACAGCCATTAAATTAAACTAATTTATCAAATACAGTCCTATGTTTAAACTTCACACTATCTTAGCTCACCTTAGTTTCTTCTACCCGTATGGAGTCCAGCAAGTAGTGCAGAAGCTCCTGGCTGTCTTGTTGTTGGTAGCCCTTAAAGCGTGGAGCTCTGGAAGAACAAGATTAAAAAAAAAAAAAGAACACTGATGAAAATCAAACTTCTGAAGAAAAAAAAAAAAAAAAAAAAAAAAAAAGAGAAAAATCTTTTTACAGGAGTATCTGCACACACAGTGAAGTAGTAATAATGTAAGTAATAATGCAACAAGTAATGCTAGCATTCACCAAACACAATATATAGCAGAAATACAGAGTAACTGTCTGTATGTGGATTGCAACTAAGATATGTAACATGTCAAAAGAAACCTTGCACATCAACAAAAGTAATCAAAGTGATAGGATGGTAAATACTGCAGCAACTATCCCCATGGATTATCCTGACTGCACACAGTTACATCAGATCAGTAGCATTTAACATCATGATGCAACAACATGATAAAAGACTTCATTCTGTACAAAGTCAACATAATTGACATAATGTAGACGAAATTACTGATCTCATAAGGTAAGTGACTGCAAAATTGTGTAAAATGTTCTATGTTTTACTCTAAATCCACAAATAACTATTTTATCTTAAATATATATATATATATGTATTTATGGTCCACCAAGTTTATACATTAGAGTATGAGGAAAGAACAGACTGAAACCTTAGTATTACAGGGGACATTTCAACATACATTCACCTTCAGTTTTGGAACTTCATCTGTGATTAACATAGATCGCGAACAATGTTAAAAATAACGAAGTATTCTATGCATCTGCAATATAGATATATAATATTGAAAAGCAAAAAAAAGATACTATAATTATCTTTCATTATTTACTATTCTTTCTGTAAGATCCTGCCTGTTATTTTAGCTTTGTGCTACAAACAGTATTTAATATTGTGGCTTTTTTTTTTTTTTTTTAATCACTTCTGGTAAATCCAGGTGATCACATATTAAAAAACACACCATGTTATAGATTTAACTAACAATTACTAAACAATTTGTTTAACATTTTCTGATAAAAGCTGAGTCAATGTACCATACGCTTCCTATACCCTACACCACAGCTGCCAACCAACTGAAACAACTATCCTTTGATTGCACCAAAGAATTATAACTTGCTTAAAATTGATAAATATGAAGATACAAAACATAGAGACATAATTAAAAACACCATAACTTCTCTTCCTTGCAAAGAGTTCTGCAGATTTTTATGAGATATGCTGGTAAGAATCCAATTTAATCAATTCAGCCCATTAAAATGAATAGCCCTTGTTCCAATGGGTTATCCCTAGAGAAAACAGTGGTCTAGTGCAAAGCCAAAGTGGCCTGTACAGAAGATAAGTAAGTCAAGTTACTCAGCAGTTTGTTAGCATAGCAGGGACGAATGCCATCCTGGACATTAATGTCATAGCCATTAGAGGGGAGGCTGTCCTTGCGTCCGTCCCCTGGCCGTCCACAGTGAAGCAGATGTGAGGACAGATGCCAGGGGCAGATGGGCAGCCAAGGCTAGCGCCACTGCAACCTGTTGGGCCAAGCCAGCCACAAAATCACAGGGCAGGTTGGTCCAACAGGCACAACACACACTGAGAGGCCAGATTTGTGGTTAGACAAGCCATCGTTCAAGTGTTGACCATGTTTGGAGGGTGGGAAAATGTACCTTTACTCGTACTTCATAATCAGCTGTCTTGAGGGTTCAGTAATTTGCAGGTTGCCTGTCATTTCGAAAAGACAAAGACTGCATCCTCTTTGGTATTCCCTTTTAAAAACGATCACCAATTCTTTGATATGACAGGGGCTGGTCCAGTCCAATAATTATTTATTAATGTTTATATATAATCATTATATTAGTAGAAATTTGTGTTTTTTCAAAACATATTTTTATGGATGGGTGAGATTTTTGCTGTAAATGTATCTTAGATCAAGTTCAAGATCTTACGATTAAAATCTTTAAATTAAAATTTTATTCATAAAATCCTCATAATAGAACTTTTAGTATAATATATTGCAAAACAGGTTATTACATTCATTATCTTTTATGTTAGGAGAATCTGGCTGCAGTGTCATTTATAATCCAATTTCTTGAAAGAATTCACACAAAATGAATCAATCATCTCTTTAAGACAAGCTGACATGTGGCCCAAGAATGGATGTCCAAAGCTGGGGGAAACATGGCCTACCACCTGCCCCCAGCACAGGTCATAACCAGGAGGTCTGGAGGAGCCCAAAGTCACACCCCCACTCTTCCACACTGACACGAGCTCCGTCTCTCATGTCCTTTTCGTGCAGACACATGGAGAGGGTGGGGATGGTGGGGAGCACATATGTCATTTACTCGCCAGCTCCAAAAATGAACAGCATGTGAAGGAATGTCTCCCTCTTGCTCATGCTTCTCATCTCCCATGAGAGACAGAGACACACACCGAGAAATATGAGGCAAACAGAGATGAAATGGATGAGATGGGGGGGGGAATGGAGAAACAGAGAAAAAATTAAAAGCTTGGTTGGGATCAGTGGGAATGAGGAGAGTCTGGAAGCTCATCCCAGTGGAGAGAAGCAGAAGGGCCCTGTAGCGTTGCTCTCAATCTGGCCAATGCAAACAGCTGCGGTGCTAACACAATTAATAGCCGGATGAGTTAGTACCAGACACAAGAACATACAAGCTCCCCCCAAAAACACACGTATTAACAGCGCAATGCAACCGCACACAGTTCACAAATTATAGTCAGCCAACATTTACTCATTTAGCCATAAAATACAGAAATGTGACTCAATCATTTACAATATGCTCATTAAAATATGTTTTGCACACATATATCTGACTTTCTCTAAATATTTATGTGGAAAACAAATGTGTTATAGTAGATCACACATTTTTACAATAAGACAACACTGTTGACTTCTGCTACATTTTTATAATGTAACTACAGATTCTACTAATTGTGTGTCGCCTGAGGGAGACATACCAGTAAAAAAAACAAAAGAAGAGGAACGGTGAGTAAAGAGCTTTGTGGTGTGAGAGTAGGGATGTCATCATATTTGGCAGTCGATATAAAAAACACTGAAATTGAAAACTTCACCTCCCTTTGTGTTTGACATCAAACTAGAACACTTGTACATTTATTATACTCTCTCCATCAGTTCCAGAAGTGTCCCTTTTCCAGGATCTATGGTACTGAAGAAAAACACATTGTCAGAATTTTGGCATCAACTGAGGTATCACTTCTTGTCATATCCCTGTGTGAATGTACTGGACAACTGAAATGAAGGATCTCTTGGCCTGTTCATTGTAAACTGACTATAAACAGTGTAAACTGCTGGATTCCAATGATGTATCTGTTGGTGCAAGAACATGTGACATTGGACATTCTCACTGTGTCGTCTACTGCTTTATTGTGATATAGTAATATATTTGACTAGCCTTCCTATCAGTATAAATATGGATCTAATTCAGACAGACAGTTACAGCTGTTGAAATATTTCTATTCCCTCAGACAAATCTTTAAATAAAAGGATAAAAAAAAAAAAAACTAATTAAGAGTCAAGAAAGTCTGCCTTCCTGCAGATGCAACTTTTACATCACTTAGAGACCAAATTAACCTAATTTTAACTTCATCACATTGAACCATGCGGCACCAACTTTAAAAGAGGATTCATGGTTGGCTTCTTTCTAAAATAATATATTTGTTATCTTATTGTGCTCATTACAGCTATATTCCTGTTTTGAAAATGAAGGGGTTCCCATCATCCTTATTTTCAAGTTTCCTAACATTCACATGTAGACCAAGGGAAATGGACCCATCACATTGTAAACTTAGAATCATGTGCTTTTGGCTCAGCACAAGCAAATATTTGTAATATTTTTTAAACCAACTAGGAATTTTTGCTTCCTTTCTTAAACCTGAAAGAGGTCTTCCTTCAGCCCTGCCTCATTGTGTGTGAACTGTATGTGTGTTCATGTAGGTGCATATTTGTCACTGTGTATGCATGTGTGTGTCTCAGATGCCAGAGGACTAGATGGAAATCATTGTTGTCCTCTGCAATTTCTATCAGGGATGTAAGAGTTCTTATAAAGGCTTATGAGCATTTGAAAGATGTGGGTATGTGGACATTTGTACACAGCACATGGATGGAGTAAAGAGCCAGGGTATTTTTCATTTCTTGAAATGTAAGAGTCCAGTGGCCGTTCTGAAAATCTAATCAGTCCTTGAAGCAGATGTAGATGAATGTCTCCGTACAGATATTCAAAGAAACTAGTAATAATAACGACTTGTTCTGGTTAAAAATACTTAATAATGCTTAAGCTTAACAATGGCTGCATGGAAACCTCTGCTCCTGAGTGACCCCAGACACCCAGTTCCCAGGACTAAGTGAAAAATATTCTAGCCTCTAGTTTTTTTTTCTCCTCAGACTATCTTAGACCAGCAGGCTGGGACCCTCCCTGGCACCAGATAGAGAATGTGGTGCGGACCATCCAACCCACATAAGTTGGCACAGGAGTGAGCACAGACCAGGCCACTTCCACTGGCAAGAGGAGGACAATGGCTCCCTGTGGGGGACTCAGCTGGTTGAGGTCAAATGCATGTGCGCATGGAAGCACACATAGACTTGCGCAAAACTGGGCTCAATAGGGCTCCAGTGTTAGAGTAAACACTCAAACTGGCCCCAATCTGGGTCAGAAAGCTTTATTAACCTGCCTGTCGACACAAACAGACCGGGTAAAGACAGTGAAAGAAAAATGGAAAATGCTCTCAGCCCCCTAGGTCAAGGGCAGATCCAACCCTCTTGGAGTCACAAGAGCTAGCAGTGACAAGTGAGGGCGACAGGCTATATTCAGAGAGTGCAGCAATCACAAAGGTCACTACAATGGAGAAAAATTTCACAGTAAATAGAAGTAGTTCTTGAGCCTGTCTTTGCAGATCGAAGCTTTAGACTTGACTGAATGTGGATGAGCTGCTGCATGAAGCAGTCTCAAAGAGAAACATGTAAGAGCACGGGCTAGTTCAGAATGCAACTGCAATCATGTACACTTTGTGGATGATAGTGAAACGTTTAGGTCGCTAAGACCTTGAAAGTGTAATAAATCTTCAGTCCTTCCTTGAGCCCAGAATACTAAAAGCTGCTCTTATGAAAAAGATTTCCTCTAAATTGTTAAAACAAGCAATATTACAAGGGCTGGAATAAATTTGTGGCATCTTTTCATCTATAACAATGTGCTTCAGCATACATGCTACTGTATCTCTCTTGATAGGCTGGTGGATACAAACCAAACTGGAAGGATAGACGAAGGATAGCTCAGCTACTCAGGCTTCTTTGATTGTGTGTCAGCAAATACACAGGTGCCTATAAACATCGTACCTATAGTGCATTCAGAAAGTATTCTGATCCCTTCATGTTTTTCACAAGGCTACATTTTCCAACTTATTAATTTCCACTTAATATCCCATAGTGACAAAGTGAAAACAGAATTTTAGAAATAAGTATTCAGACAGTGCTTCTGTCTACAGTGCTGCTTGAAAGTTTGTGAACCCTCCAGACATGGTCATTGTTTTTGTAAAAAATAACCTTATTACACATACATCCAAATCCCAATTTGTTAAGCACACCTTCCAAATAATGGACACACACACAAAAAGAGATATATTTCATTATTTAATTCAAACAAAGGTGGTTTATTTCACAAAAACTGAAAATTTAACACGTGCAAAAGTATGTGAACCCTTGTATTAGTAGCTTGTGGCTCCTCCTTTTGCAGCCATTACTTCAACCAAACGTCTTCTGTAACCACTGACCAGTCTCTCGCATCTGCTTTTTGGGATTTTTGCCCACCCCTCCTTGCAGAACTCAGCCAGTTGAGAG
>CM076653.1:18799528-18825817 GCA_038496675.1 Rachycentron canadum
CAACAAGACAATGACCCAAAGCATTCCAGCAAAACTACAAAGGAATGGCTTCAGAAAAAGAGGATTGGTACTCTGGATTGGCCCAGTCAAAGTCTGGACCTTAATCCAATTGAAATGTTGTGGCGAGACCTGAAGAAGTTGGTACATATCAGATGTCCCTCCAACTTCTCTCAACTGGCTGAGTTCTGCAAGGAGGGGTGGGCAAAAATCCCAAAAAGCAGATGCGAGAGACTGGTCAGTGGTTACAGAAGACGTTTGGTTGAAGTAATGGCTAAATAAGGTTATTTTAATGTTTTTTACAAAAACAATGGCCATGTCTGGAGGGTTCACAAACTTTCAAGCAGCACTGTATTCTTATGTTTCATGTAATCCATAATAACCCCCCCCCCCCAATGGTTCTAGTAAATTACAATATTAATGATGTTTTAGCAAATTAAACACAAAGTTTGTACTGTCCACTAGTATTGAACAGTTTCCTAAGTTAGACAGTAAAGATTGTGTGTTGTTTTTTTTCTCTTTTTTTCAGGGCATGTTTGTGTGATTAAGGTTGCATCAATATTTCAGATGGAGTCTATAGAGACATTTCTGATACAAGATATGAAGACACTTGTACCTTAAATCACACAATTGTTGGCATTGCAAGGTGATTCAGCAGCAGCATCTAAAATCTGGTATGTTAAGAGCATCCTTTCAAACATCATAATGGAGAGTTTGCACAACAGTAGCTGCTCCATCACAAAATTCCTAAATAGCTCAATTCTTTAAAACACTGCAGAAAAAAATGGAAAAATGGAAAATGGAAAATTCATGCAGAGACTGAAGGCAGTACCTTACGAACTACAGGCTGTAGAGTAATCAACTAAATGTTGGTAAACACAAAAAAAAGTGTGGTACATGAGCACTTCAACCATATAAGCCAGTCAAGAGAGCAGGCTAGCAGTGAGGTCACTGGCATGAACTCGCTCATGCCCCAGCTCGGGAAATTCCATTTAACCGTTAACCATCATAATCATCATAACAACCTACACCTTTACTCTCACTGTTCTTCTCCTCAACACAAAAATGACCTTGCCTTAGCAAGATTTTTAAATTCACAGAACCACTCCTTGTGCACAACACGTTTACTGAAAAAGCTATTCAACCTACAGCTTTTCCTCTTCAAGGCCAAGGACATTAGCAAGAGTGCCCTGGTCAAAGTCAGTGGAATGTGAACCTTGGGCTTTTTACTCGTGGCCTGGCAACTTGCATTTTATTCTGAATCAAATTGCACTCAGAGGTGTCAAAGTATAAGGGCAACCTTTCCAACCAAACAGATGGAGAGCCGCTTTACATTTGTGTTGCTTTCTAATGTTTAACACTGAGGGGAAATGAAGAGAACATAGTCTTGTAGCTCTGGGACAGAGAAGGCAAGAGCAAGGTTCAGCTTGCTGGGATAACATGCTGTTGTGGCGCTCCACCCAGTGGTGCTAAATGCATCTGGCCCTCTGTGCGGGCAACATCTGGAGCGCTATTTCCATCTTCAATATGCAGCCATAAGGGAGCTCCCATATGCCAGCACACACAATGCATGGAAAACAAGCAGAAATGGGGAAAGATTGGAGACCGAATCAGGAAAAACAAACTGTGAATTATTAAAACCGAGAAGGTGTGAAAAGATATGTTTGCACAACGTGAACAACTAAGCCAAAGAGAAAGTAACGGAGAGACAGAAAGAGTGTGTAAATAAGTGTGTCTACTAGTTAGGGTATTTGTGAGCAGAGAGACAAAATCTACACACTTAATGCTACTTGACTCTCAGAGCTACCACTGACACTAGAGCTAAGAGGGAGCAGAGGAATGAGGAAACTAACTGGGCGGAATGGGGATGCCAACGGACACACTCTGCATCTGGGACCGTCACCCAAGGTAAACAATGTTCAGGGAGCCATCTGGTTGAGACTGGGGAGAGGGGGGCAGAGGAGGGCAGTGGGGGAGCAGTGGGTGGAGGGAAGGGTTGCAACGAGCACAAGCATATGGAAAAGCAGATTTTTCCTCTCCCTGCAGCAGTCAGTGAAGGCAAATGTCAGCATGCACTGCATCCACGCTTGACTGTGCTGCACTCGGCACCACCACCTGGCCCTCCTTGCTCAGCCACCGAGTTTGGGCAGCAGTGACACTGCGGAGCCTTTCCCCAGGGCAGAGGAAAGCATTACGGTGCTCAGGCTCATCCACATGCATGCATGTACACCAACACCTCCTGCAATGCCTGCTCTTTTTCACACAAGAGATACACAAAGAAACATGGGACTTGTTTACTTTTACAGAGGACAACACTGGAGTGCTTCAAAAAGAAGAAAATAAGCAGCCTTAGGTGAAATCTCTCATAAAATAGATTCTTCTGTCATGCATGCATTATTTTTCTCATCTGACACGCTGAGAGAAGGCCCACACCAGACTTCAAGCTAATGAAACAATGCCAAAAACAGAAAATACTCTTTTCCAGTTTGTTTTACACCAATTCTAGCTGTTCTCTTAACTTTACAAGTGAACTCCATCTAACACAATGGCATGTTGTGATTTAAAAGTTGCTTACTGTAAAAATGTATTGATATAATCAAAACAAAAAACACACTCTGTAAAAAATACATTTTCTAGTCCTCTAAATGTGGTTCACAGTTGGGCTGAGAGAGCATCAAATTGTATGGCCAGTGGGCCTCATGCCCCCATGTTCACTCATAGTGCAGCAGTGTGGAGGGTCAAGGCCAACTCCCTTCATGCAGAGCAGCCAGTCAAGAGGAAGGCCAGGCGACACCAAATGTCTTATTAATTCGCTAATTTGTTGTGACTGCAGGGCATGAAAAGCCTGTTTCCTTGCCATCTGAGGCCAAGAGAACCCAGTGCCATGTTACTTACAGACACACATACACACAAACACACACACAGCTTTTGCTACCCACTATCTGGCCTACTTTCATGTGTGGTGGTGGGAATAAAGACAAAAATCACCCTTGATTACATCCATGAAAGCACCACCAGGGGACAAGCATCATGGCTACTGACACAGCCAAGCTTAACTCACAGTAAATGGTAAACCTCACGGTAAAATACTATGATTTCCAAAATCAACAAGCAGAGGCAAGACACCAGGTGCAAGAAAAGTGCCGTAAAGATACAACACTAGAAGCTACCCTTTCACCAGAATCTTTCAGAGGAGAAATCAATGGAGACATTAATCCTGTAAAAACTGAGCACAGGAGCAAACTGTGTGACTACAGAGCCAAAGAAACATCAATCAAACAGGACATAAACATCCACAATTATAAGCATGTAATAACCGTCACATTCAGGACACTGGGAAAACAGAAGAAAACAAAATACATGTTTGGTTTGATATCAGAAACTTTGATGCACAGGTATACGGCAGAGCAGCAAGACATTTAGTCAGATCAACACTACAGAAACATTACATTACATTACAGTAAACTGGTGGCACACTAAACTGTAACAACTTCGTAGGGTCACCATTCACCATTTCAGAGGAAACAGAGAACTTTATTTGTTAATTCAAATATGAAATGACAAAGTGGGTATGTGTTTGTGTGTATAAGATACAGCTGACAGAAGAAGAATGTGGATTAATGCACTCTTCCTCTCTTTATACAACTTGAATGTGCATTTCACTGTTGTCAATAGGGACACGTAACTGATATGAACAAGATACGTTATTGGGTTTGTGTTTTGGGAATGAGGGAAAATAAATAATAAACAAAAAGCTTGTGAGGAAGCTGAAAAACAACAGATGTGCTCACCGCTGTCACTGACAGCTCACTCTGATGATTGTTCCTTATTTTCAACAGTCTTATGTGTCTTACGTGGGACCATACAAGAATCTGACGTCACGCAGAGCTGAGAAAATGAGTCATCAATGAATAAAGTAGGGGTCTAGTCTAAATTATTTTTCTGATTTGAAAACTCCCTCATTCTTTTCTATCCTTTGCATAAATACTTGCACTTACCCTTATACTTCTAAATACTACATTTAGAGCTTTGGTATTGTTAAAGGCCTTTTTCAGACAGCTCTGCTGTACCAAAATGTAACTTTATTATTGTATCTGTTACATTATCTATATTCCCCTGATTTATTTGAAAAAAAAGAAAAAAAAAAGAAAAGTGAAAGGTCATTTGTTTAATAGATGCACCCATTGTCTGAAAGGACAGTCAGGAATCAAATCTAAAGTATAACAATCCCTGTAAACTATGGCTGGCAATTTAAAAACACACCCATAGGATTACAATTACTTAAGTTGTAAATGTTAAAAACGAAGACACACATTCTAATAATATACATATTACAGCCACACCCGGTGCAGTAGTATAGTGACTGATAACAATGTGACATAAAACAAGAGAGAATTGAGAGTCCAATGAGAAAAAAGCTGATTTCTATTCAGAACCAACATTTTAATTTGCTTCACAAAGACTCCCCAGCTGTGTTATTAGTTGGAGTCTAGCTCCCTGAGGTCAATTAGCTTTTTACTGGGACTCTGGTACTTGAGCTGAAGGCCTTGATGGTGAGAGAGCACAGTTAATCGACTTTCTTTCTTGCCTGAGCTGTTGTTGCAAAAAATTATTATGGATTCTGAAAAAAAAAAATCCTTGCTGGGGCTCTTTTGTGCTTGGGGTCTATAGGAAAAAGAGCAGCTTTCTCTGAAAACCTGGCCTTCACACTGAAATGCAATTTCACAAGCTCCAAAGAGATGACAACCGTCTATTTTGCTGCAACAGTGGCTTCCTGTTTCTATACCCATTTGGCCAACTGGTGTGGCCCAATTGGGTGGCAAGAAAGGTGACAGGTAATTTAAAGAGGCAAAGGGGAAAGCTGTCGTAAGCAACTGTCAATCTCATCAGATTGTTTCTCACAGATAGTGGATCTCTGCTTGGCACCATGTAAACTAAAGGGCAGCTCCACCAACAGCAGAACACACATATTGCTCATTCATGGTCTTTGCTTAACTGGTTCAAAGAAGCAGTATAAATACATTTATGGAGGAACGGTGCATTTTGTAATGAAAGTTAACAGCAACAACAGGCACTCTTCAGGAATAGTAATGTCGAAAGTGTGCATGTGTCAAACTTTGTCTCTGGATACCTCTCTTTCTTGGAGGTAAGAAGAAGTAGAAAATAGTACTAATTGTACTAGTAAATAGTACAATTAGTACTAGAGTACTACTTAGTACTTTTAGTACTCGAGTACTCTGTTACAAAGAAAACATTATGTCAAGAGAATTCAACTGTCAGCTTACTACAGAAACTTTTAATCATCTGTTACGGCCAACAAACATAAGAAAAGATGGAAAGAAAATTGGGTATTTGCTTGATTTGAACATTATTGTCCACATTCTGTGTATGTGTGTGTCCATTGAGACTTAGTGCGCTCCAGCTGTTAGGATCGAGTTGCTCTTGACTTGTTGAGGGTCCTGGCTCACTAGTGCAGCACACAGGCCCAGAGGTGGTGAGACATACAGCAGCTCAGCAGAGGAAGCAAGGGACAGAAACGGATAGTGATGGAAAGACAAAGAACGACAGAACAGAGGCTGAACCCCACGCAGCTGCTCTTGTTCTTCAGGGAACCCAGCCGGGAAGCATCACTCAAGCGCCTAATTCCTCTAATGTGTGCAGTCATGCAACACGCTGGGTGGGGGTGAGGATGGGGAATTGCTGCAACATATAACCCACAACTCTACAGCGGAGGCTGAGAGACTGAGGGTGGAACAGCCTGACTGGGCCTGAGTGGCTGGCCTCTGGCCACTGGCGACTCGACACCGGGCAGGGGGCTAAGCTGAGGCAGCCAGTGAGACTAAAAGTGATGATGCCCACCACCCTGATCAGCTACAGCCTGTTAAGAGGCCTCTCAGCATGCCAGCAGAAACTAGGAGAGGTACAGGGAGCAACAGAAGGTTTAGGTGTCTGCAATGTACAGAGAAGTGGGGGTGTAATATTTATAGGTTGACCAACTGGGGGAGGAGGGCTCAGGTGGTCTGAGTAAGGTGAAAGACTAGGCTGACTAGTGACTGATCAGTACGAACACAACCTGCTGCAACAAAACTACAATTCTCTTCAAACTTGAATTTATGAATTATTATTATTATAATTAATTGGTAAGTGATATGCATTATATATGTAAATAAGCTTTTTACTTTGCAGAAACAGTTACACTGCTTTTTAATGTCAAAGACAGTAGTCTAATTTTGTGACCTTACTAAGGCATGAAAAAGGACTCTCCCCTAGTGAACTAACGCAAAAGTTGTTGCATCCATAAGAAATCATGCACGCAACAGAGTGGTCACACCCATCTCATGGCAGTGTTAACTAATAATGCATATAGAAAAGTCTTTACATTGAGTACCACTAGTTAAATCCAGAGATTCATTCAACCACTGCCACCAGGGGGAGCAGGTGTTCTGCAGTCAATTTCTGATGTAGGTGAAATACTGACAATAAGAAAGTTGAAACTGCGGCCAGGTACATCAGTCCAGCAGAGATCAAGATCACCTTATTCAAGAGTCACTGATCTGGCAACAAGACTACCAGGAATAGTCTTGTATGCAGTCCTGGTGTTTCAGGTGAAAATTTGACTACCCACTTCCTGCTGTGATCACATTATATTCTGGATATTAATGTTGTAATTCAGGCACATTAAACCTTGTCTATTCACCAGTGTAGAGTATTAAACAGAATTATGCAGGCTTAATAAGTCATGATCATTATCAGTTGCGTGTGTTCAAGGTAAACCATTTTCTACTTCAAATGAAGACAAGGTTGGTAAATGAATGTTTGTATAAAACCCCAAATGAACTGACTTCTCACTCACTGGAACTGCAGAGAAGATGTGCATGTCTAATAAAAGCTTAATTCAACATCAGTAGGTGGCCAGACCTCCAGAATGTTACCAAACACCTTACCTGATGTTGCCTTGACAGAGTGCTTTTGTAAAAAGTCCAGGGACTGAGCCAAAGCCTTCTTGTTGCAGTGAGTGGAGAGCTCCTCATTACATTCAAAACACCTGTTACAATGAGAATAGGTCATAGACACAAAAAGGCTTTAAGTTACTGTGGAATTTAACAGCCCTTGAGAAACTAATGTTGAAATGAACCATTATTTGACATCAGAATTACTTTGCTGAAGTGGAAAACCATCACCCAAACTGGCATAATGTAATGAAAAAATGCAATTAATACCAAGTTATTTATGTGCCCAAAATGAAGCAAAATAATATACATTTAGAGACTGAAAATGTCCTGCAACATAAGTTAGACAAGAACAAGATGACTTTAACACACACCTACAGTGTATGATGTATGTAAAAACACTGGTACCTAATGTGTCCAATATTTAGGCCATTTACTTGGTTTAGCTCTCCTTAAATTGGTTCCGGCAGCCAAGACCATTCAAAACATGCAAAACTCTTACTTTTTTTAGAAAAGCGGTCTGTTTCCAGTTTTAATTCTATTATATGGACAATGAAACAAGCTGAATTGCATTCCACATCTTCATTCAACATGACAATAAAACAGGAAAAACCTTCAACGTTTCAGCAGCATTGACGATCGAAAAACAGGCTTGCACATGTCAACATACATCTATATTAGCACACAGAGGACAATGAAATCAGGTGATACCCCCTGAACTGGCATTTTTCATTATACAACATGAACAACTGCCGATGAATCATAATTCATGCACAGACCATGCAGTCTCTGCTTTTTCATTACTGTTCACAATGAATGCAGGTTTCTTGGTTTCTCACCAGGCCTTCCATGTGCTCAAGCTAATAGTGATGCAGTGAGACTCTGGATGGAAAGCGTGGTAGTGCTTGTCAGCGTGCTGGATCCCCGACTGGTTACAGCCCTGTGAGACAGTTCATTTAAAAATCTTTGTCAACCAGCAAAGAGCATATTCAGACCCACAGCACACGTTTAAAGACTATTCCTACCTAAATAAAGCAAAATTTACATGTGGTAGAACTAGACTCTATGGGTACAAAATCTAACATAATAATAATAATAATAAAACTCCTTTGTCAGGTAAACAGATATACAATACACTCAATTCAACAGATATATTTATCTGTTGAATTGTTTTACAAAACCACATAACTTACTGTCTCAACTATTTTTTAAATCATCTAAATTTTAGACTTACCAGCCACAAATATCATTGCATTTTAACAGATTATTACATTCTTTCATTGTATTATTACTAATTTTCAAAATAAAATCATAAACACATTTTCATCAAAATACATTTCCTAGATTTTTGTTAGATTATTATCACCTTCCTGTAGTGCACACACACACATATGAATACAACAAACACAAATGTGAAAGCTGTACAAATTGTGCTGTTGGAAACAAAATGTCCATCAAGATTTATCTGTCACCATTTCAATATACAAACTGTGGCTTTAATTATTCTAATTAAAGAAAAAAATGACAGCATACATGCTCTATAACTTTTATTTTGAGTATGTGCCAGGCATTGTGTTTTTGATGTTTAATATTAGAAATATAAATCCCACCTGGAAACCACACTTTAAGCAGACCAGGATGTCATGTGAGGATGCTGGTTCTCCATCGATCATGGTCCTCTCCTTCAGACACTCAGAGCACATTAACCAGACGCTGGAGAGTACTGACTTCTTCACTGAGCTCAGGTCTACTGCCTTACTCACATGCTGACAAGTTAACCCTGATTAAAAAAAAAAAATTAGAATGGAAAATATACCATCCAATTGCTTTTTTTTCTCCTTGGTGCGATATCCCTCCAAAAAAACATCTATTCCATTAATTGTAATATAAATTCTTTTTTATGGATGTTTTATAGTACAGGCTTGCTTAACATACATCTTATAGTCGTCCTTTAGACAGACAAATTTGTACCCCACGAATAAAATAAAAATAATAAAAGGATCACTGTACATCTAAAGTTAATATTGTGTATCCAATATCGGGCGCTGTCAGTTCTACGGAGTATAATAAACACATATCTTACTTTTTCAGCCTAACTAACTATTTAATGTGCTATACCAAATGAAAAATCACAGCGCTAACTTTTGACAGTCTGGTGCCTTTAGTGACTTACCACTGACTTCATCTGATGACTCTTCATCTCGAGGTTTCCTCGGTTTATTAGTCCGCTTAGTCATATCTGCGGTTTTCAAAGAGAAAGGGTCCTTTAGCCGCATCTGGAGCTCTGGAGGGGAACATGCAAGATGAACAGGTTTACTACACACAATCAAACTAGCTCAGTGTCACGATGATGCCTTACTATACTTATAAATACACCTAACTACATACTATGATAATCTAGCAAAGATAGCACTTGTCACTAAGCTCCATTATCATTTTACTTAAGACAGCACACAATACCTTATAACTAGCTACAGTGGACTGAGGTCAGGTTATTGATCTGGTCTGGATGCATCTTTCTAAAACTGGGATGTCATATTAAAACTACATCCAGTATATATTAAAGAAAAATATAAATGTAACACATTTGTTTTGTAATCCCATTTTTCACAAATTGAAATCAAAGATCTCAGATTTTCTGTACACATGCAGAGGGTTTATTTTTCTTAAATTTTCAACACACACATTTAAATCTGTTAGTGAGCATTCCTCCTTTGTGATAATCTGTCCACTTGACAGGTGTGACATATCTCAATGCTGATTACACATAATTATTAACATAAATATAAATGTGACATTTACAAAGTGACACTTACTATACACCGAACTAAGGGTTTCAAATGACTTGGGCTACACATATTTTTTTTTTTTTGAGGGCTGGGGCAGGGGGGGTCTATCTGGTGTAACCACGATTTGCCTCATGCAGTACAACAGGTCTCCTTTGCACAAAGTTACTCAGGTTGTTGACTCTGGCCTGTGGAGTCTTGTCCTATCCTCCTTAATGAGTGAAGTTGCTGTATATTGGCGGGAACTGGATCATGTTGTCATTAATATAGATACAGAGCATCAAAGCAGCAAAAAGCTCAATGGGTGACACATCTGGTGAGGGACAGGCTGGTTGGGTGAACTGCCACACTCTCAAAAACGACTTTGGATTGAGTATTAAAAGTGCACATTTTAGAGTAGTCTTTTATTGTAACCAGCCTAAGACACAACTGTGCAATAATCAAATAATCAAGCTGGTTAATCAACATCTGGATAAGTCACACCTGGCAGGTGGATGGATTATGTTGACAAAGATAAAATGCTAACTTAGCAGACCATAAACACATTTGTGTAGATATTGCCAGAGAAATAAACCCTCAGTGTGTGTTGACGAAGGCTTAGATCTTTTATTGCAATGGGAGAACAAAGACAAAACTGTTGAGTTTGTGTTTTTGTCCAGTATAGATGACACGACACTCAAGCATTGTTGAAGCTGGCAGTGACTTATCCCACTCAGATTCACATTTCTAACTCATTGTGCAGGAGTACTGTAAATACATAGATATGTAATTCAGAATAAATCTAGACTCTCAGACAGGTGAAACATTAGGGATCACTATAAGGTAATAGGCAAGAACACGGTTAAAAGGCCTCATTTAGCCGACTGTCCACTTAATGCGATTATTAATGGACTTTCGTATCTTAATCAAAGAAACTTCAGCAGCAAATTAATTACATATCCATATTGAGATTGAGCGAAAAGGCAGGATGGACTTACCTCTTTATTTCAGCTCCTGTGTTGACTGTGTTAGCTAACCTGAAGCCAACAGTGGGATGTCAACTCTTCCAAGCTAGCAAACAGGCTAGCTACATTAGCCTGTCAGAATAGGTAAAACATTAACAAGTGCTTAAACCCACAATGCACGGCGACATTAAGACATTTCGAAGTAAAGTGGGGGATAACAACAGAATATATCTCTACAACCCTTCGTTTTTGAGTCTGGCTTTCTAAATGTTGTCAAGCTTTCGGTAGCAGCAACTAGCAACACTAGTCAACATGTGACGCACTACGGCAGCTCGGTTTGGCCTGATGCTGCATTCAGGGACAATGGACAATCTAACCAGAGCAGGCAAAACATTTTTGCATTGAAGAGATTTTTCCGGTGTTTCATAAGACATGTGAAACCATAAGGTTGTCAAGTTATTGTCATTATCAATTTACAAAAACTGAAAAACTATCATGTTGGTAAAAAAAAAAAAAAAATCAACAAAAAAGAATATTACGTTGTTGAGAAGATTGATATTATGTGATGTTGCCTCAAAGCTTTCTTTTTATTTATTGATGAAACAAGAGGCATCATCATCATCGCCATTTTCAGGCCTTTGGTATCATAACACAACACGCACTCGTGCAGATTGCATAGTTTATAATCTTCATTTTCAACACAAACATATATGACCTAATTCAATATAGTGGGTGATCTTTAGGTAATGTGTTAATTCTTTGATCAGTGAAGCTGAAGTTGTTCCCTGCTGCCTGAGAGAGCGACACAGCGCATAGATGGATAACAGGAACGGCAGATATCAGATATGGATGAATGTTGAATCGTTGTTACTCACCCGTTTTTCCCACGAGCATGAATGCATCCGTTACAATAGCTTTGATAATGCTTTTGTGCGTTAGTTTTATTTAAATAGGGTACACTGCGCTTTAATCTTTGATAATGCTTTGACCTTTGAGATAGTCGGTAAATTGTTTGCGTTTGAGTTTTGGAAAGTATTTTGTCCTTTAGGTGATCCGTAGGACTGCGCGTGCGCAGGCCATCATCTGGAGGGTGATCCTGAGCAGTGTGATTTCCAATAGTCACGCGCAGTATTGCTGCCAAACGACGGGTTTCTGTGGACATAGTGCTGCTGCAGAGTGGATATAGGGTGTAGCTAATCCCACATGGCTCTAAGAAGGTGCTGGAGGTTTGCTGGGGTGGCCCCGCGGCTGTTATGGAACAGTGCCGCCCTGCCAGGGGCTTCTGTCCCGGGCGGACGAAGCTCTGCGTCCAGCCCTGTCAGCTCTCATGGTGGTTGCAAAGGTGAGTTTCGCGTTCAGCGCCGTGTTCACTCGTTTTCTTATCTGCCTAAGTGGCAGCTCTTCAGCTCGTGACTCGCCGTCGTGTTTTTGTTCACACACAGCGCACGCTGTTTGCTTTGCTCTCACAGAGTTGCTGCTCTGTAGCAGGTTCAGTTCAGCGCCACTGAGCACAGATGTGACCTATGAGCAGCTGAAGCAGCTCCTGGCCGCTCGGAGAGCTGCGGTTATAGATGTCAGAGAGCCCTGGGAGCTCAGAGAGTACGGCTTCATCCCCGGCTCCATTAATGTTCCCTGTGAGTCTTGGCCTAACCTGGTATACCCACAAAAATGTATATGCTTAGCAGTTTGTGTTGTCATAAACATGTCCGGGAATAGTCTGTCCCACAAAGCATATGCTGACCTCTAGACTTCTGTCTTTATTGTGGTACTTTTACTGAAAATTTAAAAGTCCACCTGCAGACAACCTGGTTAATATCATGAAGGAGTGTAAAGGTTAAATTCTTTATCATTCAGGAGAATAGTAACGTAAAAGTCACAGTGCTTTGTGATTACTGTCACAAGTAGAGACACCAAATGCATCAATGTTCTGCTTTACCTACATATTTACCACCTGACCTATCTGTGCTTGTTTTTCTTTGCAGTGGGGCAGGTGAACGCTGCCCTCCAGCTGGGTGCAGAAGAGTTCAAAGAAAAGTATGGTGGTGAAATGCCTGAGCAGACAGATAACATTGTGTTCACCTGTCTGGCAGGGGTCCGGAGCAAGAAAGCGCTCGACACAGCTGCGTCACTGGGATACAAAGAGTGAGCCAATTTTCTTGGCATGTGTTTGCCAAAATCACTGATCCTCACCACATAAGTCAACCACTGAATCATTTCATTTATTTATTTATCGTACAGCAAATGTTCAACATAATATTCATTTTGTTTCTTCTTAAAGTTATCCCTTTTTAGTTTGGATAAAGTAGGACAGCTTTATGGTTGATTTTGGTAGATTTTTGACAGATTGATTGGCTTTTATATTTCATCACGAGACAGCAGTGACTTTCACCAGCTTGAGGTTATTGCCCTGTTGTTGCATAATGCCAACCCATCATGCAGTGCTCTTTGGAAAGATGCCACATACCACATCTCAAGTATTTGATTGACAGTTGAAGAGGCTGATAATGAAATTGTTAAATGCAGTGTATTCCTATGTATGCTTACCAGTTAGGTCAACCACAAAGGCAACATTATTTGTGATGACTCTCTGTTTTTGCAACAGTTTAGTCTTTTCTCGTCTCTTTTTTTCTTCATTTCAGTGTTCAGCATTACCCGGGAGGATGGCAAGACTGGGAGAAGAATGAGAAGCATAACTGATGCAGGGATAAAAGAAAATATGAAATATTATTTAAAGCTTTCCTCATGATCAAAGTGGATATTGACGCAAAATGAACAGTCTTGTAAAGGGTTTTTAAAAGATTAGTACACATTTCTGTTTTAAAAGCCAGTTATTTAAGTTGTTTTCCTCATCTGTTAATTCCAAAGACTGAAACCAGAGGGCTCAACACACGTCACCAATCACGTCTGCTGCTTTTCAGAACTCCTTGAAATGACTTGAAGTTACTTGTAAATTTGTTTCAACACAGAACTACTTACAAACCCTTTACAACTTTTAAACACGCATATAACCGATGACTGTTGTTAATGTTAACACAATTATGAATAGACAGATTAACTATGCAACCGACTACTTAACTGTGTAACATGGTGAGTTGATGTGTCTTCCATTGCATATTATGAACAGTTTTCAGGTTGATGTATTGTAAATATTGCTCATAGATGCAACAGTCAGTGCAGTTGTTGCCAACATTATTCAGTAAATAAAAATTATTGTTTTGATTAACAGTGATCTAAGTGTGTGTTTTTTTTGTTTTTTTTTGTTTGTTTTTTTTTAATTTCTTCAAATTAGGGACACTCACTTGGATCATTACTGATAAACATGCAGAAACTTACTGAAGTGACAGCTCCTGGGACTAAGATGATGGACGTTATTGAAGGCCCATGTCTAATACCCGCAATTTCTCAGTATGAATTTGCCACTGACCCTCCATGGAACATTAACAGGCTCCTCCGTCATCCACAATAATGAATGTGTTTGCTTTCAGCTGGGCAGAATGCCTCTGTGTTGACTGCAGCCACAGACCTTGTTCCCTATTAACCTTCCATTTTACAGCTTGAGCTAAAAGTCCAAACAGAAGCGATCAAATAATATTCTCATCATCGGTTTAGTTGAGATTTATAAATGATCTAAACTGAGCAGCAGCTTGTTGATACTGAGTCACTGTCAGTAAATAGGAAGATGACCTTTAAGAGACTTTCTTGATGCCCAAATAAAGAATCTGTCTCACAAGTGTTAACACTATTTCTGCTTGTATTAAAGCATTTTCCATGCTTATAATGGAACCCACCATGGTTCTTCATATTCATATTTAACTACAAAAACAGATCTGTGAGTATAATATGTCACGCCAAGTTCACCCTACTGCTTGGCCCATGATGTAAAAAAAATGAAGTGTAATAAATGAATCTGAAAGTCTTCCAAAAGGTCCTGGACCCTCTTTAAAAACCTCATCTTCTACTTCATCATCTTATAAACTTATACTAAGAGATTTTTTGTAAAAAAATAACTTAATTCTGATGATTTGTTTCACAAGTCAGAGGCTACAAAAAATGACAGGGAGTGAGACCTCTCAGGGATCATAATAGTATTTTATGTATCTATGAAAGTAATGTAAAATGAAATGTGTAAGTTCTGGTTGTGATGACATTTGAAATAAACGCTGTAACGTTCCACAGTGATGAGTAATGTGATTTGGTTGTGACATGAAAAGAATTAGCAGAGATAAAGATTCCACCTCTTCCCAAAAGTCCCATGCAGCTGCAAGATCTGAGCTCAGTGGAAAAGAATAGATGATCACTCAATCCACCAAAACAGAGTTCACATGAACAATAAATTACAGCAGCCAATAGTATTTTAGGTTTTTTTATGTTTTGTCTAAATCATCTGGCTTTAGAAGAGATTATGAATTATAATTTCATGATAGTGTTAGGTGTCAGGTTTTTCATGAGGGCTAAAGGTGCTGGCAGTTAATATTTACATTAAACTTTATGGACAGTGCTGTGTTTACTGACCCTTGGCGAAATGACCCTGTAGGTGTCAATGAAGAATTGCCCCACACAAGCCTGACCACTGTTTTCTCCCCTCATATCACTGCGTCATGTCAACCGTAAACTCCAGACTGCAGCTCCCGCCCGCCTTCTTCTGCCTCCATATTTCCATTTTCTTTTTCTTACACGCTCCGGTTTTAATATGTTGGAAACAGAGCAGACTAATAAGTACTCATTTATGTCAAATCTTGCCAGGGCTCTTTGTTTCTCTGCAGCTGCAGCCTCATCAGGTCACCCTCCAGCTTCTGCTCAGCGTTCAATTAAAGTCCCTCGTCCCATCACAGCAGATCACATCAAGGCTGCACCTACTGGCTGCTCTGACTGACCAGACCCTGCATGCCTGGCTGACTACGTGCTGCCCAGTAATATGGTGGAAACTGAGGTGGTGGATGTGAAATAATCCCTGAGAAACCCATTACTGGTTCTGATAGAAGAGAGAGAGAGAGAGAGTGGGATACATGATCTCACTCTGTATATTGGTATATTGCAAAGAGACTAATAGGTGAACTCTCCAGTGATGCCATCAGCCACTGCCCAGATCTGCCCCTCACAAGCTGCTGACAGATATCTGAGCTGCAGGTCAAGCCTGCATTGGTGCAGAGGTTCGAGATTCCACAGGTCTTGGCTCATGAACTGGGCTGTCTTAGGCAGAGGGGGACATGGCAGGCACCAAGAGGTATAAAACCCCAGAATAGGTCAACAATCAGAGAGTTGGAGCAGCACTGAAGTGTAGTGAACCACAGACAGGCCCCGCTCAAGTTTTTCCTTCATTTACCTTCAGAGAACCAGAGGAACCACACTCGCTGTCGCCACCATGAGCTGCAGCCCGGAGAGGATCTCATCCTACCGCCGTCACTTTGAGGACGGCAGCTTGTCCCATCAGGTCAGGGTGTCCAGCCCATCCCCCACCAGAAGAGAAGCCCGTGCCTCCATTGGCTACTCCTGCAGAGCTGGGGCTGGCAGTATGCGCGTAGAGTCTGTGGGAAGAAGGACTGTCTCAGCTGCACGCAGGTCTCGCATTGTTGGAGCAGGGTAAGCTTGATCAGACCCTTCATCACGTATGACCTACTGTGGGGTTTATTAGTAAGAAGGCTATACAGTTAGCTTATACCTAAGGAGAAAAAGTGTGTTGTTAAAGTTAAATTCCACCTTTTCACGCCATTTTTATTACACAATACAGTCACATTGTGTCATGGTATGCACTATCTCCCTCATTCAAAGCTGAGTCCTGTGTCTCTGGGTTTGCAGTGTGAGTGCAGGAGCCATGGTGTGTGTCGGGCCAGGTGGAGAGCCGGCCATAGACCTGGATGAGGCTGCAGCTGAGAACCAGAAATTTCTCAGCACCCGCACCAGTGAAAGACAGGAGATGATTGTCCTCAATGATAGACTGGCTATCTACATTGATAAGGTGAAAGCATTCAAACTAACTACACTCTATGTCTTCCATCAGTGCAGATAGATATTTGTGGGAAATTGGGGCGTGTTATTTTCACCTTTCTGAGGACAAGAAAAATATTATATTGTCTGATATACTGATCATCATTCCTATGCTTACAGGTTCGAACACTTGAGCAGCAGAACAAGCTTCTGGAGGCAGAGATTGAGGCCTACCAAAACCGCTTTGAGAAGCCAACAGGTCTGCGCCTCCTGTATGAGGAACAGCTGAGGGAGCTGAAAAAGGTCGCTGACCAGATGAGAGTTCAGCGGGTGAGTCAGAGTTATCCAGGCTGCACATTGCTTCTGTTTCTTTTCTTTCTTTTTTTTTTTTTTTTTACATTTCAGATGCTCAGTGAAGCAGAAAGACTGAATTCTTTGTTTCTGGCGATGTTTACACCTCACTAATCTGCAGAAGATCCGTCCAAGCAATAATACAAGACGTCAACTTGGTGTTTTCAAGGTTCCTTACCTGGTAGCAGGCGTATTTCTGGCAGGCAAAGGGAGAGGTGCCTCAGCGTGTTAGGGTGTCATGGAGTACAGCTGTCATTTAGCTATGTTTTATGCACAGATGAGATGGTTTGGTTATGCATTTGCACACACACATACACACACACACACATACACACACGCACACACACACACACACAGATTAAGGTTTGAAGTTAAAATATAAAATGCAAAAGAAGCTGATCTGTATTTTTCACACACCCTTGCACACACCTTCAAATCTAATAGATGAGCATATTACTTATGGCTTCTTGTTTTTCAGGACATTTCCTTGGCGGCTAAGGAGTCCACAGCTGCTCAACTAGAGGCAATCAAAATCAAATATGAGGAGGCTGTGGAGCTGAGGAAGAAAGCCGAGTTAGACATTGAAACCTTCCGTCCAGTAAGTTCCATTGAATTAGAAAATATTTCCCTCATCATCACATTACCTTGTAGCAAAAAACTTGCATGAAAATATTGTGTCTGTTTTTGAGGATGTTGACAAAGCCACCTCCTCACGCATCGCCTTGGAGAAGAAGCTGGAGCAACTGGAAATTGAAATTGAATTCCTAAAACGGGTGCACCAACAGGTGGATAACATTAACATTAACATGTTTTATTATATTGCTTTTCATTTTGATCACGACTAAAGATTATTTTTTTCTTCAGGAAATCGATGAGCTCATGAAACAGATATATGCAGCTCATGCCGTGGCTCAGAGTGCGTTCTCTGTGCCTGACCTGGCAGCTGCTTTGAAACAAATCCAAACCCAATATGACGACATTGCTGCCAAAAATCTCCAGGTAATAGTCACACATCAGTGCTGCAGTATGCAGTTGAAATCCTCTGGGTCCCAAATTAATTAACATTATTGTTTCCCTTATTTATAGGAGATGGATTCATGGTATAAAAACAAGTTTGAAGATCTGACCAAGAAGACATCCAGACATGTGGATAAGGTTCGAAGCATCAGAGAAGAAATAGCAGGTGCCAAAAAGGATGTAAGTGTCAAGGCTCAAAATAAATATATGAAGAAAATAATCATTATTGAATGCCTGTATTAAATGAAATCATGCTGAAAAATCTTCAGATCCAAAGCAAAGAGCATGAATTGGATTCCCTGAAAACCAGGAATGAAGCTCTTGAGGCCCAGATAAGAGAGATGCAAGAAAAGTACAGGAAGGAACTGGAAGACCTGCAGGTAAATGTAGACTCATGTGGCAGGGTGCACACCTGACACCAAGCTGCTACAACGATTCACGCTTAAAGCAATTTCATGGCTTTCTTAACCTAACAGGCTCGAATTGAGGCTCTGCAGCTTGATCTGAAATCCACCAAGGAGAAAATTGCACTGCACCTGCGCGAGTACCAGGACCTCCTGAATGTCAAGATGGCCCTGGAGATTGAGATCACAACTTACAGGTAAAGGAAAAGCATCTAGAAAATCGACTTTGTAAGATGTATTTGAATCCATATAAGTCATAATTGTGTCATTTTTTTGTACTTTCTTTGCAGAAAATTGATTGAAGGAGAGGACCTGCGGCTGGCTGGCATGATGCAAACCCTGTCTCTTACCACCAGTTGCATGAGTGCCATTGGTGGCGGGATGAACTTTGGTGGAGGAGGCATGGGCGGTGCAGATGGAATGGGTGGTGGACTGACAGGGGTTAGTGGTGCAGGCTCTGGAGGCATGGGGAGTGGAAGAGAAATGGGTGGGGGCCTGGGTGCAGGAGCAACCGGTGGAGTTAGTGGAGGAGTTGGTGCTGGAGGATTGAGTGGTGTTGACACTGGTGCTGGAAACAGTGGTGTTGGTGCTGATCTTGGTACTGGTGGGTTGGGTACTAGACCTGGAGGTGCTGCAGGAACTAGAGGTGTTGGCGCTGGTGCTAGGGAAAAGGGTGCAGAGAGCAGAATGGGTGGTGTTGGAATGGGTGCAGGTAGTGGCTCTACAGGTTCAGGTGGCGTTGGGTCTAGTGGAGGAAATGGTGGTGTAGGTGATAGAACAGGTGGAGGACAGGCTGGGAATGGAAGCAGTGGAATGGGTCCTGCTGGGATTGGTAGTGGATCTGGAGGCAGTGGAGGAACTGAGGGCGTGGGTGGGGATGTTGCATTGTCAGGTGTTGGTGGAAAAGGGAAGACTGATGGAGAATCAGATGGATATGACGGCAACATTGACGCCTATACAGGGCAGGCTGTGGAGCTGACGGAGAGAAGGACAGTGCTCATTAGGTAACGGTACCAATAGGTATCATTTCCATTTCTCTTGAACAAAGCACTGTCAAACAAATCTCTCAAACAAATCAGACTTTCCCTTGATAAAGACGCAATAACTTCAAGTGTCTTAACCTGCTTTAGGACAGAGTCAGAGTTAGTGGGGTCAGCATAGAGCTGCCTAGAGATCCACCCATTTTAACAGGTGCAACAAGAGTCTTTCAACCTCTTCAGCCCTGTCTTTATTCTTTCTCCGCCAACAGAACGGTGAAAAATGAGGATGATGTGCTAGAGACGAACCACCACGAACAAACCTACACCATCACCGGTGCAGCCGATGACTCTGACGAGGAATGAGCAACACGAATTCCCAAGTGACCCCCTCTCACCCTTAAGCCTCCACGCCCCTCTGAGCTTTGCACTGACCAAACCCCGTGTCTGGGCACTGACCTTTGCCCTTTGCCCTGGACAAGAACGCCATGATTGACCCTTTGCTATGATGTTAAACCTTCACCTCATAGGGTTTAAATATGCCTAAGAACAGTCAACATGGCCCTAAACTTTTGTGTGCCTTACACTCCCCCCTTTTTCTGTGCACTTCCAATAAAGCTATCAGCATTCATTTACCTTGTCTGATGTCTCTTTTAGGTTTTTTGTTCAAGTGGCCTTTTGAGGACACTAATGGTATCCAGTACATTTACATGCTGGTAAATATTTAGTTTTGCTCTCTCAACTGAGAGAGATGTTGCTTATGTTCATAGCATTGGCTGTAGGAGAAAGAGTGAAAAAATGGGAAAGGAAGAAGAGAAGGAAAAGCACAACACAGAGAGAGACAGAGTCACCTGAGGGTCGGTGCGGTTGCTCTGACACTTTCTGGAGGGCTAAAGAATCCATCAGTCAAATTTAGTTCTGCAGCGGACTGACGGCACACAGCCGTTTTCTGTCCTCATTCCATCCACATCCACACCTTTTCCTCCTGCTGCTGATTGGGAGCGACTGGATCTGGCCAGCAGATGCCAAACACTCTCAGTGTCCTGCTCAAGGGCCGAGAGCAGAAACATGCAACACACCAATCCTCTGACAGAAACTGCAACAAAGACAGGAACAGGACCAGTATTATTATGGCAGCAATAAGATTACTCTGCCAGTATTATTATAATGGGACACAACTGACTAAAGCCAATTTAAGACCAATGAACGTAATTCTTATTCCAGATTGAAATGTCTCTACATGTAGTGGACATATATAACATATATTACTGTGCTTTTGATGAACATAGAAATTTGCTAAATTAGAATGTTTCTTGCTTCACATAAATTATTTTATTGTCCGTGCTAGTTTACAACGCCTTGGGTTTGATTTGCTGTGCATCAAAACAACAGCATTTCCACACAAGACAAATTATAAATATCTTAATAAAGGAGGTATTTACATTGGCAGAATTTCAGAATTCGCTTCTTAATTCAACCAGAAAAATCAAAATCAAGGAATTAATTATATATTACCTTAAATTACTCAACATATTTAGGTTAAAGCCATATCATTACATTTATTTTTAAAATGACTACGCGCAGAGTTCGTGTTAAAATAATCAATATTTCTTTCAGGCATCACACTTCTGCAAGCTCATCCCACCCAAACACACAGGAGACAATTAGTTTGAGCCTAAAACTGTCAATCGGAGACATAATGAGGAGACGGGAGACGGTCATATCATTAGATCACATTTTGTTACAGCAAATTATTAATGTGCATCCAACCCGAAAGATGTTTATACATAAATCATCCTATAGACCAGGCAAATAAATACACTTCTCATCTAGGCTATATGATTTAATGGAGTTTATTATCAATATAATTAACAGATGGCTGTGTGTATGTGTGTATTTGTTCACACACACACGCACACACACACACAAGCTGTGACACAGTTTCACTTAATTTTTTTCTCAATGTTAATGAGACTGTCTGAAAAAGATTAAATAAATTTAAAATGAAAGGAATAATAGACATGTATTATTATTGTTGTTGTTATTATTATTTGCTGTTAAACGGAACAAATTGCAAAACTCCATTTAAAAAATAAACATTTTTAGGATCTAAAAAGGAAATGAAATAAGAAAAAAGTTAGAAAGGATTCAGATATTTGTTCAGGTTATAACCATGACTTCGGCTAAAATATCTGACCCGATTCCACACATAGGCCGGTCAAGGTTGCATGTCTTTAAACATGCTCTTTGCCATTTTAGTTGTTTTGCTCGCACTTGTAGTTTGCACAAACACTCCGCAGAGCCAACTGGGTCACTAACCTTCATCCTATAAGAAAAATGGTGTTTTACTCTGAGCCGAGGGAAAGAAGGGCAAAAGTTGGAACTCCCTTTGAAACCTGTGATTTTCTGTCACTTTGTGCATATGCTTTGGGTGGCTAAATCCCCATTAGGGTCGGCTGACACGCTGCTCTATTCATGCACAGCCCTGCCTGCATACATTTGCCTAGGAATGAACTTCTCAAATAGATCTCCTGCTAAATGCGTTGGACAGCAGAGAGAATCGGCCTGAGTGACACTTTCTTTCTGAGGCGCTCGAGTGAGAAAAGGTATGAATTTATAAGGTACACCGAAACATATCAATTCTCGCAACTTCACACGCCTTTATCCGCGTCCCCTCAGGCGAGACAAAGTGAGTTTAAGTCAGTGAAATGTGGCCTGAAAAAAAGCCAGGCGCAAAACAACTTTGAATACCGAAACGGTGCAGCCCCCTTCTGGGGGGAAAAAAAAGAGAGGAGGCATTTTGAATGAAATCACGCATGAACAGCGTTGAATCAGGTGCCGTTTATTCGACTCCTCTCTAATGCGATTTTGAATATTAGTCTGGGTTAAAATCCCAATCATGTCATCTGGTGGGAGTCCCATACAAGCATCATTACTATTCAAACGCGTCGCAAATGTCCCACCCGCATCAAGGCAGCTGGTCTGCCTTTGGTGCAGCTTGCATCTTTCCCCATGTTTCTTAGAGAGTAAAACACCTTAAATATATTTATCCTTTTTATTTTAAATAAATAAGAGAGTTTCAAAAAGCCTGTCTGAATCTTTTTTTTTCTTTTCTGTTTTTAGATTTGAAAGGAATAATAATAAGTTCAGATTCTTTTGCTGGACAGAGTTCAAGCTGCCAAAGAAAAGCCATGAGAATTCCACTCTGCTTTTTTAATTTAAAGAAGTGTGACCAAATGAACGTGAGAGGTGCAGAAGGTGTGGGCTTACATGTGGAGAAATAAATGGATTTAGACAAACACAAAGTCATTTCTAAGACGTGGGAACCTGTGAGAAATAGGCCACATTGCTAAGTGAGACAATGATTGGGCTCCGTTGAATAGACCCAAACAAAGTTTATGGGTCGACATAAAAAATGTGTTTTCTTCTGAGCTCAGAGGGGTCTTAAATGGTAGGCCATTGAAACCAGTCCAGGAGAGGTGGTGGTGAACCCTTGGCACCCCTGAGGTATAGTCAGGGTGCATGAATGGTGATCCCTGGTGGGGCATTGCTCTCTGTATTTACCGCGTTGCTTTGCAGACAGGTTGTTCCTCTATATTCATGGCTCATTAATGGCCAACCAGTTAAATCAGGGCCCCACCGTTTAGACAGTTGAAATCCAAAAGAGGCGGGCAAGAGCTGGGCAGAGCCGCCCATAAAAACGTCTCCCTCCTCTCCCAAACTCCGATTCTTCTCAAGTCGTTATTTAAGTTCATTAAAGAGACGCAGACTTCATTTAACAGAAGCGCACTTGCAAAATGCTGTTGACTGACTCCGCAATATTGTCCCAGAGTAAAGATCCGAGCATGTAATTAATGTGTCTTTTTTCTTTTTTAAAAAAAAGCAGGAGGGACAATACCGCCGGTCAGGCCATTTAATTTCATTTAATTTTCCATCCCATTTGCTTCCAACACTGCCTTCACCCTGACACCGAGCCCTTTCACTGCGCACCGGGGCTTCGGAGCGCACAGCGGAGCGGGGATTCACCCCAGCGACTTCTCCGCAAACAGAAAGCAAACGTCCTCGCCTTCTTCGCCACTCCTCGGAGAATAATTCACTTCACTGTGTGGAGAAGAAGTGCGGGGCTTTAGAAGAGGCGCAGGGGTGGATGGGAACCTGCCGCAAATGCCGAGGCGTTAATAAATAACCCCTCCGCACAGCCGGGTGCAAACGTTGCGCCTATTGACGAGATTGTTCGCGTGTCGTTCGGGCTCTTTGACTGAGTGTGGAGGAGCGCAGGGAGGAGAGAGAGAGAGAGAGAGGGAGAGGAGCAACGTGGGACGCCTGCAGAGAGAGAGGGAGAGGAAGAGAGAGAGAGGAAGAGAGAGAGAGGGGGGTGATTGTGTTTTAGTTGTTTGTTTATAGCGTTTTATTATATTACCTGAACCTTTAAGATGTTTAAGGGATCAACAGCTCTCATATAATAAAGATAATGCATTAGTTTGGACTGAACTGAAGATTGTCTTTTATTGTGTGTTTGATCATTCATTCTTTATTTGATAATGAAAAAATCATTCAGCCTGTGCAACTTTTCACTGATGCACATTTGATCTTTCTCCAGGGGAACCTTGATTTCACAAGTAAAGGCTTCTTGTCATGAATCAGACTCTGTCCCAGCGGACAGGTCAGAGGTTAACACGTTCATGGTCTGAATTGATCACTCACAGGTTCTTGTTCTCCTTCTTCTCCGTTCAGACTCATCACTGCAGCATCAAAAGGCTCCAACAACTTAAAACAACCTGCTGCACAGAGCCACTTGCTGCAGGCCCCCCCCCCACCTTCACTCACGCCATTGATACTATTGAATGTTTATGACAAACCAGCGAGTGAATCAGTCCTTTAAAGGGGTTTGGATCCTTTTGTCATTAGAGTCATGTGTCTGAAGGAGGTGTGACTTTATTCCATAAAACTTTGGAGTCAAAAGTTGCATTTGAGTCTTGCTGTAATTTTTCTTTTCTACACGGCTCAGTAAAAACAAGATGTCTCCATATGTGACAGTATATGTGAATATATGTGACTGAATATTTCAGATAAACTGAAATGGCTGCGTTGAATTTCGTCAACCATTTGATCAAAAAAACGATTGCTCAGACCATGAAAATCTCAGGTGAAACATGCTTTTCATAGGACACTATTTTCTAACTGCAAATTAAATCAATCAATCAATTAATCAATTAATCAATCAATCAATCAATTAATCAATCAAGACACTTGAGTTACTCAAGTCAGTTCATCAATCAATGTAAATCATTTAATCAATATATTTTCTGTGATATTACTGTATAGCATCTCTGTGATTTCATACTAGTGGATTTAAAGCTGAAATATTTCATTGTGCTAATATTATTCATTTCATATTTATAGTTTACACTGTGTCAAAATTGTTATTAATATTTTATATTAAATTATTAATATATTTTCTAGCACTGAACTCGATTTCTTGGTCATTCACTTTGCAGGGGAATATCTTCACATTCAAAAATCACATTTTTTTTTTCACTGTAAAAGATAGTGAATGTAAAACAACCAGGTATTAAGAGAAACATCAAAGCTGATTTGTGTCACTGTACAATCCGAATAAACGTGTTGAATGAGGGAGAGGAGACATGAAAACCACAAGTGTGTGTATGTGTGTGTGTGCGTTGGGAAAATGGCGATGGTTATTTTGTAGTGTTTTTTCTTCTTCTTTCTCTTCTTCCTACTGGTGGTTCTGCCTTTTCAGTACCTGCCTGATCTCAACCCGGCACACGCCGAGAGTCAATAGAAGTTAACAAGTCCTCTAAACTTTCCTGCTCCTTTTGTTCATGTAAGGACACAAAGGAGGTGGCAGAATAAAGAAGCTTTGAAGTATATAAAAACCAAAGAATGCCAGCCAAGTAGATTTAAAGTAGCCACTGATTTCCAAAACCTGGCTTGAAAAGGAAGAATGGAAAAGGGTGAGGATTTATGGATAAATTATACAGTGGATTTGTCAGTTAAAATATCGGAACTGTCTGGAGGACAAAGCCACATGCTGAGGATTAATGGTCGCTCTGGACCTTTGATTCTGCACCCTCTTTTCTCTGCCCTTGACAAATTGGATTTTGGGGATGGGAAGGTCGCCTGGCCCTTTGTGTCTCTTGACCGTTTTGGAGCAATTCATTATGCGGCGGGGTGAGGGAAAGTCTCCATGTGACCAGGCCGGCCCGTTTTCCCTCTCCTCACAGCTGCTGGGAGAGCCCAACTCTCTCACACTCACTCACACACACTCACACTCACACACACACACTCCTGCTCACTGCTGCTGCAAACTCAGGACCGCTCCCCCTCTCTCCTCCCCCTTTAAACTACCTAGCATAGCACAGCATCACCTCTCTGTACCCCCCCCCACCCCACCCCACCCCCCTTCCAATACACACACTTGCATCCTGAGTTGGAGAGGGGGTGTGGAGGGTGTGGAGGGGAGGGGGCTACCTTGCCTGCACCATCACTAGAAAAGCCGGAGAGCATAACGCCACCGCGTCACTTTGAGGGCGGATATCGGCCGGTCCTCATCCTCTCATCCTCTCTTCCTCCTCCTCTTCCTCTCTTCCCTGCACTCTCCTACTTGGTCTCCATCAGTCTTCATGGTTCTGATCTCACCCCACGCCATGCAAGCCACCCGGGCGTCCACCACCGTCAGTGTGTTTGCGGACTGCAGCATCCCGGCCGGGCTCCGGATAGGACCGGTACCGGGCATCTTCAAACTGGGGAAGTACGTGTCGGATCGTAAGGAAGTTGGACCCAAGAAGAAAGTAAGTTTTAAACAGTGAAACTTTCGAAATATGTCCCGTTTTGTTTTTCTTCTCTTTTCCTTCTTTAAAAAAAAAAAAAAAAAAAAAAAAAAAAAAAAAAAAAAAAAAAAAAAATATATATATATA
>CM076653.1:18840435-18859019 GCA_038496675.1 Rachycentron canadum
ATATTATATTATATTATATTATATTATATTATATTATATTATATTATATTAATATAACATGAATGATAAGATACTAAGTAAAGATGTTTAACATTAAACTTGTGTCGTTGTGAGCATGTTAGGATGTTGACATTAGCATTCAGCTCAAAGTAATGCTATTCATAAGTACAGCCTCACAGAGCTGCTGCAACTTGGCTGTGGAAATAATAAATCATCATATCACAGCAAGATAATCCAAGCAGAGAACAGGCAGAGATGACAGCTGGCTCTGAACACAGTTACAAGCTGTGTTTCTCTTGCTAGTTCCTTTTTGTCACTGGTTTAACTGTTGACAATTATAAATGACAACAGAAAGAAAAACTTTACTAAACTGTATAATGACACAGATGCTGTGTCAGGTTTTTTACACAAAAATTTGCCAAAAAAAATACCTTTATATTTTTATTTTGCTCTTGCCTCACATCCGACACTGCCCCACTTAACATAATCAAATAACTCACAGGATGTTGTTTGTTAGACCTGTACCAAAACAAACAAACAAACAAACAAAAAATAAAAAAAAGGCTTTCTTATTTATCGCAGAAAAGCAAAGGCAGCTGGAATTCTTTTCTTCAAATCAGAGGCATTACCATCACTTTCCGTCTTCCTACCTGACATATACAGACTGGCTAACCAGGGTGGACACAATTCAATGCGATCTTTGGCATGTTTCAGGTCTTCACCCCTGCTGCAGGGCTTCAGGATGGTTGGGTCAGTTGACTCCAACCCCTCTGGTTCAGTGAATGTACCCTCAGTAAAAGGCACAGGAAAACAGAGTTTCTTACTTTTATCAAGTAGCATACAGCCATTCAGATAGAGCTGGTTTGCTCAGGTATTGCTTTTTGAGATGTCTGCTACCTCTCCACTACAATGGATGTAAATTTTTTTCTTTGGCTCTCGTAATGATGACCAATTATAAATAAATTCAGCAATTGCACATCTTCATAGAAGCTGTGTCCTTGCTAGGGTGAATGCTTCACAGACTTTACTGTGACTGGTTTGAAGCTATAGAAGTTTAAACTGAAGAAATTGTCCCCATGGTGGAGGTGACACAAAAACGTTATTGGAAAGATACACTGCCACAACATTTTTAAAATGTAATTTTTTTATTATTGTATTCATCAGAGATGAAATTATATTTTATATAATTATAAGAATATTTAATACCAACAGCTGAATTTAACTTGAAACTTTGTTTTACATGTTACATGTTTACATGTTACATGGTTTTCAGCAACAAGAGTCTGTTGCTTCATATTTGAGCCATTTAACAGGTGATTTAAGGTGCGACACCAGAAGATTGCTGGTGACTAGATGGTTATACTGACAACCAAAAGCACACTCTCCTTAAGGACCAGCACTGAGCCGCTGCTTAGAGTATACCATATCTGTCATTGCTTGATATTAGGAAATAGACTTGATAGTTTTCAGTACCATTAATGCTTTTTCAGTGTACTGCAGTGCCTGCTCCCTCACAGTGGAGCACAGACAAAGGGAAGAAATAGTAAACATAATATCATTATATTATGGTCATAATATTGTCATTATATTGTTATTTCAAGGCCACAGTAGATGCTTTGTGTTCACCAACCTGTACAGGAAACAAAACAACTGGATCTGTTTTTTGTAGCATGAAACACAAGATGTGTATTTCCTACACTGTTGACTCAGTTTTCTGAGGCAGCGTGGTTGGTAAAATAAACATGTTTCTGAGAGAGAGGCAGTGAGTGCTTGTCTCTTGTCAGTTTCTCAGTGCCGAAGCCAAGTGACTGCTCTGCTGCTGGCAGCCTGCTCTCCTGGAGCAGGTAGACCAGGAGATGAGCGCAGGTAGAGTCAACACACACAACAGGTCAGATAGAGCTGAAAGAAATGGAACAAATGGCACCATGTGCAAGCAACATGCATGCAAATACATACACACCAACTAAAAGTAGCCTTGCTGCACATCCATTGGCCATAAGTCATGAGGTAGAGACGTTGACGTCCTGGCAATGATGCGGGTCTAACAGAGTAGATGTGAATTGATGGGGCAGCTGCTGGCAGCCTGCTCTCCTGGAGCAGGTAAACCAGGCAGAGTAAACACACACAGCTGGTTTCAGAGGCATGAAACACACATATACAGGAAGAAAAGCATAGCAGGAAATTGATGTGTGTTGGCATGCATGCACACAACTGTAAACAGTTTTATAAAGAAGTAAAGGAAAGGGCACATGTAATAAGGAAGATGGGCAGTTGAACATTTGCCTTTCACTGCCTATAGCATGAAGGTCACACTGAACTGGTTCTACTATGCTTTACTATGACACTATGCAGCATGTGCACAATGTACTGGAATTTTCACTAATGGAGGCAAACATATCAACAAGACAGCAGCACAAGAAACAAGCTGACAACTTGGGCTCCGATGGATGAACAACAGTCATGAAGGTAATGAGGTCAGTGCGTGGGTCGAGTCCACAGCTTCAACTTCAGTCAGAGAGAGACCATTAGTCCCCGGTTGTGGCCCAACCTGTCAGTTATGATAGCAGCAGGTAGAAGGTTGAGACTGTGGCACACCAGCTGTGGCCCACTGGTACCCTTTCCTCCTCCATCCCTCCACCACCTCTGCAACACAAACACATGCTAAACAGGCCACTGTCTCTGCTGCATCCCACATTCAGCTGCAAATGAGCCCGCGCTGGGCCCCAGCCCCGTTTGATGTCATGAATAATGAGGATGAATTTTCATTTGCGCAGGTTTCTGAAAACTAAAATGCCCATTGTTTGGGTCCCTCACATCAAGCAGTCAGGCATGTGAGCTCAGGAGTCTATTCATGTCCAAGTTAAAAATGCAGTTTAAATCCACATCTTGAGAGATTTTGTGAAATAAATAGAGATATTATGGCTATGGGTTGTCAGGACTTGAACACTGAGTATCAGAGTTGATTATGTAGGGTTGACAGGTGGTCCGTCCAATGAACATGGGGCAACTTGGATGTGAAGTGGCAGCTTAGACAACAATAAATTGTTGTGTATTATGTGCAGGACTATCTTGTGACTGGGAGCAGTGACTTCCTGGAGCAATATCTTCCCTATAATGTGGCCAGGCAGTCGGATATATGAGACATACAACATGTAAATCAGCTGCTGGTAGGTAGTTTTTTCTATGAACAGAACCAGGAGAGCTGTTTCCTCCTGCTTTACTTCACACTGTCTCTCTGTTGTAACCACCAGATGGATATTGATGTCATTTAACCTTTGAACAAGAAATTATGTAGTCAATCAGAGGCACCCTCATGACTTCTAGAAACTGTGTCAAGATGAACTGTGACATTTAAAAGAGCTTGTGTCTTCAGTATAAAGATGGAGTACTGAATTGATGTGAAACAGAGTGGGTTAAACAAGTGAAAGGCAGTAAAAGTAGCAGGTTTGGCTTTTATCCACTAACTGGCGGGTCAAAAGTTGGATTTGATTGAAGCCCACAGGCTGCTACAAGCTGCTATCGACAGGCTGCTTATGCCAGTCTATAAGAGAATAACAGTTAACTATTCAACTTCTTGTCCTTGTTGACACTGCCGAGACGTGAGACTAGAGTTATTCTGCGTTGTGTGCTTGGTGTTCGACTGCTTAGAAGATGCTCACAGTGCTGAGAATGAATAAGCTCTGCTGCTGCAAAAGCTCTTTATCTTTCACTTGGCTAAAGATGTGTTGAGTGTGGGCCATTGATTTCCTCATTATCCTCAGCCTACTAAACAACCAGGCGACTGCTAATGCACTAGTCATTACCATTCAACTTGCTGGACAAGGTCTCTGAAGGCAAACCTTTCTCTACAGTCTCCAAGGGCATTCACTGCTGTATTATTGTATACTGTTTGTGTGTGTGTGTGTGTGTGTGTGTGTGTGTGTGTGTGTGTGTGTGTACTAAGTTTATGTTTAAGAATGGAACACAATGAAAAACATCTGTTTCTGTGTAGATGTATAACCCGTCATAGGTTTTAGTTTTAATAATCACAAATACTTCAGTGAATCTTTGCTATTATTTGCTCTTGTTTGTTTTTTAATTTGTGAACTGATAATTAGCAGTAAAGAGTTTTCTTCCCACTGAGGAAACAACTATTATAGTGGTGTTGTTGGCTCACAGGCCACAGGCCACAGGAAAGCCAAGGTAATAATTTTTTCATAACAGTCAAGGATGGATAGATGTTCTGCATACACACAATGGCCTTGGGGGAAATAATATTTGTAGGCCTAAAGGGTGGGTTTTTATAATATATGATATATTTACACCAACAGGTAGAACTGTCGCACTGATAAGTGAACTGACAAAACTAACATTCGCTTGATAAAATGTGATCCATGTTTTCCAGGAGTGAAAAAGCCTGTATTGTAGATTGAGTCAGAGATTCTGAAGCATGTTACGCTACAATAACACAACACAGCTATGACAGTAAAGTCTTCATAAATAACCAGGTAATGTTAGCTACATTAGCATATTTGGTTATTTTCTAAACATATTCCTATCTGACTAACCCAGAAATAACCCATCATATGCATCCTATGCATATTTAATTTTTTTTTTAATTACAAAGAATTGTGAATGAAACATATGTATATTTAAAATGATATAATGTTAAGTTTTTAGGCACCTTTGTGTAATGTTATTCTGCACAACTCATGCAGGATCTTCAAACCCCTCAGCTTTTCTTTTTTCAGCTTTTCGTATTCTCAACTATAGCCGACAATTCAACTCATTCACTATTACATCTTGTATCTGCACGGCCTGTGTGTGTGATTGCATGGGATTCTTCTTTGTGTTCCTGTTTCTTCTCACAGTGCTAAGATGTGCATGTTAGAACTCTAGAAATTACTTGAAAGTGGAAATGAGAGTGTGAGTCTGTTTGTCTGTCTGTATGTAATAGCACAGTGTTAGACAAATGCATGTTGGGATCAGCTCCAGGTCCTGTGTTTGAGGACTTTGAATAATGGATGAATTAACATTTGTGATATTCCTTCTTTTTTTTATTCAAAACCAGTGAATTGGCTTTATTTCTATTTCCTGTCAAGTGTATGCTTTTGCTGTCTGTCACTCACAGTGTCATTGCCATGTCACTTGAGGCTGTGTTTTAATCAGCTGCTCACCAGAGATGTCCAGATCTTCACCTACAAACATCAACAGGGAGCAAAAAGTTCAAATGAAGACAGTTGTTAGACAAGTAAGTCCACATATACTCTTTATGTGAACCATCAAAGATTTCACAAAGCTGTAAATTGCATTCTTGTACCTCTGCCCTATAATGGATGTACTAAATGTATAGGTACACAGTAGATCTCTTTAAATATGTGAAATATGTGAACTCTATCACTCAACTATTTGTATTCCTTAATAACCTCTCGTTGTGGGCAAGGGTGTGTGTAAGGGAACAAAAATATTTTTCCCTCCAGCCTGTCTTTCACATCCTCAAGGGACAATCATTATCAAACATTACAAAGGGTAACTATTTAAACCCTTGCTCCTATTGAAAGCCAATTCATACTGACTGAAGAAGAGAAGTTAAAAAAGAAAGGCAGGGAGAAAAAAAAGGAAACAAAGGCTGAGATCGAGAACGTGGATGGGAGAAAGAGGACGGGAAAGACAGAGAGAGGGAGAGGTGGAAAGAGCGAGACACATATAGAGAAAGAGATGGAGAAGAGGAGGCTCTTTTGGGGTGCAGTGGGCTGTGAGACAGGACCATTCACCCCGATCTAAACACTGTGTCCCACTGCGCATCAGCGCTCTCACCCAGGCAGCCAACACTGTGGCCACAGACTCAAAGTTAACCAGTCAACTCCATTACAGTGCAGGGGGCGTGTACAGACCTGCCACACCAAAGAGATCACGCCGGCCGGCCAAGAATATTAATTGCTTTTAAATGAAGTGGAAGTCTCTTTATTGGATGTCTGGTGTTGGTTTGTTATCTGGGGGGCTGAAAAGACCCCACTGCTCTTTGGTCTCGCCGCCTTTGAAAGAGAAACTGACTCTGGATGAGGTCATTGATCAGCAGGGGCTGTATACTCCCAGTGGGTTTTTGTGTGTCCTGCCCCTTTAACTACCCCTATTGTAGTCTGCCCATTCAATCCTCAATGCACTGTGGTCAATAAACATATTTGTTAATGATGCTTCCCCCCAAGTGTAGATCCAGTTCAAAGTGTGTTTACAGGCTTTGCACCATGATGTATCAGTTAAACATAACTTCTAATGGATAAAGAATATTTGCTCACAATGTAATGCAATACTTTGTACCATAATACAGTGTGGTTTCTTTTCATTAACAATCAAAGGATGTAAATCTGAAATTCACAAATTCAAATTACTAATCCCAATAATGCCCCAATTCTTCAACAGCCTGTGGGTCATCTTGTCTGACATCTTGCATGGAAGAGTTAGCTTGGCACACAATGCAATAGTAGGCTAATATAAGAGCTTGGACAGCCAATGGTGGCCAGGCAGCAGTAATATACTGGCAGATTAGCTTCACCATCAACTACATGATGCCTTGCAGGATGTAATGGTCTGAGTCCCTCTGCCAGAACTGCAGCTCCTGGTGCAACAACACTGTTGTATTAATACTTTGTGTATTCATAGCAAACTTGCTAATTTACCTAATGGAGAGCCTAAATAAAAGAGTTATCTGGTTCTCTTGGAAGGTGTGTGGACAGGATGATGACAGGACCTCTACAGTGCTGTGTGCAATCACTGGGGCTAATGTTAAGATAGCTCTCGTGGTCAGTAAATAAGCTCCAAGTGTTACATACAAAACTTGTCAAATTACCTTCTGATAGTTATAAATATTTAATCAGTGTTGAGCAATGAATAAAGCATTGTAATTATTTTTACAGTGTAGTAAAATGTAGTAAGTAATTGATTACATTTTTCACCTGCCCAATGCTGCTGAACAGATATCATAACAAATGTGAGCAACATGTACTGCACACTAGTCTGTATTATTTTGTCTCGCAGGTAATTCCTCACTGCTCGGCTGTGACTGAATGCGTTTCCACCTGTGAGCCCTGTCGGGACTACAATGGTTTCTGCGGCTCAAAATCATGTACAGTGTGTCCACCTCTCTGGTCCCCACTGAGCTCTATGTCTGGGGCCTAGCGGGCTAGCAGGGAGAGAGGATAGAGGACATTATCTATAATTCCCCATGCCGTCTCTCTGTCAAAAGGACCTGGGGCACCAAACAAAGCCCTGCTGCTAGACAGCTCTGGGGATGAAGACGAAACTGAGGTTTCACATCCCCATGAATAAGGTTAGATATTAATCCAGCTAAGAGAAGAAAAAACATGCTACAGGTTGCTTTCTAGGCTTCCTTTGTGGGAGTATTTCTTTGTGTTGTCTGTCTGGCTCGTGAATAGGACCCCCCCTCCCTCTCACTATGTCCATTGAAAAAATTGGCTTCTAAATACAAGCTATTAGAATATTTGTGTAGATGAGTAATAAGTTATTAGTTGCAATTACTGGTCATCTATTAGTCTGGTATAATAGACTGATTAGGCAGTGGGCCTTTTAACTTCTGAAGAAGTAATTTGGAAGACAGCCTACCTTTGACAAGGCAAAGAAAGGCTTCCTTTATTCAGGCCATATCTGGCTATTGTACTAACAGACATGTTATAATGGGATTACTAGCGACTACAGTGGACTGATGAAATCAATGGCGAACGCATCATTTTGTATAATTCACAGGTACTGGAGATGAGACGAGATCTTGGCTAGTGAGAGGGCACTTAAAATTGGCTGAATAGGGAGTGGTATATGCATCACACAACCTATATTTAATGTAATTTGCTGCATATGGAAGACGGTGGTGGGAAATCTTACTCCCTCTGTGTTTATTCAAGAGACTTAAACACAGTTTAACTTGAGGAGTTTCTGGAGCCATCCTCGCCGTAAAATGTTAGATTTTGGTGTGTTTGAGGGTGACCTGTGTTTGACCTCAGAGAAATTGGAAGCATAGCATTCTCTGTACAGGTAGTACTGGTCCTTTGTCAAATCTTTGACAAAACCTCTATTCATAATCTGTCTGAGTTTTCCAAGGACACTCCATTGTCGTCAAACATATCCCTGCCTGAAATCTTTCATTATAAAGAACAATAGCTGCTCTTGTGGTCATGGTGCTTGGACTACTTCTGTTTTCATCCGTCTTTCTCTTGCCTTCTCCATTATCTACCACCCAAGGATATACTGGTAAAATCTTTGGCACTGTATTAAACAAACTGTTTGCACACAGTTATATGCTTGAAAAAATACATCCCAAACTAAGGTCAGTTGCACAACGAAAAAAAAACACTAATATAAGATGCTATAGGATTGAGCCCTTGTCCCTGAACAAAGCAGTGACCAGCCCTTCAGGCTGTGGTGCACCTCGGAAATGAACACAGGAGGTTCTTGGTGCCTCTCCACCCTTCAGTTATTGGCTCAAGTTGTGCTTCATGCCTCCTCATTGAACAGCGGCCACAGATGGAGCCCAGTTTTGACAGTGGGCCAAATAACCCAGAACAATATCATCTTTCCATTGGTGGCAGACAAGTGTATTGCTGTCTTTCCTACCCACTTGTCTCTTTATAACTCTGCTTCTTCCTCGCCTGTTGTTTATTCTAATGTGGTCCAGATGAAGCAGCTGGTGGTGACACGGGGTTGATTATGCTGTTCCCACAGTGACATATTCAAAGGGCAGCGGAGGAAGGCGCCATTGTTGCCTCTGATCTGTGGATGACAGCCCTGCCTATTGCACCAGCTCCACACTGGCAATCTCATGGTGAGAAGGGAGCAGGGCGTGCGTGCAGGGACTTGTACAGTACATGCAGAGTGTGACCAATCTGGGCTTTCGAAGTGAAATAACAATACCATGATATTTGGTAGGAGTCTGCTCATTATCTGTGTTTTGTGTCTGAATGAAATATAAAAATTTCAGTCATTACTTGTTGAATTTTATCATTGTTGATAAGGAGAAATCTCTGAAATGGCATCAAGGTATTTTATTCCTCTCCACTGAAACCTTGATGACCTATCCATATATACCCATATATTGACTGGTAGGAAAAGTCGATGTTTTGTTGAAATTTACAGTCAAAGGAAAAAAAGTCAAATATTGCATCTGGTATCTTTTGTATGAATTAATATGAATTAATTATTCATGTGACACATAAAACACGTAAATAACAAGAACAAGTGATTCATTATCATGAAGTGTGCTTTTACATTGTATAGCCTTATACCTGCTATTTGTTGTTCTCTTATTTTATTGACATAACCTTTTCCACATTATGAAATAAATGCCATCCTTTGCATTACATCAACTTATTCTAGAAGGAATGAATAATAGAGACAAAACACTAACAATGCATGTGTTTTCTGTCACAGAGGAACATCCACAGCACGTTCACATACGCATATACTTGTACTGCTCTGTTTAAAAGCATATAGGACAATACAAATACCACACAAGCATAGTGCAGCTAGTCACACAGTCAGTCCAACTACTTCATCACAAGGCCCAGTTTGGATCATTTGGTCGGTAATTGCTGCCCACAAGTGAGGCACTCCACATGAATGGAAGTGCAGTAAAGCGTCAGCGGCCATGATCAGTGTCTGCTCCCAGGTAATAGCCCCCTCCCCACCCCCTGATCCTTTCCTGCTTCCCTCTCCCAGGCTGCTTCTCCTGTTGAATGAGAGGATAAAAGTAGTGAGGGCTTTTGCAGAAAAAGGAGGGGCGGGTGTGTTGGGGTGGATATAGGCAGTCCATAATTACCTGTAATGAGACTTTTGTCTTGGGGCATTATAGTGATGTTCTTGAAGTCACCCCGGAGGTGGTTTTCAGATGGAGGGAGAGTCGCGAGAGCCTCAAGTCCTCTCATCGCCCATCTCATCCATATGTGCAGTAATAAGTAATTACTGAAGTCTCATTGAAGTCCATGTAGAGTATTCTCCCTCTCTCTCTCTCTCTCGAGGCAGATGAATACCCGCCACTCACCTATTACACAAAGTGACACTCCTGGAGATCCGACGTGTCATCTCAATCTTCCTCTTCAGCCCTACTTGTTCCTTTCCTCCACCCCCCTCGCCCCCTCAGTTTGAGGAAACAGCTGGCACCCTTTGAAGTCTGACTGGCCCTCATACTGGGTCACCTTCACTGCTGCATCTGACAGGGTATCTATTCACACTATTCTCATACAATCATTTTCTATATGGCACCATGCTGCAAATACCTATCATGGGTTTCATGTGCTACTTTCTGACACCTACAAATTGATAGCTCACCAAAATTACAGAAATGCTTTGACTGTTTGGTTCAATGAACACCTCTAAAAAGAAATCCAGAAAACCCTTTTGAGCATGGAAGAATGCACCAAAAACCATCTCTGCGTCAGGAAAAACCTCTAATTGCTAGAAACTATTATGAAATGGGAGCAGTCTGTCTCTGCTGTATATGTCCTCGTCCCCATTTTCTAAAAGTTTGAGACTTTATAGTTAATAAACTGCACTTAAAGTACTTTAAACCACAAGCCACTTTTTCACACATTCACACATACATTCATACAGTGCTTTTCTACCACATGCAAACACTCACCCACCAATGTTGCATCAGGGACAATTTAGGGCTCAGTATCTTGCCCAAGGACACTTTGACATGCGGGCTGGAGGAGGCCCTTGGATTGGTGTATAACCCCCTCTGTCTCGTGAGCCACAGCCACCACAGTGTGCAAGAACCTTTTTGAAAGTGCAACCTAAAAATCAGAGGAGGAAATAGCAAAGGTCTATGCACCTGACATGTCATGAAATTTAGAAATTTGTGCACAAGCTTAATTACAGCAACTAAAATTGTATCAATTGATTATTCATTCAGAATCATGTTTCTGACTTAGGGACTTATTTTCTTTTATTTCTGTTTTGGTCTCCACCGACAGCAGCTCAAAAATATCTGGCAATTTAGCTGCTAAATGCTCCACTTGTCTTTCTGCCATTTGATGCTGTACAGGTAGTATTCAGGGGGTTCATGAAGCATGATGGAAAGAAGGAAAATTCAGTTCGTAAGCTCAAATGAATGAGCTGAAAATTGTAAACATTGTTTACATTGCACTTAGCAGTTTAGTTCGGCAATGATATCAAAAAATGTCATTGGTGTAATATGTAGAACATCTCAGTGACAAATGATGTATGGCTGGATATAAAATTTCAATTGGCAGCGTACTCAGTGTTTTCATAATGAATCTCAAACCACAAAAACATGCTGTATATGTTGTCAAGAGCTTTTTTTCTACCATGGGAATATGAATCTATATGTTCTCTCTTAACCCATCAATTCGTTTCAAGGCCTCTGGTTGTTAACACAGACCATGAACACCATCATCAAATCAATGTGGCACAAAATTCTAACAAGATTACTTGGAACATTTTGAATGCCATTATGAAAAATAGTATAATTTGACCTGCTGGGAAAGACCCGCACTTGATATTTATATGAACTTGAAAATCAAGCTGAAGGGCTAAGGGCTTGATTGTTTGAATCAATAAAAGATATTTATCTACCATCTTAGTACTGCTGTGGTGAAAAAGCATGAGAGGTATTTGAAAAAAAAAAAACAAGAGCAATTATGAGGTCACCAGTAGGTACTCCAAACTTAGCTCTCAGATGGGTTTTAAAATGAAGTGCTTTGATTGCATGTCTGAATTTTGTGTGTAAATGTGGTTTGAGTTCTTGAGACTCCTACCAGACTTTTGTTGTCATAGCCAAAAATGACCCCTGGTGCCTGCACGTGCATAGACTCACACACAGACACACACACATAAAACAGCTGTGCCAGTTGCCCTTGTCATTAGTCCAGCTTGTTTTTCTATTGATTGAGGGAAGTTGCATTGCAGTGAACTCTCAATGCGCGTTTAAGAGTGAGTGTGTGTGCCATGTGGATCCGTTCTCAGTGTCCACTCGGCACTGGGACTAATTTGCATTCCTTTGTGTGTGAATAAAGGACACCTATTCTGAGGACAGAGTTTACCAGCTGCCATCCAGGACTAGTCCTTATTAGAGCCCTGCTGTTCCTCTGAGAACGCCAGCACATGTTCAACACGCGCTGCTGCTCACACAGCCTACACGAACACACGCACATAAACACACACTCAAGGACGCGTGCACTCCCACAGTCATAATCTATTCATACACAAATGAAAACACACTAAAACAGATGCACAAAAGACACAGACACACACTTTACACAGAGACACTTGCAGAGGGTCCAAGCAGTGATTACCAACACCAGTGGTAATGTGTGTGTAGTTATCAATGAAAGGCCAAAGGTTACCATCTCACACACATGCCAGTAATTTTTACAACAGCTATTTTTATTTACAGTTTGCTCACATAAGTAACAGAGGGTTAAACCTGAATACAACCTGGACTCTAACTCTGGGTTTCACTGCCTCCACAAACTGAAACTGAAGTGCAGTGATTTTAATCCCATCCAGACTGTATAGGTGGATTATTTTTAAACCATATTAAAAATGACAACCACTTATAACCTTAGAAACTCCTGTGATTCAAATTCAAAAAATGGACCTTGATTCTATAAGCTGCTTGTCTTTTTACTTTATTTCTTTCTCTTTTTTTTTCCTTTTTCTCATTTCAGAGCAAAATTTATCCTTTGTGTAAAAAAAATGTTTCTGCTCAAATGGATTTATATAGTTAGGAGACAATACAGCAGTGGCAAAAATGAAAGTCATTAGGAGAGTAAGACCCTGTAAAAGCTTCATCATATGTGCTGTGGTAGTGTCAGCTACAGGTAGATGCTGATATTCTCTTATGAATCCTGTTCTTTTTAGTTTATAACTCTTTTGATTTTAGCTTCACCTTCACACCTGCAGAGATTCCTCTCCTGGCTTTTTTGGCTTTGTGTAGCTAAATGTCCACATGTATAATAGATAATGATACATTATAATGACAATCTAAATTTCTGTTGGTGCAGACCAATGGGGACAGTGAATATTTAATTTGCGATTCCTGCAAAGTTAACCTATGGATTTTTTGAGTTAAAATTTTAAAAATGTCCATGTGTGAAGCAATAATAGCATCATCATTGCAATGTTCTATAGAAGTAGCCTGCTGTTGTGCTATATAAATATGTAAAGGTGGAGTCATTCACTGTCAATGCAGCTGTTGAAAATAATCTAAGATGTGACTGTGTCAGTAAAAAGCCTCAAAATCTCAAATGAAATGATGAGATGATGATTTTAAAATGGTAAAACAACAAATCAGGTTTCCAAATTGAGAATTGAAAGAAGCATTAGAAGAAGAGCATGATAGTCAGCTCCCTGTTTCTTGTTAACAAAGTCAGTTTCATGCACACTGAGGATCAGGACTGATGCATCTACATCTACTTCAAAGTGTTGAATTAGGCCAAAGCAGCAGTAAATCCCAAGTTTAGGAGATGAGACAATGAAGCAACAGTGTTTATTTCAACTATAAAACACAAACTGCTGCACCCAGCACGTTTAACTCTGAACTGCCAGTGATGATTATCAGCTGCGCTCAGATGAGCTCGTATTGTGAAGAGCTGCAGTTGGAGTCACTTGCTGTCACTCCTCTGGATGTAAATGAGTATTAGATTAGGGGATGATTCAGGGTTTAAAAGGAGAAATAAATTGTTCAATTTGGGCCCATTAGAACAGAGGGTGTAGACGATGACCAGCGTGGCCTTGGCTTGAATACCTAATTACAGAATGGAAAAATTATCCAGGCCTGCGTCCAGAATTACAGTCAGCTTTAAAAAACAGATGGGGCGGGCTATCAATTTGTATATTTTATGCTGCTGATATAAAGCATATACACTTCAAACCCTCCCATGCTCATCTATTTGTGTGTGTGAGTGTGTGTGTGTGTGTGTGTGTGAAGTGGTTGCTAATATTCAGGTCCATATAATATGTTTTTCAGCCAATATTATCCCACTTTTGTTTGGGGTTTTCTTTATGCCTTTCTTTTCACCAGTTCTCCTTTATGCATTTTGCATTAATTGTGTCTCTCTTAATTGTTCATCTGTTAAATAGAGAGTTAGCGTGGGTGTACAACAAGTGCGCGACAACAATGACACTTCAGAAATATTGCACACAAGCTAACACTCTAGTACACTTCAGCGCAGTGGCAAAGTGCAGTTTTTAGTGCTTAATCAAAAAATCATTTTAAAAATAAAAGATGTGCTAATTATGTTGTCACTAAACAATTGGTTTAGACATGCTGGTTGGTGAAAAAAGACAATACAGGAGGTGAGTAAGAACTAAGGTGGAATAGAAGAAGAAAATAGAAGAAAAATAAATGTTATATTTAAAGTCTCCGTAGATGGTGATGCTTGTTGGGATCATTTTTGTTCTCTGGTTTTCATTTTTCAGAAAACACTATGGATCTTTGAGGTTGTGGAGAGGGATAGATGTGGGTGAACCACTAGGTTGAATAATCAAGAAAGAAAATAAAGAGCTTTTCCAAACTCCCCCAACCTGCAGCACCTTGAGCTGTTCATGCTTCTCTCCAGCACCACATCTCTGAAGGTCAAGAGGTCTGCAACTGCTGCGATGCATTGCCCATGTTTTCTGTGCATGTCAGAGTACATGGGAGAAAATTTTTTTTTTGTATTTTGTTATCACACACATAATTTTTTTTTTTTTTTTTAAGTACTTCTGGCAGAACTTACCACACTGTATTACTGAAGGCTTTTTCTCATACAATTGGCCTTTTCAGAGTTAAAAAGGGACTCACAGATCACAGAACAAATGGATACCGGTCAACCAAGGCACATGTCTGACTGTTTAAAGCTTTCCTTGCATCATTGAATATAAACCATCAAATAGAAAGATTCAGAAGTTGTCTTGATAGGATGAATTGGGGGACAGATTATTACCTTGTGGCAACACCAGAGCTGCAAAAGATTAATTGGAATCCCTCAATCCAAATTAATTTAATTAAAAATGACCATTGAACCTCCACTGGGATGAATGCAAATTAAAACTACTCATTGAATTCAACCTATTCGTCTATTCACGAGCTGAAGGTGGTACAGGACCGTTCGGTAAATAGGCTGCTTCCTCTGCTCAGATTTTTTTTTTCACCATTACTCCGATTGTGGGATACTCATAGCTGAGAGAGGGACTATGTGATGGAGTATGACCACTGTCACAATACAGACAACAGAAAGGCTTGGTGAAAAATGTAATTTCCCCTCCTCTGTGAAGCTGCAGCAAAGGGGGTGGGGGTGGAGGTAGTACGGGGGTGAACCCGGCAGAGTTATTTGCCTGCAACTACTAGAGCTTGTGGTAATTACTATAATGATGTCTCCAAGTCAAGGCAAAGCCAGTGCTGCGATCACACAGAAGCTGATCAGAAAATAAAAATTTCAGAGGGCACACAAAGCAGCCACAGTCATCTCATTAATGCATGCTAAATAAGGAGACGTGACACAAAGATCCTCCTCAGACCTTCACAAATAAGAAATGAGGTGGACATCTAAATTCCTGTTGTATTCTTGAAAATGATATTATGAGGTTTGTAGGTTGCTATGTGTTAAAAGTAACAATATTTTAATGTCTTCAATAAATGAAACACTGCAATCATAGAATATTTGCACCACAGAAGCTCTACAATGACGTCCTGTGTCCGTGTGTCTGTTTTTTTTTTTATGGATCTAAAGAATTTCGGATTTAACAATTACACTTATGCACGCAAGGCGACATAGCATTTGAGATTCTCATACAGTGCAGGAATAAAAGAATAAAGTTAAATGAATAAATGAAACATATAATAGCTCAGTAGCCTAAAATCCTGGCCATAGTCACAAAGAAGTAATGTCTATTCTAACTGTCTATTCTGGGGTGGTAAGATATATATTTTTGATCTAAGTGGACTATTTATTAGGCCAAGAAAATAAATAAATATAGAAAAGGATCACCATTTTCCCACAATTTTTTTTATCATTGGAAATTGTGGAAAGCTTATTCTTTTTGATGTATGGTCAGAATCATTTTGCCAAATGTGATGTTTTTTCTACCCAGACTTTTTGTCTTATTGGGTGGCTAAAAGCTGTTTTGGGCAGATTGAAATTATTTGTTTTTTCTGAAAGAAGTTTGGCTATATCTGAAAAATAAATGACCCTCGTTTAAACGATTTAATGATCCAGGTTCAGTTCCATTTAATTTACACATTTCTTGCACTTTAAGCATGTTTGACTTTAGGAAATCTACGTCTTAAATTTAAGCAAACTGTGAACAAGCCAATTAGTTTTAACCTCTAACGTTACTGTGATTTAAATAAACAGGATATGATATTGTGGAAATGGCTCCACAACATTGTCTCTCAGTTGTCATAAATAATATTTCAAGAAGGCTTGGATATCTTTAATGTTAGCTAATAATAGCTATCACTGCTGGGCTTCTGGGATTTTAGCTGGATGGCTTTTGAATTGCCCAGAATCTTTCTGACAGAGGGAGAAAATCACAAAATGTAAAGAATCTAATTCCTGACCACCCCCTGCCTCAGCCCTGCAACTACCTGTGTGTGGATGTAGCGAGATGAGGGAGGGGGTGAGGCTGGCTGGCATCCTCTGTCAGCATGGACGACACACACACTCTCTCTGGCACACTGTGCCATCAGTGCTGCTTCTGCTCGGCCGTCGGCTCACACAGCAGCAGCAACAACCAAAGGTAAGTTAGAAATAAAAGTCAGAGTAGTGACAGTGCCCCTGTTAGAGAGCCTCTGGTTCCCAACACAGACAAAGTGACATGTGAAGACTATCCCAGAAATCTTTACATACAACACAGATTGATTGTTTTGTGAATATGAAATGAAAAAACATGTTATGAAAAAATAGTTATTAATAAGTAATAAATGATTTTGTATGAATGACATGAGTCAAAGGACTTAGGGCTCAGGTATTAATGTTCATGCTGAATTTTCTTCCTTCTCCTATAAAGACGCCTGGCTATAATGAACTACACTAATTATCCTTCATTTTATTAATGTTAGCTACATGTAATGTTTCTCAAATAATTATACATTATATCAACATATTTGTCCCAAGCTTGTATGTAGAAATGTTCAACTTATGAAGCCAGCAAATGATCTGTAAACAGAGACCTGGCTGCAGGTGATAAATGTGGCTCAGTGTCTGCGTCCTGTTTCTTTGAGCAGCAGATAAATGCTGCTCTTCTCTTACCAATTACAGTAAAACAAATTTTTACTGCTCTTTGGAAGCCCATCAACTCTTACACTAACAATGGTCTTTCGCAGGTCTGTCATCAACTAAGGTGTAAAAAGGAAGGAAATATCCACACTGGAGATGTATTGACTGATTTAATGTCTGTTCACCTGTATTCTCATCATCATCATCATCATCATCATTATTATCATTATAGCCAATGAAAACTTTTTCTGTGATATAAAAGAACCTTTCATGCCTCCCAGTGCCACCCTTCTTCAATTCATAGAGTGGAGGTCTGGGAGATCTGAGCCACAGAAAATAGGCCTCAGGAAGACATTTTCCAGCAAACAACGTTGTTGTGACCAAAAGCTATTTCTCCGTGACTGTGTGACCGGCCCAAGAAGACATAGTGGACATACAGGGACGGTACGCTGCTGATATGCACAGATGTTCCCTCTCACATCCACAAGCGTGTGACCACAGTCACTGGTTTGCCCTCGCCTGGCGCCTGCTTTCACAGCTTGCCTCTTGCTCCATCCACACACAGCCCTGTTTGATTCTGATAGGTCCTGAAAGCCAGGAGACATACGTGGCTGTAACAACATCAATGCGCTTCACCAGGTTTTCAAGTCAGGGACATGCCTTCTTATAATTACTAACTAAGTATTATTTATTTAGCTCCACAGAGGTAGATCATCATGGTTCTCCTCAGACAATTCTGTATTTTCTCCCTCCCTCCTTCATGTCCTCCTTTCCAGTCCTGGGAGAGGAGAGAGGAGAGAGGAGACTGTGGTTTGGGAAGAGGGAGAGGAGAGTGTGGGGGGAGAATGGTGGGGGCAGCAGTGATCTGCAAATCATTTATTTGTGTTTGGCATCTGCATAATGAGGCAGGGAGCCAATGGCAGTCCTGGCTGGCTGGAGACAGGGTGGCATGCCTTCAGTTTTAATGGGCACACTGAGGAAACTTCCAATTCTTCTTGACATTTCTCATAGCGAAATAAACGTGCTCTGGGTCAGAGTGTCTATTAGGAAGATAAGAGACGAACAAGTCAATTATACTTCAATGACTGCATAGCCAGGGGACCTCATTAACATGATCAGAGAGGTCCATGCTGCAGCAGCCCTCTCCTGTGTGTAGCTCCTGATTAAGATGTGGAAGAATGACATGGCCCTTTTTCCTCTGCTTTATGTAGAAAAAGGCAGGAAAAACAAGAGACATAAATAAATTCAAACATACAAAAAACCACATATATGTGGGCACGCACACACACACACACACACACACACACACACACACACACACACACACACACACACACACACACACACACACACACACACACACACACACACACA
>CM076653.1:18867865-18900685 GCA_038496675.1 Rachycentron canadum
GAGAGAGAGAGAGAGAGAGAGAGAGAGAGAGAGAGAGAGAGAGAGAGAGAGAGAGAGAGACTCCCTACTGAGGAAACAGAGGCAAAACTGACTGAAACAACAGAGTCAAATGAATTAGATCCTTAATATCTAAGCTCAGTGAAATGGAAGCCAACAAGCTGACAGGGAACTAGTGAATCTCTGGGCACAGAGCAGCTGAAATATCTGGTAACTTATATCTGGTAATAACTTATATGTTGTGTAGTATTTTATCTGGTTGGATTACTGTTACTTAGACCATGCAGAGTCAAGCACGACTTCTTTGACTGACTCCTTCTTTCTTTCTCTTCGTATTAAAGACCCTGGTGGGTGGAGGTGATGGATGGATGCAGACTCAGTGACCTACATGAAAGACATTTCAACACTCGTGTACGTCATTTTAAAGCACATATTGGCCTCATTTGGAACATACAGGATTATTAAATCTCTAAATTGCAGTGCCTAGAGGCTCATATGAGGGACACATTTGTACCAATCAACATGAGGGTTAAATGCATTAGTGAATTGATGCATAACATTTTAAAAGCTACTCTAGCAAATCATTGCTGTACATCATCTGACTCTGTATCTCATATTGGCTAACATGCTTAATCTTAAATGTTATCCAAAACTAGTGGTTTTTCATTTTAGTGCATCTGAGCACCTGCAGGTTTACAACCAGTCGAAAAACATAGAGAAAAAAAAAACATCAGACATGTTTGAGGTTACACTCGATACTTTCACTGCTGCAACCTTTTATTTGGAAAACACTCCCACCTTTCAACAGATAACGCTTGTCTGCTTAAAAGCCCACCTCCCTATTCATCAGCTTTGTCATTGTGAGACAACACAGTGATGCTAGACTGTGTTTTGAATTAGGCTGCTCGCTGTTTACAGGTATTGTGCTCGGGGCTGTTGGGGCAGCATAGCCTGGCCTCCAGGCCATTGTGCCTGCTGACAATAGATAATGAGCTATCCACCCATATGCAGCCAGCAGCAGAAAGACACACCTACACACACGCACAGAGTAGTAGTAGTAGTATTATTTTATGAAGCCAGTGTTGTCCTCAGTTATCGTTTATCAATTATTTTCATGAAATAATCTGACCAGAGCATTTGCGTGTGGATTTGTGTTTGGAGTGGAGAAAAGCACAGGGAGCATTGAACACAAGGTCAAGAGTCTGATCAGGTGCTCTTTACAGGAAATTCAATGACTGGAGCTACAGATGATGACTTTAAACAACCTTTGGGATCAAAAAATCATAATGCCAAGCTGTATATTTGTAAATTCTTTTTGAAGATGTAATTGTAGGAACTTTACTAATATTTTATGAACACTGTTCAGCTCTGTGATGGGTATCCAGTGGAGGGTTTGATAGTCTGCTTTCTTTGAATTTAAGGCCAATGAAAACACAATGCTCATTCATTTTAAGTCCTGTTTCTGGTTGCCCGATTAAAGGAGAGGTAAAGTTTCGCTATTGCTTCATAGCCAGTGTTATCATTAACAGAGTTAAGCACCAAACTTAAGGCATAATAACTTCTGTCTCTTTTGCATCTTTCCCACTAATGGAGTTGCATGTTAACTAATGAGCCCAGACTCACCTATTTTCTAATAGCAACTCACTGTCTGCCCTGAAGACATGGTGCTGCTGAGAGGGAGTATTATAACCTCCTGTTGTATAAATGCAACTATGGCCGAAGCTCTTGTCAAGTGACAATCACCACCACCTGCTCCCAGCAAGAAACTTGCTCTCTATTTCAGCTCAGTTTCAGTCTTTACCACTCCCGAGGGAAACATCAGGCTCTTTGGCTGCTAAATGCCCCATGCTACTGGGGCATTTAGCTGTGGGTTTGTCACTACTGGCAAACTCTTTAAAATTACACTTTATTTTACTGTCACTGACTTTAGCAGCTTTAAAATAATTTAAAATTTCAGTTTGCTCTACTTATTGAACAAGAAAGAAAGTAAAAAGACTCCAATAATTTGATACTTCAAGTTCATTTGGATGGTTGTTCAATGTGTCCAATATGCCATTCTGATAATAATGTCATTATTTCTACTAAAAAAGATTATTTTACCAAAATCTTGTGTTACAAACTGGGGGGGATTGTGTTAAAAGTAACTCCTAGCCTTCAACAGCATTCAAAATGGACACAGTGTTTCCTGTATTCATTCTGTCCAGCCTTCAGTTAGTGCGATGTGTGATGTTGGCTTGGTACACTGTACTGTGAAAGACTGATCAAAAAGAAAAACTAGAGCCTTTGTAGGTTCTTTAATTTATCCATCAGGTGGACAAACTCAGGTGGACCCTTGAGCAGTTAAGGAGATAACACAGCAGGCGGATTTACATGCTGCTACAGATGAAAAAAAGGGGCCACCTCACTCATCGTGGCCCGTTCAAAGGGAACCTGGTTATTAATGGGAAAGGAGAGCACTGGAGGCTGCATTACCATCACATAAACCTTGCTGTTCTCATTAATAATCAGTGACACACGCATTGAACATACATGTGGCAGAAAGGACACTCACCATAACCACACAAGCTAAGAGGACAAACTGCTTTCTATATGCACAAGAACCACAAGCTGTTGTTGCCTCTCACAATTAATTAGGCAACTTATTGAGCTCAAGATGTAATATGCATGTTAATTTAATGGATTATATCTGGTTTCAGAAAAAAGAGAAAATGCTTTGATGTTCACAAAACTTGGCAGAAAATCACTGGCAGCAAACAATTACAGAATTAATGAAGATCCACAAAACAACAGCAAAGGCTATTGTTGCAAATACATGCATGTTAATATCTTAAAGCGCATGCATGTTAAATGTGATTTTAGCCAATAGCGCGCCTCAGGCTGATTGTCAGTGCTCTCATAAAGGTCTTGAGTGCATCAAGTGTGATGGTGGGCTTACCTTTCTTTGTCAATTAGTCAGTTCAATTTGCTTTGGACCATGGTCCATGCTCATTAAAGATACAACTTTAAAAACGTCAATACATTGCATACAATATAAATGACATAAAACACACCTACACATTACAGAATACAATTAAATAATTTAGTCATCATAGACCTATTATTGTCTGCCCTGTGCATAGCACTTTTAGGCTGATTAGACACTCGCGCACAACAACAAATGAAAAATAACACAATAGACTATAATAATTGCACAACACCAATATCATTAGTGCCTTAATTTTCAAATGGGAAACAAGATAAGTTGGCATTTGAACCATTCATACTTGCTTTGACTTAACATGATATACATTTTGGACTAACCAGCCAAAATCAGCTAATTTAAATTTTCAGTTCCTCTCAGTGTGGGAAAATACACTAGAAATGTTCCAATCCAGGATCATTAAATAATGTTTCTGGACTGACTTGTTTGCATGGTGGAGCAGAAGCGAAGGATTTAGGTCACATGCAAATGTCTTGCTTGTAATATTTTCAGCATGTGTTGATCCATCTGGAGCTTGCTGCAGAATAATAAGCACAAGCCTGGCTAGCATGTGCCGACATTCAAAAGGCGGCAAAGACATGCTGAACAGCTAAAGGCAACATGCTGTGTAGCTAAAATTAACTAGTTTATCTTAACTGGACATGTTAATTTCCCTGCTCTTGAATTATAAGAGGTGAACAGAATCTGTGTTCCAAAGACCAACATCCTGGTCTTATCACTTGTCGAATTTAGTCAAAATACAGGTTACATTTTAAAAACATGCATTTAAGTACTCACAAATGCATCAAAGTGGCCTATTTTTGGGGTTTTTTCAGTGCAGAGAGCTGCAGGGAATGATGTCTGTGTGCCCTGTGTTGCAACGAAAATTAATTAAACACGACTTTGGGTCGTGATCACACATGTCATGTTAGATTTCAGCGCAATAATCCCCATGCTGAGCGCAAGGCCTCATCTAATTATGGAAAAGTTGTCAAGGCACTGGCGCTCCTGCTTGGTATCTGCGCGTGGTACCCGCCCGGGAAACAACAGGCTGTCGGAAACCTGTGCCCACCACTGCCTCACAGGCTAAAACCTGTGCGACGTGCAGGCCTCACGAAGTGTCTGCAAAACAGAGATGTCGCTCTAAGTTACTCACAGGATCATTCACAGGAACAGTAGAATGGTATGAAGCTGCTGAGGAGATATGGTTTCTTGCTTATTAGTCCTCATCCGGTCCACCACCAGCCAGGCAGGGCACTGGATTTGCTGAGAAAATAAAGATCACTGCAGCAACTTGTGTTGCCTTATATCACATATAATACTTAGTAGCAAGAGTTACATGAGGTTATTTTACACCAAGTGGTGCTAGATTACTGACAAAGATGAAATCAAGAGAAAATAATCAAATAAATTTATGCCGTTTATAATTCTGTTGTATCCAATTGATCTCTATGTGGAGCTCAGAGGTCAGGGTTGAGGCTGACGATAAGCTGCTCTGGTGCCATTATACAGGGTCAAGCATTGTCACCTTGCTACACTATCGCCACAATTTTCACCGTAAGATTCAAGCCTGTGAATGTAAAAAGAAAGCATCACAAATTAGCAATTATCTGCTGCAGAAAGCAGGTTAAAACTCAAGAATTCAAGATGTCACTCTCCCCATAGACTGTAGAATGCATGTAATGTCCAATACAGGTTGCCCTCTGAAAGCTAGCTGAGTGACACTGCATTACTGGCTATTTATTAGATATTGCAGTAATAAAGAAAAGTAATATACAAACACATTTTCTGGATTTAAGACGGGTTGAGGGGAACATTAACTAGATATCAAAATAGTCGATGACACACAGGAATTCATTTCCAACTGAGATATTGAGCTAATCAAAATCTACTGTTTATAGCCGATGCTGTGACACTTGGTGTGGATGTACAGGAGGTAGGTGTATTACCTTAGGTGCTATTTGAAAACCTATGCAGGGCATCTATATGACTGCTTCAACAAGGTCTCTGTAAATACAGGCCTTTGTTGTTTCCATATCGTACCAGCTAAGATGCACAGGTATCATGGGATTGCAATCACATTATCCAAAACCATGCTTTTCCCACATGGTGGCTGCTGTGAAACTTCGACTTTTGTTGACAAAGTTATGCATTGCATCTATTCAGCAGACAAGAGCAAAGTTAAAGCATGAATGAAACGTTCATCAAAAGTGGAGGCAAAGGATGCTTGTTTATTCTTTCAGGGAGGTTTTATACAGTGATCCTTCCACTCCAGCACACAGCAGCCTGCCATCATGAATAAGCTGTATTTCAAAAGGGCATAGAAAAGTTGCATGTTGGTTGTATTCTGCCTATCAGCTCTTCCTGCAGCCATCCTCAGTGCATGTATATTGCTTTTTGTGAGTAAAAAGGAAGGGCAGTGTTCTGGTGTGTATAAAGTCCTTGAAGTGTAAACTCTTGCTCATCAGACTAAACTACTTTATAACTCGAGCAGATGTTGCTGAAACAAACACAGCTTTTCAAACACTTTTGACCAGATACAGTAGTTTATCTTTTACTCTTGCTCAGGCTTTTGATAATTTTTTTTGCCTATATTTGTAATATTTAAGAATAGATGTAATCCAAAAATTCATTTTAAGAAATATTAAAATGGTATTGTACTATTTGTAGTAATAGTAAGTCCAATATTAAGTGTTCAATATACAATATAGAACATAATGTGGATTTTAAGCGGCAATATCAAAAGTAAAACATTTCTAACATATTAAAAGATCTCTGATAGACTGGTGATAGACTGTAAGATTGAATTGTTGTTAATCTACGATATCTTTGATATCTACGATTTCTTAAAAATCATAAACTCAAAATTAAACCTTGTACAAAAGCTCTGAGAGACTGCACCTTCAGAATTTGCATCAGAATTTCTCTGTCTACAAGATAGCAGAATGAATGAATTATTGATTTAATTTTCAGTGGCAAACAGACCAGCAATAGGTAATAATGTACATAACGCAGTTATTATCATTTTGCTATTTATAGGCAATTGTGCTGTCCATGTAGGTTTGTCTAATTTATCCATCATCATCATCTCGGGCAACAGTACAGTGCAGGCTGTAATATCCACCCAATGTTCTGTCATATAAAGACCAGGAACAATAAAGGAGCCTGAGCTTTTAGATGTATGTAGAAATGTAGCTGGTGAAATTAGGTCAAAGTAAGTGAAACGATTTATGGGGTATTATTGCATTGTCTTACATCATTATATAGATTCAATAGCCACACAGGCTGCAGAAGACATATAGGAAAAGGAGGAGATATGATAATATAGAAATGTGCGCATTGAAATCATGACTACCACAAATGTTGAACTTATGGCTTTTAAGACCTTTTACTGATATGTGCTTAAACAATATATTAGAGCGTCCTCTAGTGGTCGTTTACTGGCATGGTTATTCTTCAAAGACCGGAAAGTTTCATTCATCCACTGCAGTAGTAAAAATGATGTGTGTCAGAATAATACATGCATGTGCAATACTAAGTGGAGGTGAATAGACAAATTGAATAGAATAGATTCTGCATGCAGACTAAAAATAAAAGCAAAAGTCACAAATGATATATTCTGGAAATTAACTGATGGTGTTTCCACCCACGAGTGCAAGCAGAACAAGCTGCGTGTGCAATGGTGGCCGGCCAGATGGGTGAGGGTTTTTTGGGCTTAATGTCACACAGGCTAGTGGGAGGATGGGTAGACAGACTCATGTACAGGCGACATTCCCTAAGGGGCTTTACTGATAGGCTCTGATCATAAGGTCTTAGCAAAGTGCTATTTAATGTGAGACTGTAAACAAGGTCAAAAGGATGTTGGGTTACAGCTGCCAGTCACCCGGCCAGTCTGTGACCAGCAAGGTGCCACAGAGGCCTGCAGGGTGGATGGTGACATAGTGATCTACAGTATTTTACTAAAGGTCAAAGTTAAAAGGAGCCTACCGTACTGAGTTAACTAGCTAGATAAAATTAGATTAAAAAATAATTGAGAAATGAAGGCAACAGGCAGCTAGTGACAAATAAAAATTTGCAATAGCTAAAGCTAGTAGGTAAATGATGGAAACAGTTAAAATTGGTCAGAAGTGATGGATATTTGAAATACAGAACTCAAAATAAGAGACAAATGGTTGAAATGGTCAAATGCAAAGAATAAATGGTTGATAAGTAACTTCCAGTTGAATAAATAGTTAAAAGTAGGCTAAAACTGGTTAAACTAACAGACATTCAATTAAATAGGTAAGTAATGGATAAATGGCTTAAACGTCTACCATATCACACATCTACCAAGTTATATCATTCTTCCACTTAAATCTTTCTAGTTGAGCCCAGGAGGCAGAAATACTGAGAAATTTCACACACAAAGGTTATTCGTGGGTTGGAATACTGATGGACCATTTATGGCCCAGACAGATAACTGACTATTGGAAGGTGTTGACATTGAGACATATTGTCATGTCGGAGCATCAGTTGCCCAGGGCTGATTAGGAGATTTAAAGTGAGGGTGAGGCAAAAGTGATGAAAACAAATGTTTGTCTCTCAGAGTTCTGCCCGGGGCTAGACGCTCATTGCTGGATACTGACTGGTCTGGTTGCTCCTCTATTGATTTCAGACTGGGATGGGCAGTTGCCTTGACAAGGCCTCTGGTACTAACTGTCTGGCCTGTGATCGATTCATTAACGTAAAATCATCCTCAGTTTAATTCAGATAGCACGAGATAGACACAAATACACTGTTGGACCTCAAGCCAGTTTGATTCACCAGCTGTTTTTATTGTGGCTTTGTGGGTTGTTCCACATTAATTTGTCCAAACTTGCATGTAGAAGAATATAATAGAAACTGCTATTGTATTATGGTGCATACTGATCGACTGTCAATCATTTATTTAAAATTTTTTTTTTGTTAAACCAGGCACATTAAAGCTTACCTGTCAATAATTGATGATAAATATAAAATAAAAAACAAGTAATATATACAATAATTTTGCTATTTCTACTGCAGTGATATAAGCTGACCTCTGGAGGAGGCCAGAGCACCATACGTTGTATTTCAGACACACCTTACCAAAGCAGTTTCAACTTGGTCACTCATAGTAAAGCAAAAAAGAGATTAAATATGTAAGTATGGTGAGNCCGACTGTTTGACAGCACCTCACAGTGAGTTTACATGAGGGAGGTCAAACCTCTGCAAAGGAGCAAATTCACAAAAACACTAGATTAGAAAGAAAAGAGCACAGAGCCCACCCAGTGCCCCAGTAAACCAGCAGTGCTCAATTTTACAAGATGCAGCTCAGACCACCTATCACATATAGTCAATACCACAGCATAGGAGCCTGTGTCAATAAGCTCCTGTAAAAACACATAACAAAAATAAGCCCTAAACCCAGCGTTATGGGTCTGTAAAATAGATTTAGCAGAGACAAAAATGAATCCCAAGTTCCCACGACTTTCAACAGATGGAACATTTGTTCAGGAATTTACTGAATATTTGCAGAGCAACTGCTGCTGCTGCATTGTCTCTGAGATGAAAGACAGGTTTACAACTGGAGGACAAGGAAAGGGAAAAAAAGAAAAGGAAGAAGGAAGTGGAACCCTGATGAAGGTGAGTGGGAAATCAAAGTTAACAGCAGTTGCAGAGAAAACAATGAATATTAATTAAAATGTTTATAGTGGCTATTAAAGCAAAGATGTCTGCCTTTGTCATTTTGGAAGAATTGAATTCCAAGCAAAACAGACTTTTTTATTTTTTCAGTGTTTGTTGTTTCATTTTTTCCAGTGCAGAGAAAAGGCATTTAGGATGAGGTCCAACTGACCAACCTCAGCAAGTTATCCAGGTTTCATGAGATTCATGAGATTATCTGCAGCTCCTGTCACTTTTGTGAATTTAGCAGCTGTTGTTTTGTTAACAATTGTGACAATGAAGAGTTTTAAATTTTCTATTTTATATTTCCAATTCACCTCTGACCTTCTCCGTATAGCAACGGTGCCCAAGGCTTGTGGGTATTGTAGTATGTAACACACCAAAAGTTGCTACATCAACCGAGAGAGTTAATGTACTGACCTGTGTTTATGCGTTAAGAAGTGGGGAAAAGACTTTTTGCTGACACATTACAAAAGCAGGAGATGTGGGATAACTACATTTATTAAGTCTATTTCACTGCTAGAAACAATGGAAGGAAGGGCGAGGCTGCCTGAGAGCTGTTAAAAACACTGGTGCTCATGTTTCAGTCAGTGAGAGATAGAGGAAATTGAGATCAGGTCAAGCAAACAGAACAAACTGTCCCAAACACCTGCAGCCCTGTGAGAGGTGACAATGTTTTCATTCCTTCCTCGTCACATTCACTTTCTACAGTTAAGGTTTCTTGCTTTGTTTTCTCCTTTTCCTTCATTGCCTTTTAACTTTCTCTTTCTTCCTGTTTCTTTTTCAGTCTTGTCATAAAACTCCACCTTATTCTACAACTCACTCAAGCTGTTTCCCACTTGTTACAGTGGCTGCTAAACAGCTTAGATATCCAGCAGGAGGAGGATAAAGCTGAGCGGAAGCAAAGCAAGAAAGAAATGCAGGATGAGAAGCGACCTGAGTTCAGCTGTAATAAAACTCAATGTCCTAATGAGAGAGTGCCATTGCTGGGTCAGTGTTTATCCTTCCTTGTGCTGCACTGCAAGACACTGACGCCTAATACAGATACTGACAGCCCTGCTGACTTACTGCCAACACGGCAGTAGCGTTGAGGAGAGAAATGTGTTTTCTATCAAGCAGAGAGCAGCACTAAAGTGCTGAGAGCCTGTGCAAGGAGGAGGAATAATGAGGCCAAGAAGGGAGCTATAAACTTTTCATTGTGTTTGGGCTTCAGGAGACGGAGACAGGCGACAGGCGACAGGCGAGGATATATGTGGCCTTTCCTCACTGCCAGTCCAGTGCCCTCTGGTATAGTTTGGTGCAATCTGCAACTAGAGGGGTCATGCCAGTTTACACAGAACCAAGCAGCTCAAAGACAGAGGTGGACTTGAGAGCGTAGTCTTCTGCAGAAGCTGAAAAACTTGCTGAATATTCTACAACTATTCTCATCATACAGTAAACACAGGGCATTATGTGGTCTGCCAAACATTGAATGCATAGTTTTTTTTAACATAGTGAAAGATGAGAGACATTTGACATGGATCTGAGAATGATTGAGCTGTGAACACATGCATATTTAGGGACATCCACTGACCATAAAGTACAGAGTGACTATCTGTGGTTGTGGGATTGCATAAAGAAAGAAACATCTTCCCAATGCTGAAAGCTCTTTGGTCCTATGTCTGAACCAATAGAGATAGGGAGGAGTGTTTTTGACAATGTGTGTATGTGTGTGTGTGTGTGTGTGTGTCGCCTAGAACAAAGCTCCTGTTGGAGGCCATTCGTCTTCATCGTCCCTATTCTCCCTGGCAGTCAGTTGTCTTTTCTTGATGACCCTGTGGATACAGTGCCAGAACCTGACAATGCCTCTCATTGCCAGCTGAACAGAGAAATACCTTGCACAAAGAAGCTGGATTTGCTTTTGTGTCTAAGCTGAATTTTCAAGGGCAGTAACCTAAGCAAGACGGGGCACACCCAAAAGATGAAAAACAGACAATATTCCTGACTGTTCTGTGAGAAATCCATTCATTTATCAGCAGCAGAGGAGGGAGAGGGAAGGATCAGAAAGAACACAAAATGTACCATAACTGCAATAAAGAAAAATGCAGATGTTTAAACAGAGAACTACTATATTGGATCCTTTGCCTCGGGTTGTTTTGCCTTGGCAGGGGGTAAATAAACCATTCATTCAAGTTGATTAAACTTGAATGAATGACATGTCATCTTAAAAGTCAGTTAAGGATAGAAAACAGTGGGGAAATGGGGCTTAAGGTGATGATATTATTATGAAAGTAGTTTAGTACCATTTATTTCACATTTATAGCATATGTACCAAAATAATATTTTAATGGTGCACCTTTATGACTATGGATATAAAAACAGTTAATGCTTTTATTTTAATGACCCAATGTCCCTCCTAAATAAAAATCTGTTATGCTCTTCCTCTCCTATTAATGGTTTCTCTCTTTTGATACCCTATATTTACAAAAATGTATTGTCCCATTTAGTGACTGTTTCTTTTATCTATCTTGCATATCTGTTTCCATTTCATTTACTTCAACGTTTGAACAGCATCAAATGAGCTAAATGTTAGTTACAATGATAGCTAGAAGTGTTCTTTGTTGCTGAATGTGGTTTCATGTTGGGTGGTGGCAACCGTCGCTGACCTAGAGCTTCCGGAATCATTGCATTTAAAACACTAGAAGAAGAAGAGCAATAATACGCCCACACCTTCGTTGGAGATTGGAGTCTACAGTGAGTCGCTATTGGAAAGTGAGGAGACCGGCCACGGCCAGCTGTTACTAGCTGTAGCTTGCTAACCTCAATTGAAGAAAAGACATGATCGCGACAAAAGCTAACTTTCCACCACAGGAGACAGTTCTTGGTCAGTAAAGGAATGAAGCTTGATGCTGAACTCATTGAAATGTTTCTTCCATACTGCTAAGTAAACAGCTGTTAATGCTAAGACTGGCTATGCAGCAATAGCATAACTTAAAAATTGCTCTTTTAAATTTGGTAATAGTGACCAGCTCAAAGTAAAGGACATGCCGAAACTCCAGCGACCAAAGTCCTGATGTCATGTAACGCTGTGACTTTGATCCACCTTTCATGGCTGTTGTCAAAAAAAAGAGAGAGAGAAAGAGACAAAAATGGAGAAAGGGAGGGAGACAGATCTCTTTCCATCGTTCAATGCTTTGCCAACAGCAGTATCCTCAGTGCTTGGACAGCAAAAAAGACCTGGTGGGAAAGTACTCATATCTGTCACTGAGATTAGAGAACAGGCAAGAAAAAGCCTCCCTCCACCTGCTTGAGTATGTAAAATGTGATGGCAAATACTTTGCGTTCTGATATGGCTGCTCAGGTTTCCCTGGGACCAAAACACATGAGTGGAGAAATGAAGAATGAGGGTAGAGGATTGGAATAAATCTTAAAACCGTCTAACATAAAAGAATCCAACAACAGAAGTTTCCTAATGCAGCCTTGTAGTAGTTGTGACCCCATGTGGTAGCTTCACATTGTTACATAAATATCCTACCACCTTAACCACCTACCAGCAACTGCAATAACAGATCATATCACTTTGTGCATGTGGGGTGTTGTGATCTTGTTGTGTTGAAGTTGCAGAGACTGAACACTGTACTGTGGACTTCTTTACATAACCTTATTGCATCTTTCAGCTTGTTCTGGTTGTTACAGTTTTTACTGTTTTGCGTCACTCTCACTGCTCTCATTGTGTTGTTTTTGACCACAACAGGCATCTTTTTCTTTTTCTACTCCATGCTATCTACCCAACCCTAAACAAAGTTGGCAGCTAGCTGGTTAATATTGTGTAACATTTAGCAGCTAAAAAGCCAAACAATTCCCTAAAAGGTTATTTGAAAGTAAATAATATGATTTATATCCATTGGGTAGACAAACATGATTCTAAGTGCATGATAATGTTGCACTGTATGTGCTACCAGGTCAACCTCCAGAAAAACTTAGCTTAAAACAGTATTAATGACTTAATGTGCAACAAATAAAAACATCATTAGGTAATCAGCCTTCGAAACAGTCAAAAAAAAAACTTCATCAGGACACTGTGAGTGTGGATGTCATCTTATTTTCCTGATAGTTGTTCAGGAATGAATGGCATCACCTTTTCCCATCCAAGCCCTGTCCACTTTAAACCAGTGAAAAGAAGCCATTGCATAACACACACTCGACTTGGACACTGCAAACAGAAAGGAGCCACACAGGCAGACAAGACAGCAGTCTAACCTTTCCTGCCATGGGGCTGTTTAAGCTATCTGAGCCGAACCACCAGAACTAAACAAAGATCCTTTGTTCTCCAAACTTTTATTTGGTGATTTTTAACTTGCCACAATAGTTTGGGTATTAGAATAAAAGACAGACACTTAGACTCATTGTTTACTGGAGCAGTACTTGTATGGTTTCTTGCTAGCTACTGCCAATACAGTCCAATTTATGAGTGTAAATGCTTGTGACATTATTATTAATGTTCGATAGCATGAAAAAGACTGGGACATGAGATGACAGGCGCTTTCCCATGTGGCGAATCATTCAGACGTCTGGTGTTATGTCTGGGCCAATCAGTAGGACGAGGGAGGTAACGCGCGACCCCACTCCTTCAGGAAATACAATCTGGCTTCATCTGAGACTTGATGAAATCTGAATCTCCAGCTAATAGGAAGTAGGTGGATGTCGTATAGACTTTCAGCGGCGTGGGGGGAGACCAGACGCAGAGGAGAAGGTACGAAGGGATTTTAGTTTGAGCACATTCATGATGGCCGTGGAGAGTCAGTGAGGACCTCAGCAAAGAAGGTCACAGACAAGGGTGCTCTGTACAAACACAGCTGTCAAACCTGTGTGCATATATGTGTGTTTGTGTACACACTGTACACTCACACAGGCTGTCTGTTACCTCATTCCCTGCAGGGTTTTGTGGCTGAAGCCTTAATAAATCCAAAGCCTCCCCTCACTCTCCAGAGAGCCAGCATCTCTCAGCACACGTTATATCTCAAATCCCTGAGTCGTTATTAATGACAAAGACGCATTCTGCACTCTTTCTCCTCTCCTCTGTTGTTCCTTTCATCCATTCATCCATCCATCGGTCTGTCTTTCTCTTCCTCAGTCTCTCAGTGCCAAGTATTTAAAATAGTTGATGGCATTCGAATGGCAATTGAACAAATGTAATCTAAGCTGTCCACAAGTACGTAGACCTTAAGTAGATAAAATTAGTTATTTTAAAGAATTAAGTTGGTGGTGTTCTATATATTAAACCAAATGCACCAATAACAATGTATTCTGTGTCACAGATCTCCATAAAAACTATCAAAATACCTCAATGCCAGACCATTGCAGTAGGTGACATTTTCCTTGAACATATAGTATAGTTTAGTATCAGTCCCATTTGCATAGTCCTGCTGCCAAAACACTACCAAATGTATATTAAGCCACTGCTGAAAGTAGTCACTAATAAATGCACTGTTTGGTCCTGTTTAAGTAACATTTGTTAAAATCCACAGTGTCCAGGTGTTTTTGGAAATTCAGGCATTTTTTAAGAGTCACACCGGAACCAATGGGCTTTGGCTCTGCAGACAAGGTAGGAAAGTATTAAGAGATGGACAAACACATTGTTGGTTTTGACAATTAAACAAATAAAATGTAGACTAATGCAAACTCTACCCTTTAAAGGAATAGTTTAACATTTTAGGGAATGTTCAATGTTTGTATTATTTTTACTTTATTTGATTTAACATATTTGATCTTAACTCTCAGACCAGTCAGTTTTACAAGTTTGATCTCTGCTTATGCAGTTTCCAAACAAATTACATTATACGTTTTTTTATTATGTATTTATTCAATTACAGTCATTTTCTTTCTGAGATGTCTATAGTAGTCTGGATGATCAATGGGACAACTTCACTATAAGATGTTTACTATCTCTTTAAACTTATTGTGTCAATGCAACATGATTTTTTTCCTGCAGGACTGGAAAGAGAAGTGTTGTTATGATAACGTTTGACTTCGATTAACGATTGACTTCTGCCAACGAAAAAAAGCGTTTTATTTTCCAAAATCTATTCTTAATATTTATATAATGTACTGTTTATTATATTAACATATATTTCTCCAACATATGTATTTTTCTGACAGGTAGCTGTGCAGAAAGGGAAGAGAAGTGACGTTAAAATGCCAGTTCAACTACTCAGATCTACAACAAAACCTAAAATTTTACTTGAGCAAGGATTTGTCTTAATGTCGGTACGCCCTTAAGTTTAAGTTAATTGTGTTATTGCTGTGTAACTTAAGCCACTATTTTGTTAATTACTACTTATGTAGTTTTGCATTTCCAGTATGTCCATCAACACCACATCGTCATGTCAACACCTTTATGCAGACAAATCTGCACACACCAACAAAAATGCATCAGGGACTACATATGAATAAATATGACAAAATGGTGAGTGTCAGCCTGAGAGACAATAGAGCGTTCAGAGTTTTAAAACCACGGCTGAACCATGGTTCATCCTTCCTTCAAGGTGCCATGGGTGTGTACAGCAGCAATGAGATTATGAGATATTTATTTCTGGCTTAAGAAAAATGCAGGAGATGACATGTGCTGGTTGTTCAACAGGAGCAGATTCTTCTCCTGAACTCAAACACATCATTGCACCACCACCATTCAACCAGTTAAAGCCAGCAACAACCAGTATTTTTAAATGGTGGATTAAAAAATCCCTCCAGAGTTCTTCTTATTGATTGTGAGTCAGTCTGGAGTATTTTAGTTCATGTTTAGTTTCTTAGAAAACTAAACATGAATATTACTTAAAAGACTGCAGAGCTGTAATCATTCATTCAATCTCTGAGCCCGTAATTATTCATTTTCCGCCAATCTGGCTCCTTTGGGGAAAAAAGCATCACTGTTCCCTGTAGTTGAGAAGCTACCCAGTTATTAGAGTCATGGCTTCCTGTTGCCAGCTGGAGGGGGCCCAGACCCAGGCTTCTCCCTCTGGACTCCGGTCTCTCTGGGTTAGGATGAGACTTAACCAGGCCCATGTGTGCATGTGGTTGAAATGGCTCCGTGGCATAAAGACACAAAGATACAAAGCAAAGGTATACAAAGGCCTCATCGGGGTTTGACTGCAGTAAACACAGTCCTGAGGGGAAGTGTGTGACTCCAAATGTCAGTTCAAAGTGAAGGGTAACGATAAGATCGGTGCACAATAATTATACACTAAACAATATGGGACACTAAACACATCACTCACGATCAAAGAAGAATAATTAATCACTGTGACAATTATATATCATCTGTGCTTGGGGACAGTATGGTCAGAGATTTTCCCTGGACAGGATTAGTGGAGTCAACGCAGAAAAAAAAACACATATTCTTGTTCAAACGAGTGCAACTCTGTTTTCATGCTCCATCAAATTACCTAGGCATTCACAATAATCAAGAAATTCATTTCTGAATAGTGTTAACAGTACACAAAGATACTTTCTTATAATTCCTGAGAAAAATTATTGGTGGAGGATTCATAAGAAGATCAGATAATTGGACACAGGTTCAAATCATATTATATTACATTGCCTGCTGACAGTTCAATCGTCCGCCAAATAACTGCTTAGCTGTTCTAAGAGAGCAATGCCAACAAAATCAAATCCAATGGTTACCAAAACTCTCCGATCACTTCTCAATAAACTAAGGCTACTCAGCCAGTGAGCAGAGTTTTCACTGATATTACTTAGCAACCAAAACTTGGTTCAAAGAAGCTTCAGCTGAATCACCAGTGACTGAAATTCCAGACCATCACGCTGCACGCACTGACCATGCTAAACTGCTCAACATATTTTGTTTAACGCTGTGTGCTGTCTCTGTTATGATGAAAACAGCAGAAGTGGGGAAATGATGAATGGAGGGCTGATATGATCATACCTGTCTGACACAGCCTTCATAAATTCATCCAGCAGGTCGTTATAGGCCTGGCCTCGAACTCTCTTATGCCTTAGCCCAATGTAGAGAGGGTCCTTCAGCAGTGCCTGCAAAAACACATGGAGGCAGAGGTCAGAGCAACAGACGAGAGTATAAAACAAGGTAGGCTGAAGGTGAAGGAGACAGAAAGGACTTCATAACACTTATTTTAACAAGTGTTTAATCTCACCTTAATACCTTTGTATTTAAAGCTGCAATTCAAGTAAACTACAAACATAACCTCATTTACCAAAATGTAAGTACAACATATGGTAAATACATATTTAAACATTAATAATAGCCTTCATGACATCTTGCCTGTAAACCGCCTTGTAAAGCCTGATACTCAAGTCAGGTATTGTTGATTTAATGAATAAGTGCAGAATAAAATTTGACATAAATGCAAAAAGTTCTGTCCAAGATGGTAATTTCTGCATTTCTACAATTCCCTGCATTTGGCACTAATTATAAACAATGTCTAATAATCTCAAGAGTCATTAGTCAGAACAATGCAGATCTGAATTTAATGATATAAAATTAGCTACAATAATGTTTGTTACAAAGGAAATATGTCAAAATTACATAATTCCTTCCAAGAAACATTCTGAAAAATTATATGACCTGTACAATAAAGCATTGCTGGCATTACTGTAGACTAGACTATAATCGAGTGATTTGTGAGAGACTAATTAAAATTTGTGTTGCAGGATAAGCAGAAGAGGAGACATCCTGACTTTAATTCCTTTAATGCACTTTAATGCATCAAACACTTGACACTGCACTTCCCATAATGTAACTTTATAGTTACATAGTTATAGGCCTGGTCCAAGTCCTGTCCCCATCTTTTTAGACTCCATGCCCCAGGCTTATAAAGTTAATATAATGTTAATATAAAGGTTCAATGTCAAAACCCAAATAACCCTGATAACATTACACTACAGGCTGAGAAACCTTTTTTATGAGTAAAGTTGGTGGTGTTCCCTTTTCAGTGGGTAGAGCCTGGACCTTCTTAATATTATTATTTAGAATTTCTCTCATTGCTCAGTGATATCGTGGTTGAAGCCTGAATATAAATGACCTTCAAGTATGATAAGGTGGTTTTATTTTGAAACCCCTCATCCAGAATGACCACAGAGGGAAAGGTCAGAGTTCAGTCCTTTAATCCTCAGGATTCACTCACCTCTGCCTTTTTCTGCAAAATAAAGCCTCACAAGCCTCTTGGCTGGGTACACTTTACTGATCTGTAAAAACAATTCACTGGATGGACGGGAAAGCTAATTCTGTCTATTTAGATGTTTGTTAGTGCTTGTAAATATCCTGCATATAATATAAACCCTCCAGTATCAGGGACATTGTGAGAGTCCTGTCTAGAGTTGACATTTCTGGGATGTGAACTTTAGATAGAGAGAAGAGATATATACTATAGATAATGTGAGCCCATCCTCACACGCACACACACCTGTGTCTCTGTAGACCTTAGACCTCTGCTACAATGTGAAACACATGTGTGATCCTACAGGACACACCTGTAGGATCACACCTCCTGTCATTTCCAAGTACAGCAAACAGTTTGCCCTGTTGCAAATTTTGGCTTTTTTTTTTTTTTTTTTGGCAATATCAGTCACTTTAATGCATTTTAAGGGACAGGTCACAGTGAGGATGAGTGACTTACCAAGCATCTGGTAAGTCTAAATAATTGCTCTGCATGTCTGGTTGTACTGTGACCAAATCACAACTAGAAAGTGAGATGAGAAGGAAGATGTGACAGAAGTTAAATGAGATCCTGCAGAAGGATGACTGAGGATAAAAAATGTAAACATGTGATATATGTGGCTATAGAAAACAGGTCTGGGGCACTGTTTTTAAACTTCCTTCATACCACACAGTCTTTCAAAGATGAACTAAGACTAACCACTGAGGGACCTTTGATCTTTGCACCATGAGAGGGACACAGCTGGGAAGTCAGAAAATTAAGAGCAGAGGTGGATGGGAAGGTGTGTGTGACAGAGAGACAGTGATGAATCGGTGGAAGTAAATGCCACTTAGCAGTGTTAGATTGCTTGCAGACTTTGCTTTGAGGTATCAGTCCATATTTCTTCAGATCTTTGACGTCCTGCACCTGCCTGATATAACTTGGCCGTGTCTCAACATACAACAAGAAGCAGATTCCTACCTCAACAGACTTGTCATAGACATGGACTCATCTACATGTGCATCACTCTGTTAACTAGAAATTCAAGAGCTTTTCAATCCCAACAGGCCAGACAGCTCATCCCTCATTGGGAAAGGCGACCTTTACTTCTGGAGATGGATAATTAAAGGGTGTTGCTAAGATGAGTGAGGCTTGGACAAGGCAGCAGCCACCTTGCCATGGCAGGGTCAAAAACTGCAGTTTATTTAAAGCAATATTTATTTGAAGTTGACAACTCATTTCCTGGCAAGGTTTGAATAGACTGTAATGTGCAGGAGGCAGCTAAGTTCAACTGTAACCAAAACAAGCAAAACATTTTCATGCAATCCCACAGAGGAGTGGACTGATATCAGAGAGAGATTTTGGTGGTTATTTCATGAGATGATGCAACAGCATGCAAGAAAAAAGATTTAAAAAAAAAACAAAAAAAAAACAACTGGTCAGCTCTGAAGTTTCATTTGCAGCTAATGCCTCTCATTTACTGGAAGACTTTGAAAAGTCTCCCACCCTCTCACATCTAAAGACGTGTCATTAAGACTTTTTAGTCTCACATTATAAGTTTTTTGTGCGTTTGAGTTCTTACACTATCACTATTTGCAAGACTACATTTGAGATTTTTTCCCTTTTGAAATCTAAATGATTTATTATTATTATTATTATTAGATAAAATGAGTAACTCTGCCCCTCAAATGAATGTATTTATGATTTTGTTTTTATTTTGAAATCATTTTCTCTGTGTCCAATTGAGTGAGATGACCTTGTTGACACTCTGCTGAGCTGTTGACATGACTTGTCTTTCTGTCCCAGATTATCTACTGTTGATTGTCTTAACTGCCCTTTGTGTTGTACAGCCCCTCTTCTCTCAGGAGGGATTAATCCTTGTGTATGGCTTTACAGTCAATGCCCACTAAAGACACAAAAGCTCCATTTTCACTGTTCACTCTTTCTTAACCGACTTCAAGAAAGTATATAAGAAAGTATATAAAGCAGCTGGACTTTGGCTGAGGGAGTTAAAAATGGAACTGGAGCTTTCAGTATAAGTGTATAAATGAATTGTAAAGATGAGGTGGCCAGACATCAAGAACAGTCTAGACATGTCTGAGATAAAAGGCACTTTACACACAAGCAGCATATAGTCCAGGATCACATCACTGACTCTATTTCAACATGTGTAAGTGTGTGTTGAGGTTATGCCAGGTGACATCAGGCCAAGGAATAAATAGAGGGATACAGACCAGGGAGATAACAGTAAAAACTGGATAACCTGAAAACATTTTCCCTCATTCTGTGTGTGTTTGGTTCTCCCCCTGCAGACATGTCTGTATTTTTGGCCTGTACTATGTGTAAGGATGAGATAAGAGCTGGCCAGGTGGTGACAGTTTATTGCTGGTTCTCACACAGCTACCATGTACCTTTGCAGAAGAATAACCACTCTGCAGTCCCTCAATTTCTGAATATCTTCAGACAAGCAGACATTTTGTAGGCGCTGAGACTCCAAAATGTTGAACCATTCATGTAAAGAAAGAAAACAAGGTCTATCTTCCGGGGGTCTGCCTGCTTGACTGTTTGGATGTCTGCCTGCTTGCCTCTATATCTAACCCTATATCCACTCAAGGACAAATATAATCCCATAATTACAGTCATTTTAATAATTATTTGGAGCTACCACTACTTCATAGCCTCTCCCACCCCATCAGCTCCCATCATGCCTTTACAGTCAGGGCTGCAGAATGAGGCACATTACCGAGGGGCACTGGGCTAGACTGCCTCCTATAAGAACCCAGTCCACAAGAACTACACATGTACACACACACAGCTGGTCCATTTATCCCATTACATCTAATTTAGCTTGTCAACTCTTTAGAATAATAGAAAAATGGAAAAGTGGCCACAGCCAGAAGGACCACAGTAAAATCTCCTTTATAGCTGTTTCTCTTATGGCTTCAACAGCAGCAATGGTTGTTGTTGTTGATGGCTGTGGTTATTGGTTGTGTTTATTGGTTGTTATTGGTTGTGATCGGTGGTTGTAGGCTGTTGTTATTGGTTGTTATCGTTTGTGGTTGTTGGTTTGTATTATGTTACTATATTATTATATTGTTATTATATTATTGTTATTACATTATAACATTAAAGAACTAGGCTAGGAACATTGGTACATAGGCGAACTCATCTTGAATGTCAGTTTAAAAGATGACTAGTCAGCAGTTACTTTACCCAGAGAGAAAAATCTGACCGAATTGTGTGGCTGGGACAGAAAGAGACCCTTACTAAAGCAGGGAAAACCAGAGCAATACTATTTTTTGTTGACACCATTACAGAAGTGTTTAATAGGCACATAAATGGTACAGATAGTGTTAAAATACGGGACACTTAAGTGGTTTGCCTCCACCCTTATGACATCTTAGACGTTAGTCCTGGTGACCACACACAGCAGCCAACGCTTGTACACACCCTCCAACCTTAAACAAAACCAGGTGCCTGACCTTAGCAAAGCTGTTAAGAAGAGTTAACATAAATAAGACAATTCTGGCCTTGACATGCATTTCTCCTCTTGGATAGGAAGCTGTCTCCCCCGACCCCTTCAGCACCTGCACCAGGCTAACACGCAGCTCCTGGACCAGTTACTGCATTTTGAAATGTAATCTTTAAATTGCAACAGGAGAAAGCTAGACATTTCCCAACTTCCCAAAAAAGTTGTATTTCTTTTTTTTTTTTACTTGCATATACCTATACACTACACATGTATAGATAGGTATGTGCGTGTATTTCTCTTCTTCCTCCTTTGGCAGCAGGTATAAAGCAGATTGAGGTAACACGCTAGTGTGGATCAAAGACTATGAGGCAGCTTGTTCAAGTTGTGTTGTGATGGCCATAAATGTCTACAACGTCTGTCCTGAAGGATCTAACTTGCAGATGGTATTATCACCTAAAACAAAATCATCTGAAGTAACAGAGTCAATGTGGAAACTTAGAGATGCTCTGCGATGCCAGCACAGGAAGAGGTCAAAAGGTAGACCTATAATAAACAGGTCTATAAAGATAAAGAGGTGAGGTGGAGCACTCGGCAGAATGAGAGACAATTTTTCTCTCTTAATCCAGTTTCCGTGGCACAAAAAGGACAAATGTAGCAAAATCTTTTATGGGCTTTCTGAAGAGACTGTAGTGTTTCTGTTCTTAAAATGCAAGGAATTTCTACTGATGATGTGTGTATTGGGTAAGTACTGACAGAGAGGGACCTCAGGCAGTTCAGGATGCCATCACCTGCATGACCTCAATTGGTTTCTTCTTCTCGGTTCCTGTCCAACATAACTACTCCTCCAGGTTCTTTCTGCTACTTACATTTCTTGTTTAATTTTATTTGCAAACTCATGTAACCTCAGCAACATCCCTCAGCCTAATCCACTTGAGACATGAAACTGAACTCTAAGGTCTGAGTCATCTGACGATTGTCTTGGAAAATGAAGGACAGCTCCTGACAGGCTGAGCTCAGCTGTGTTGGGCAAACAGGCATCTGAGGTTGCCACACCCTTGGCCATGGCACAGAGTTGTGTATATATAGAAGGGAACACAGACTATTCTTAGTCTGTTTAAGGCTACAGACACGTGCTGCCCTGCCCAGAGTTTGAATCATCTTTCAGACACACAGGCATAGAGAACAGGGACTACTGTAACAGGTAGATAACTGCTGCTATGTTGGCCCCTACTCTTACAGGCTTGCAGAGGGGAGAGGTGCTTTCCCAGCTGGCATCCATCAATGGAGCTGCTTACCTCACTTATGTAAAGGGTGTTTCCTGGTTGTAAAGTGTGAGATTTGTTTTCTTTTTCTTGGCTATTTCTGAGGCAAGGCCTACCTGGCTATGGTGGATTAAGAGCATTTCCCTACTGGCATATCATGGCATTTTAAATTTGTTGGAGCAATATTTGGAGTTTAAGGGTCTCGAGCAGTAGAGTTGAGAGAACATTTGACCATTACTTCTTAGAGCTGTAATAGCCAAATTTCCCGCAGAGATGATTAGACCTTTAACTTATTTAATATAATCCACCTTAAATTGAGCAGGACACTCTACAAGCCCCAGCTGCTCTGAAGCTGCCCTTACTGTATTTCATCTTTGCATAAAAGACAAGAAAGAAAAAACAAAACATCTAACTATTTTTCCCTTTTTCACTGTTCTTACATGGCTGAAGGTTAGAACGTGTCTGATTAACCTTGAGAACCTTGAGAAGATGAAGCTACTTGAGAAGTAGCAATAAAAGTAAACAATTGAAGAGCAACATTGCTGAGTGACACCTCTTACAATAAATGTAAGGCTACAAATAGGAACTGGTTTGATTAGCTTAGCATAAAGAGTGAAAAGGGTGTAAGCTAGTAGCACCTGAGGCTCTGTTTAAGTTGTATCTTTTTTTATTTGATCTGTATTTGTGCCAGTGCTTATTAGCCAATTTAGGAAAGGAACACACTATCCTAAGACAATCTGGTAAACATTATAGTTGGGATGCTAATTTTAGCATTTAACACAAACCACAGCTATAGCTAAACACAGCCTCACAGACCCATTGACATGGCTGTAGACTGTCATGTAATCTTGTGGATGGTTCAGTGAAGCTAACTTTATCCATTTTATATATTGTGTATTGTAAGCATATCACATGTATACATGTATCACCTTTTAAAAAAGGTAGTGAAAAATCATATATGATGCACAAGTGGCTGCATGGAAATGATCTGCTCGTAGCTTTGTTAACAGTCACTTGTGTATATTTAGATCTCAGCTCTTACCTCGTTGTCTGTACCCACGTCCAGCATGACAGGCAGACACTGCTGTGGTGGCATACCCCCACAGGCTGTGTAGAGGGCCAGCTTGCCCACTGGGATTCCCATGCCATAGCAGCCCAGGTCTCCCAGCCCCAGGATCCTCTCTCCATCTGTCACACACACCGCCTGTCAATCAATGTAAGTGTCAGTCATCAAGTATGCCAGCCACATCCAACACCTCATCAATTTAAAATCTGCTTACAATACCACTATAGGACATTCTTAAATATTCTTAAATAATTTCTTAAACTTCTTAAACAGTTTAATGAGAAAATAAATGAAGCAGCATTTGAAGCAGCTGTCCTGTTAACTTAAATCTTCTTCACCAAAACAACTCCACCCTGCTACCAAGAAACCAAACCAAAAATGTTTTTTTTCCTCATTATAAGCCAGGTCCTCCTACACCATCCTGGCTTTCCGCTTGCTACTCACTTTACTTATTAAGCAATAAATAAGTTCCCCAGGGCTGATTCCAAAGCATGAAACAAATCAATTGTGTAACACTTAATATCACTAACAGAAGTGTTTAATTTGAAATGTTCCTAATTCTGACTCTTTTCTTTTTCCACCATCAGTGTGACGTACAAAACTTTGGCGCAAAGGTTTTACAGCCTTATTCCTCCAGCAATCTGACAGGTTTAAAGAGTGTCATTACTTTTCCCATATGAATGTTTAAAATGCATACTGACCTTATTTGATACCATTAACAGCTCATTTTTTTCATAACTATCACTTGTTAATATGTGACACAAAGGCAACCAAGATTTATCCCTGGATGACTACCTTGGCTCCAATTTGCCCTCTCTCTATTGAAATGTTAAAAGTAGGGCATATTAGCTGAGTTTACAATAAGACCACCCTGACAATGAGAGCAAACATGTCAGCCCCAAGGTAAATGCCCTGCCGTTGACAGCTGTGAACAGGTGGCTGAGGCTGCAGGTATATTTGACATGCCAGGAATGCTGGCTGGTTTCGTCATTCTAAATATGACTGGATTATGACCTGCACATAGTTGCTTGCAAAGTTAATGATTGACACTTTCTGACTTGCCTGTGACAGTCAACCTAAGACAACTGATTCTTCCAGGAACATATAATGACACACACAGTTGAGCACTATTAGTTTTACCAAACTACTCAAACAACTGTGAATTTCTATCGGACTGTTTCCCATTTCAGATTTAGACAGTTTCGATGCATTTACCCTACCATGTATAAGGCATCGGTTTATAACAAATCACTTTTTTTGACAAGTGCCCATTGTCAATGGTGTTTAACAACCATGTCACCTACTGCGCACAACTCTCATGATGATGCTCAACAACAGGAAAATTGTGTTAGTGATTCAATTCACCCTGATGTCCTTTTCTGGCCAGTTCTGGAGCAGTGAAGCAATGTGACCACGGTCATGAATGGTGATGAACAGCCCCCTGCAACATAGAAAAACAAACAGAGGAGCTCAAGTAAGCAGAAGCATTACATTACACTTTATATTCAAATGGCACAGCAGGATGTGATGGTCAATTGTCCTCTTTCTCACTCCTTCAAGTTTCATGTCAGCTGTATTGCAAGAAAGCAAAATATCACCAAAATAATCTAAGGTAAAAACAATAGCAACACAAGAGGACAAATAACACTTTGATCATATAAACTTCTTATCTAAGATTTGATGTAGAAGCAGCTTTAAGCTGTAGCTCAGATACTGTTTGAAGTTAAGCTGCCATTTATTTTTTGCCTCTCTTTCTTCTACCCAAGACTTTATTGAATACTCATGGCACCTGGGATTTTAATGCTGAGACCAAAGCCAAGGGCCTCTGTGGGGAGTTTGTTTTGGACCCTTGAAGATCCCCAAATATCCATTCCTCTTAGTATCCCCGCCCTCCAACCAAACCCTCCCTCCCTCTTTTCCTTGCTCCCTTGCATCAATGTGCTTCACTCCAGGACAATCCCAGGATAAAGAGATCATCTCAGTGCGTGAGGTCCAGCTGCAGTGTCTTTCCTACCCAACCATCCATCTGGTTTATAGTACAGGGGCAACACCTCCTCCATGTGCCAACTACAGTAAAAACATCACTTTTCGTAAGAATCTGCTCATAAAGTAAAAACCTATTCCAGGTCAAGACTCAAACACATTGCTAAAAATAAAAATACACTAAGCTGAAGAAAAAGCCATAAAAGTGTCACATAAAAAAATCTTTGATAAGTCAGTGATAAGGAACAGCACTTACACGTCAATAACCACAATAAGAAAAATAAATTCCCACACATACTATGTATATATATATATACTATATGTATTGCCTTAAGATACACATTTTGAAAGCAATACGAGCCCACTTATCCTAAACTAATGAACGTAACTGGCACTGACTCTGCACTTTATTGCAACTTCATACTTCATACAGCAAAACAAAACAACTCCAGTGATGAGAATTAATTTACCTACAACAAATCTAAGCAAAACCTTCAGCTTCTGGGAAATACTGGACAGGTCTTTCTCAGTTGGGGTGTGTTTGAGTGTGAGCACAAATGATGGGCAGTCAGTCACTGCAATGACCAAAGGATTACAGCTCAGAGTAGAGGAGCTCACACATGGCAACCAACATCAATGGCCCCAGGCCCCGGCATGTTTGCTCTCCAAAGGTAAACACTGTGTCCTCTCTAATCTCTAATCAGTGAGGCTGAGCTCACACACTGTAGACTGTGTGCTTTCAGCCATTCTGGCATTTAAAGACATTACACTGAGGGTTGCAGTTTAAACAACTCTTCACTTTACCGATGTTGAGGAACAGGCAGTGTTAGCTCTTGGATGGAAAAAAAATCCTTAGAAAGTGTAACAAGTGATGTCACACTTCTGGTTCTCTGTGTTACCGTCTTGTATTTTGATAGACAAAACAGCCAATTAGACATGACCTTATACTGGATTCAAATTATACTGTTGGGAATTAGTGTTCAACATAAAATATAGTCTATTAAATTATCTTCAGAAAAAATATTAGGCAGATAGTGTTTAGAAATTGATTATTTGTTTACTTTGTTTTCTTTTTTGTAAAGTATTTATCATTGGTTGCCTACATGGTTATTTGCTATATTGTTTTTAAAATATTGAACAAAGACAGCCTGGATATTGATAAGTTAGTTAAGAACATCAAAACATCATCTGCAAATAAATTTTGCAGATGAAATTTTGAGTTTCTATTCATATCTACCTATATTAATACTTAATTTCTGAACCTTGTTTAATCACTTATGCAGGACATGAGGAAATGGGGGCAGCTCTGTCTCGCACCTGTTTTTCACTAATCTGACATTTAATCAGCTACATGGTTACATAATTTATCTGAAAAGTAATCAACAGATGACTCTGTATTGAGAACAATCAATCACAGCCACATATTCAACAGGAAGGACAGAAAAGAAAAAGGGAAGAAGAGTTCTGCTGGTCAGATAAAGGTCACTAGGCCGAAGACATCTGGGTGTGCTGCTGAGAATGCACCACGGGTAGATCATTTAAGGGGCCTGAGTGATGTCTGTGAGGAGCTGGACAAGATTTGGCTTACATAATTGTGTCAGAGAGGAATGGGATCTGGGGAAAGTGTGGCCTGCTGAGTGTGAGCCACTGCCAGCAGCAGCATTATTAGGAAATGTGGGAGAAAGAACAGCACCACAGCCGAGAAGCTGACCCCACAATACGACTGTTGGAAAACAACTTTATAAGATGGATCAAAGCAGACAGCCAGGCTCTATGTAATTTCTAATCTCTGTCAACTTTAATGTTACCAAAAACATTTCAGGGTCAGCTTGCCATCATTCCTCTCCTCCCCCGAGTCTCATTTTCTGCTTCTCTGTGCTTTCAGGAGAGCTGTTGACCTCGTGCCCCCTGACCCTGACAAGTACATTAAAGCAGAGCTGTGGGAGACCTTCCAACGGTGAAAAAAAAAAAACTATACACTCATGAATCAACTCCTCAAAGATATCCCATCATGCATCTACAGTACCCAGAACAGTAGAGATTGAATCAACAGTATCTCGTAGTGTCAGGAGTCATGCTGTTTTAAATCCGTCATCACTGCGTGTTTAGAGAATGAGGATCTTCTCAGAGAAAGAATTTTGAAATGGTGAAAAAAAAATTAATCATTGACAATGTACAACAGTCATCAAGGGGATGTGAATGACGTGACAGGTTTTAGTCCACAGTTCACAAGATTCCCAGGTTCTGTGAGTGAGTGTGTGTGTGTGTTGGTGAGAGAGAAAGAAATAAAATAAGAAAAAAGTGTGTTTAATATATTTGTGTGAGAACATTGTTGGATAATGAAGTCATTTTAGCTGCTAGTTTGAGTTTAGGATGTGGGTTGAGGGTTAAGGGAAAATTCCACACTGACATTTTCATGGTTAAAGATTTAATAATAGAGAATAAGTATTAACATGAGATACTATAAATACTGCTGTTGAAAGATTTAATTGATCTTTCTTAATTAGCTCAGAGCCAAAAAAGAATTCTATTGCATTTATGTTGGCAGATATTCTGATTGTGATATGTGACTTAAAGTGTTTACACTTTATTTTCACTGAAAAAAAGAAAGAAAAATCATGATAGTGTGACGTTTGGAGATATGACGTGTGCACTGGGTGATGTATGTAGCACACAAAGCTTTGTTTATGGTATGTTGAGACACATTTTTTCTTTGCAGTTTCTTTCAATGTGGATGTTTCACTTGGCAAATGTGAGTTGCATAATATTTCACTTGATAGTTCAGCCCAATTCTTGGTCATATTTTTTATTCAATGTACCACAACCCTATCAGATGAGCTCGTACCATCAACACTGCCAATTCCATAAGACCATTACTCATTTAATAAAGTTATTTATCTATTTTCACTGTAAAGTACCCTTCATTGGGATACTTGGGTGGATGTTCCGTAACACACACACACACATATATATATATATATATATATATAACATATTATATCATATTGACGCTTATAGACAGTTAAAATGTGCGTGTTTGTATGTGTGCGCGTGTGTCCGCCTGCTGCTGAAGAAACCACAATGAACAGCAGTCGCCACATTTTCTAGATGAGAGGAGGGCCACAAAGCGTTGAGCTGCTATGTCTGGCTCCGCCCGTAAGAGAGTGTGGCGAGAACAGGGTGGGTAAAGAAAACAACCTGATGGCCTGAAACAGCACCACCGCTGACCTGCAGCCCAACACAAAACACACCCCAGGGACTGTGCAAAAGCTGCAGGGTCCTGGCATGAGGAAAAACTGCTTCCCCCCATGAGGAAGCCAGCCACCAGTCGTTGACCCGCGTCCGCACAAAACATCACCAATCACCATTCTCCTCCACAAATGCATAACCTTAATCTACGGTGTGTTAGGTGCCCTCAGTTAGCACACAAGGTTCAAGTGACACAATGGACACAAATCACAGGGAAATGACTGAAAATAGTGTTAAAGGTCACTCTTACACAGTATGAGATTTCTCCAACTAATTAAGCTTCAAATCTGCCACAACAGACAAGTTTTTATGGTTGGTTCCCCGAGGAAAATTTTGACAGAGGATTTTCTAAATTTGTTTGAAAAGGGCCCTAATTGGAGCTAAACAGAGCCAACATCTTGCTGTGTGACTCTGCCGAGAGGGAGGAGGTAAATGTCAACTAAGTGCAGACAATTCCTGTTTTGTTACCAAATTTTTTCACTTCAAAAGAAATAAATGCCCGCCTTGTAAAATCTTCTCAAATGTCACTTTGACAGAGAGTGAATGTAATTGTTGAGCAGCAAAGCCACAGTTACAAAACAATAGGTGGCATAAAATCTAGTATACAACAGACTTTTCAGAAATGAATTTGAAAAAAAAAAAAATCAACAGCACAGCTCATCTTTCAAAAACCATCTTCGACAAGTGCTGACGTAGCGAGCGCACAAACCACCAACAGCCAAGTTTTCTTAACAATAACACGACTTAATTAACATTAATTAATGATGACTGATATGATGTACTACGTGGCATGTTTGTCATTTTAACTACTGAAAGTAATGGTATCACGTTCGCCCCAGTTGATTGTTTTCTACACCGCTTTGCTAACGATTATTAGCATCAGAGCTGAGTGAACCTGTGTGTCTCTCTGATCTCATTTCTTTTCTCTCCCCCTCATTAGTAGCATAGACCATCAACATCCGACAGCTTCATGTGTGTGAATGGATGTGTCTCCACTTCCTGTGTCCTTCATTTCGAACTGAAAGCCCTCTGCCGAGTTGGGTGATTGCAGCTTCGTGACATCTTATTCTGGAGCACCAGCAGCAATAATTACAGGGGCCACCCCTGCAAAATGAATATAGCTAAAACACTGCATTATCACAAGATGAAGAATATCATAACCTGTAATATACGAGCAATACCCATGATTAGGAGTGCAAAACACAGATAGGTAGCTCCTTTGTATTTGTTCACTGTAAATTTATCATGAGTACATGGAATAATTTAGTAAAAACTCTTACAATATAAATCTTAAAAAACACATTGATCTTTTCTGGCTAAAATCACAAGGCCAAAGCTGCATAAATGAAGCGAATAAGTCAGATTTGGTTTCATTTACATTGTAACTGGAACTTTTACATTCTTTTTTTTTTTTAACCAATACAATACAAAAAGCAAAACAAAACAATTGTCCTTTTTATGGGAGTCAACATAAACAGTACTACACAAACAACTGTGTTTATACAGCTCTGTGCCTGTTCCAGCCATGAGCCAGCTGGAGCTGTCAACAGACTCAAAAAGCCGTTACCGTTAGACCAATTAGTGTCTCATTTACAATAGGCTGTTTGACATAGCTGACATACTGTCTCTGAAAAGTTATGCAATAAGAAAAGTTATGCGAGCTCTGTGAAGCTGCACGTCTCTCAGATGGGGGTATGAGAGTAACCATACACCGACAGTCACTCGCACAGAGACACTGAGACACATTTAGCACTGTCTGTGATGTAAGCCCATGTCAGCCTCCAGCATTGCACTAGTAACACACGCACACACGCACGCACGCACTTGGTAATGACACGCATCACACTGAGATCCTTCACAATGAATGGTGTGTGTGTGTGTGTGTGTGTGTGTGTGTGTGTGAGTGTGTGTGTGCAAAATGGGCTGTGAAGCTGGACTGAGTTATCATTAAAGTAAAGGGCTTCTAGCACAGTATGATGCTTATGCTATATGAAAGCAGAGAGATATCCAAGGTACAGTCTGCATTTGACAGAAAAAGAAACACATGTATTCAAAGGGAGAACTCCCGGATGGAGATCCATGGCTTTTCAAAACAGCTTCAAACAAGAGCATCACTCCAAAATGAACAGACTGGATCCTCCTGCTAGGCCAGCTGCAGACATTTGAGATGCCATTTTATTAAAGCGGGAAAGTTCAACGGGCTTTCACAGAAACAAAAATCATACAGTTGCCAAAAACAAGAGGTTCATGTGTGTGTATGAAACTGAAATTTCCCAAATCCTGATGGTGGCACTGGATTAACAGTTTAAAGATCACTGGCTCACTGCAGTCTGGACCTGACAGACCAACAGACTCTACATCCATAGAGCCATGATGCTAGTGTGGAAAAGAACAAATGTTAAACAACACAACACACAGCAGTGCCTCTCTAGTGCTTTAATTTCAGTTTGTTCTTGTTCCTTGTTCTTGTGATGGTGCATGGGCATGTGTACTTAACACCAGAACAACCACCAACACGTTTATTAGACCCCGGTTTCCCAGCACCCAAAACAGGACAAACAAAGACACAAATGGATTTGAGACTGGCTGGTTACTGGCCACACTGGGGTCTTGGTTATGTCTCTGTCAAAGAAAACCAAACATTTGAGCCCTGGACATGATGTGACGATAAACAATGTTATGGATTTTGCTCCATGACTTAATTTATATTGAATATCAATTTTCCCCGGACATTACACCGGAAAGACTTCGGTGTGGGTCTGACACACACGTCTGCCTGTCTGTCGTCAGCTGAGTACAGCATCCTCTGAAGGACCAACATTTGCACACAGACACACATACACTCACAAGGAGACGGGGAAGTTTCTATGACTGGATGTGGTATCTGACCACAAGCTGCAGAAATGGACTGACAGTACACTATTCAAGCAATGGTTTCAGCTGTCTTGCTTGGTTCCCTGAGGGGTGTTTAATAAGTTAATGGTGCTCCATGGACAGAGCTTTTGTTTTGCTTTTTGTTTTGTTTTTACAGCAGAGATTGGCCATATTTTATTGTAGTTTTAGCACTTAGCTCTGAGTGAAGTATCCATTTGCTGTAACAAGAGAGCATCTCGGCTTCATAAGTTGTTTTTTTAATACTGGTAATTTCCAAGGCAATTAAGTGAGTGAAGCCAAAGCAGTGAAGTTGTTGGCATTACAAATAACTCACTCATGCTGCAGCACGCAGCATGTAACAGCCAAGCAACTGACTGAACCAATAGAGGAGAAGAAGAAAACTCAGTGAGAACAGGGGGTCTGGCAGCGGCAATCAATAACCATGTTCATGCCACAGCCTGGGCTGATGCGAACTCTGCCCAGTTCAAAAATAACTAATTGCAATGGAAAGGATGATGGTCAAAGAAACTAAATATGCAACAGGGCTCTGGGAAGAGGAAAATGTGCTCTGTAAACACAAAAAGAAAAAAAAAAAAGAATAGAAACAACAAAGGGATCTGGAAAGAGGGTGAATAATTTAGCATCAGCTCAGCAAACAAACACAATTATCCAGCCCACGATTTAGGACTGAGTCTCTGTGTCAACACGTGACCCCTCTGTTGCCTGTGATTGTTCAATCAGGAAAAATGCACTTCTGTAGGACACCTGAGGGGTGTTTTTATGTGTGTTTTTCTCGGAATTTATCTGAGCTGCAAGAAAACAGTACCCAGTAAGTTTTGCTCAGCACAGAGCTCTCATCACTTGGAAATGAAACGTGACAGGCAGAAATTCTCTTTCCAGTCCCGTCTCTTTCCTTTCCCTTCACACCCTCCTTTCTCCATACAGTATGACTCTCCAAAGACAATGCACTCTTCTTCTCTTGCCTCCCACCCTCCGTGGCACGCTCATGCTTTGACAGGATTCCATCACATTACAAATATTCAACATGTTGCCTGAATCACCCCCTCTTTTTATACAAGCGAGGACCAGTTCCAGCGCCTAGCCTCGGGAAACCATACCCCCACCCC
>CM076653.1:18901042-19130336 GCA_038496675.1 Rachycentron canadum
CACACACACACACACACACACACACACACACACACACACCACCCCCCTCATTCCACTGCAGCCCACTGAAATCAGCCCGGGCCTCCACACAACAACTAATCTTCCCTCATGAAGCTTTTCCAGACTTTGAGAAGAGGGAAAACTCTAGAGAATTTAAGGCCAAAAGGAACACAGTATAGCCAATCTGATCAGCCTTTCGTCACTTCTGGTAACATGCTGAGGCAAAACATAAAAAGACATGGAATCTTTGACACAGGCAAACCTGCAGGTGATGAAAATAGCAACCAGACAGTGTGAGGTTATGGGGTTTCAAAGCCTGTTGTCTACGGTAGATGTGAAGGAGAAGTAGTCGAGTGTCCAGACAACCGCTGTGGAAGTCCAGTTTCTTTCTCAGCCAGCCTTACATAACTCATGGGGCAAGGAGCAGCAGGAAAAGCCTCATTCCAGCACAAAGGCCCTGCTAAAGGAATCAGAGGCACAGACCTGATGAACCCAGCTGGCTATTAGATGAGTTTCAACCATCTGTGACCAGCTTTTCCATTCATTCGCCTTTTCACACACATCCTGACATTTGGGGAATGCCAATGACGTTTCATGTGGGATGCAAAGTCACATTGAAAAGCTATAGATTTTGTGCAAGGAGCAGTTGTAGCATGTCTATGTCTATTTGCAGACAGTGCCTTGCTTTAATAACAATGGTCAAGACCAGGTCAGACTCCACAAATTAGGGAAAATTTCAATCATCTAAAATGAAGGTAATCTTTTCACTGAAAACAAGCATACACCCCACTGATGGAGCAAGGATGACAGTGATCTATGGCCGATTGTAGTTCTATGATATTCACAGAAAAATATGGATTCAGTTTTTTTATCTGATGGCAGATGAACTAGTGTCCACTTTAAAACACATGGAGAAGTGCTCTCAGTGTCTCTGATTGTTCATGGCTTATAGCTGAAGAGATATTTCATGAAGTATATGACACTAAGTGAGAAGTTAAAACCATTATTTAGAGAGACATATTTACAGAGCACTTTTCCATTGGGAAAGTCTGAGACCAGACTGTTGCACCCTGCTGTAGGTAGTGAGGTAGGTTTTTATATTTTTGGCACCATTTAAAGTAACATTATGCAGTTATATTACTTTAGAATAATAGCTTCAAAATCAATTTGATGGTAACCTGACTTGTAACAGGGAAAACAGAGTCACTTTTGTTCCCAGTCCTTCTGTCTAGATCAACTGCAAGAACAAACTGACTTTGACATTAAGACCCATCACTGTGACAGGCCAATGATAGGAACTTTTATGTTGTCGACAGTTAGACCACTTAGCTGCTGGACTACATCATATACTAGTTTGCTATCTCAGTCTGATTGCATTCTAAAAGACTACATCCACCACAAAAACTTAAGTATCAAAGCTTTCAATCCAATAAAATCCTTAATGTTTGATCATTATCGTTAAAATGAGAACTGCTCTGATTTGGCCTCCTTATTGACATTTTGGACATTTTCAAGTGGGCCAAAAGTTGGAAAAGGTTGGGAAGCGCTGACCTAGAAAGTTATTATTGTTACAACTGACTCCCTGCTGGGCTGAGCTTGCTGCCTGCTTATGGAAAGCGATGAGGTCAAGGTCTAGATGTAAATTATCAACACTGTGCGAATGTTTTTTTTACATAATAATTCATTTTATTACATTAAAAATAATTGAAAATTTCTAATAATAACACAAGTTGACATGGGGTTTCTTGTCAACTTGTGTCAAATTTATTCTTCTTTACATTTATACTGTTACACAATAAAATCTATGCCCTGTTGTAACGCAAACCCTGACGGCCCTGAATGTGACATTAGGCATCTCTCTAACATGGAAACTAACTGATGTAACACTAAGGCCTGAATCAAAGTGAATGTTCAGGATGCCAGGGGAAAGGTCAAGACTCACATAATGAAAACACATCAAAGGCAGTCAAGAAGGAAAGTCACCTGGGGTCAAACCCTATTCCTGTCGAGGTCAGACCAAGTGCTGGTGAGCTAGTCTACATCAACAAAAAAATAATCACCTCGCAGTGAGATCATCTATTATAACCAGAGGGTCAGAGACTCAATATTGTCAGATTCTTTTTGTTTATTAATGGTCATGTTTCCTGCAGAGAGGCACTGAAACCCTGCATAGTCTCTGTAGTATTAGGAGCTAAAATATACATCAACAATCTCCAATCAATTCCATACAACAGAACATTTTATATAACAAAAATTATATAACAGCCGGAAGGCTTTAGGTGTGTCATCCATATTTTTTAATTGATAGATATGTAAAATTATTATAAATTATAAGGGGTAACAACGAAATGCGACTGAAATCCAATGGGATTAAATCTATTAGGCACATCCTAATATTTTCTTCTTTCATTGAATAAAATTGCTACACACACATACACACACATAAATCATTATTACAGGCCCCAAACACACCTCCACTACAAATATGTAGATGTTATCTATTATAGTCTAGTGCATAGTTTATAAAGTAAACTTTTATTAATATTTTGTTGATAACGATGATTTGTAACTTTATTTGATAGGTTGAATTATATCTTAATTGTCTCTGATTTTAGATACAGATACAAGCTGTTGCACTGATTTCCTGGTTACATTTAATGTCAATATTAAGAATATTTAATGTAATGGAACAAGGCTGATGTGAGTGCACTTTTGACATAAGATTTATCTTTGAGCAAAGGGCTGGGAGATATGACTTTAAATCTATATAACAATTATTTTAATCTTTTACCTTGATTGTGATTAGTGAATTAAAGATTGATTACTTTAGCACTTCTCTCTTTTTTTAAGTCATGCACTCTTCGTATTCTGCAGTGTGGTTAAACAAATTGGTGGCGTTATCTTCGGTTGCTATCCATGTTGCATTTAGAACAGTCTTGTCGTGACTAATAAGAACCGATCATTAGGCAACACGGGTCTCCACCAAAAAGTCACTGTTTCAGCTCATCCAAACTATAATACAACACTGGAGTTTTCAAGCTGAATCAGGTCCAGCAGTCTTTGTCTAGAGTATAATGAATGGCAGATATAGATGTAGCAAAAGTGATGCCTTACAATGAAAACATATTCGTAGCCATGTGTCATCCAAATCAATAGCTTCCTTTTGACTAAATGCAGACCACCTTAGCTGGATGGGGCAGAGGCACATGTCTAAACACAAAGTAGTATTGTATGAATGGACGCACTGGGAAGTGTTAACAGAATTAACCAACATGAGCCAGAGTAAGTCTGTGAGTGGCTGTAACTGTCGGAAGCAATACTGTTCCCCAGCCCTAATTGATCAGCAAACCAGAGTTTAAACAGAGTTTTGCATTTTACATGCTTGAAACAGCACCCTAATTGTCTTGGCTTAAATTCAAACTTGAGTGCCATACCTAGAGCTATTACCATTGTTTTAATATGTGTATGTTATCGCAGAGCAAAGTGTTTACAGATTGGAAGCTGTTTGATTGATTCCACCACTCACACAGTGGAGTGAGTGCATGGATATCTTCAAGTTTTCAGTCTCTAACCTCAGGCCAAATGCATGACTGGACTACAAGTGTTTATAGCCAAAGCTGAGCTGAGAGCTGATGGAGCTGTCAAAACAAAGAGAAATTAGCTTTTATTGTTTTCTCACCACATTTATTAACTAGGCAGAGGGAGGATTTAAACTGAAAAAAAGATGCAGAGCCTTTCAGGGAGATTAATGTCAGATACTGCAGGTCTGATAGCAATGACAGATATATGGTCAATATCTAAGTGTAAAAATAGAATTGGCATCTTTGGACGATGATTAATGTGCGTTTTGTTTACTCAGTCCTTATCAGCAGTGAGGAGTGTCCCATGTCAACATGAGACCGACCCAGATTCAGAGTACTACTGGTAAACTATCATATCTCCATGGACTGAGGTAATGGCTTTTTTCCCAGAAAAAGTCCTTCAAACCAATCACTTGGGTTGACACTTGGCTACACTTTTAATTGACTTTGTTAGATTAAAAATGTCATATGTCGTTTGGACAAGAAATATTACCTGTTGTTCATGTTTGAAAGAACTATTTGATTATTTGATACATTTGTTCACTAATACTTTTCCCCTTCTTGTAGCTTCATTTTAAGATAAACCTATGTAATACTGTTTTAAAACAGATTAGGGAAAGATTGTCATTTTTCTGTAAGAATTGTTATGTTTACTTTTAACTGTATTGATGTGGCAAAGAGGAGTAAAACCACATTAGTTGATCTGTGTGCCATAAACACAAGTACAGTAATGAAAAAGCAATAAACAAATAAATCCAAACATATAATATTCTTTGTTTGGCTCCCACATTCACATGGTAATTTTTGGTAACAGAAATAAAAAACAAATGTGGAGCTGAAACCTCAAGTGCCACACCTGGAAAAACAGGCCCTATACTGAATCGGATGGGCTTGGTGACCACAAACTGTCAAGCTCCATTGTCTTCAGTTATCCACACAGTCCAAACTGCTTCATCAGGTCATTACTGACATTACGTGGTGGCAGATGGTTGCATGTGATGGGGTCGGTTTGGCGTTTTTTTTTTTTACAATGTTTCACAACTCCATTAGGGCCATGATGTGATTTTTACACTCAACTCGAAAGGGGAAAAAAAAACACCAAAGATTGTAGATGACAAAGTGCCAATGAGGTTGGACTGTGAATCGGGGAAATTTTGGTTTGGAGTTTCCACTCATTCCAGGGGGAAACAAAGCTGGATTCAACAAACCAGTGAGGCACTTTTCCATGCACTATGGTAGTGGGTTCTATGTGTACACTTCATCGGATCAGATCTGACACTAATCTGTTCACATTTGGCACATACACTATGTTCTTTCACATGATCATTTTATCTTTATCTTTCATGTGCAATATTATTATTGGTGTAAGAGAATCCCTCTGGGAAATGTTGTGGTAGAATAGAAGTTTGCTCAAAGTTATGGTTAGTTTGGTTAGTTTATGCTTATATCTCCAGTAACCACAGATTTTCAAACTTTCAAACTGACTGTGTACCTGTGCATGGAAGAAGTCCCTGGGAAGCTTGTCAGTGAGAGCAACGATAATAATGTTGCTTGAAAATATCTAGTTTGTGGTCAGAAAACATTGAAAAAATGTGACCCCTAAAAGTGTGTGTGCTTTTTTAGTTACCCCACACACATGCATATGCATGACATGCACTGTATTACATCACACATAACCATCTGGCTGCTACAAGCCACACAGGAATGAGGCCAGAGCAGGTTGGTGGTGTGAAACGACTCTACTGAGGCACTGGCAACCCTCCAAAAACTGCTTTGTTGCCTGAGCAATACACATATACTTCAGTTTTGATGGGTATAATAAAGAAATAATGTAGTTTTCTTTTAATTTGCGGTCTCTTTGTCGATTTATAGGGCCCTGGCAGCTGTAATGGTGAGGAAATGATAACATCATTAAAACATACAGAGCATATAAGTACAAAATAGTGGAAGTGGCCAACATTTACAAATGTAGGACTATTCCATAAACATCATATTTAATTCACCAACCTCTCCCATTTGTACATTTTACAGTCGTACCACAAGGCTGCGAGATCAAAGCTACATCCATACTAGTTCAGATTATTACTGTGGGAGAAGCTTTGACATATGTTTCCTTGTAAGTTTAGGCTGAATATATGTGTGTAACCAACTGTTTTGAATCAAATGCCATTGTCTGCTTCCCCCTCTTCTCTCTAATGCCCCGTGAAATTCACATTAAAGCCGTGAGAGAGAATCTACCCATGTTGCCAATCTGTGTGACACATGCTGAATGAATTTTCTGCAGAAGCTGCTGAGACACCTAAGAGTTTTTTTTAAGACTACAAACCAGGCTGAATGTAATTCACACCAAATATCAGATAAGCTCCATTGGATGAACAACAAGTCGTATTTTCCAGTGTGGGCTGGTGAAATATTACTACTACGCACCAAAATTTGACCGCCGGTGATGGTGTGGGGATAGCATCCAAAAAGAACTGTGCTCTATAATTTTGTCCCTGGTGAGGATGGAGACTCTTTTATTAATACGTCGTTCAGCAGCTTCAGTAAAGTCAAACTGAAATCACATTACAAAAACAGACCTTTGAGGAAATATTAGAGATGTTTTTGTGCCATTCTGAACGGGTGTGTCAGTGGACAGATCTGATTGGCCGTGAGCTGGCAGTCTGAGTGCTTGACAGACCTTTATGACCTGAAAGGCGGGGCTCACATAACCAATGGACACAGCCAAAGGCATCATAGGCTAATTTTTGGGAACCTTCCTAGCTTATACAGTTAAAGAAGGCAGACATAACTTTGAAAGCAGGAATTAACTGCTGCCTGTTCTTAACTCTGCTATGTCTGGAAGTCCTACGGTTTATGTAACGTTCATCAGTGAATTTAAATCTAAACTTGTCAGTTGACGAATCCTTGACCTGACAGCCAGTGTGTTCACAGACCTTACTGGATGTAGAGCAACAGGTGAGGCAAGACAGTGACAGGTTGACATCCTTTAGCCAAAGCACAAACCTAAATGAATGTTTGTAATGATTTCATGGATGTTTCTTAGAGACACAATGAAGCAAACTGGATTCTCTCCTAAAAAACCAAATCCGCAGTATCTTGCTTCCTGGGTAAAGCCACTGCACTCTCAATGGAAAGCTATGGCTATTTGATTGAGCAATAATCTCTGTAGGTTACAGACAAGTCCACCAGGCAGTATTAGTTGAGTAGACAGTTATTGAAATCATATTTAATTTGATTACTTTCCATGTTTACACAGTAAACTGTAACACTGCTCTGGATTAAAGTTGGCTTTTCACTAATACATTAATTTATTATACTAAGGGATACTGCATGAAAACTGCAGTTACAGTCTAATGTGCCCTTCAGTTTCTTTGTTTTCACTGGCTTGAAAACTTCCTCGGACATGAGCTCTATATTTTTGCACAAGGTCTTCGAAGTCCAGGGTGGAATTAATCCCAAATGTTTGCCACGTTCCTCATGAGGTCAGTGTAATTCCAAACCATTTCTCTCCTCCCCACATGTCCATTACTTCTCCCATTCAACCAAAGCATATTCTGAGCTGCTCTCATGGTCAACCAAAGAGTGAGACTGTGGTGAACAAATACATCAGCAAAGGTCATGCAATCAGTCAAAATCAAGAGCAAATTCTCTCTGGACTCGAGTTATGTGGAATGAGCAGTTATTTCTTAGTCACTGTTTAAATCAGGTCATCATGGTTCAGTAACTATGTATGGATTAATGCTCCCAAAGGCGAGAGCATTTTTCTCTTGCCCTGGATGCTCATCAGTCCGAATGAAACAGTTTCTCTCACACAAATGCAGTATAACACTGTGTGTGGCCCCTAATAGTGTAAGATCACAGCTCATAAGCCACTAATCTGCAAGGTTGGAACGCCTCATCATCCAGCACGTGCCACTTCAGAGGTGACAGAGGCAGCTTCAGATGACGCCTTTCATTAGGCCTTTATAAGTTCCTGCTGCTCACCCTCCGGTTTAAAGCACTTTACCTCTGTATGATTTCATACCATCAACCTCACACAGATATATTACAGTCTGCACTGATGTGATATAATGCTAGGTCATTATTGACAGGTCATTTTAGTGTAAAGACCAAAACCAACAATGCTTGAGTCTATTTCTCAATTTCACGACTTCCCTCCCTGTCTGTTTTTTCAGACTGAAGTGCTCCTATAGAAAGGAAGGCACTGAACTGAAACTCAATTTAAAAAAGGTTCAGTAGTTTCTGACAAAAAAAGACAAATCCTCCAACTTGAACAACTGTGTACAGTAGGTTTGCTTGTCTCTACCCCCGATACGAAACATAGGTAAGCAAGTGAACCACACCTTCATTGGCTTGGTAACAATAATGGTCACGATGACAACAATGTTTGCAAGTAACAATTTTAAAAAAAAATTTAGGGGACCTTAAGCATCAATCAAGGGGCTTCTTACCCCCCGTGACACCTTGTATTTCACACCCAATTATTAAGTGTAATACTCATTTGTCCAATAGTTTATTTTAAGACATCTGTTTACAGTAAAAAAAAATTTCAATTACATTTTCAACAGCTGACTGTGTTCTGCTTATTGTTATCCTTAACTAAATTCCTCTACAACTCTTGATGCTACTGACTGTTCAGCCATTAGCTGCCTGGCTCATACAGATTAATCTGGTGAAAAGCTAGCTTGAGAAAATCGGTTGCGCAAGAATAAATTACACTCTGTTTATGACATGAGATTATTATGATTTTTACAATAGGAGCGGTGGGTTAAGGGCAAAGCATCTGGTCTTCAATCCACCCCTCTCTGGGGAGTTCAAGAATGCCTATGTCTTATTTTCTGGCTCCTGACAGACAGCTGTAGTAGAACAGAGCTACCAACCCTTGACCCTTAACTTGGAATCCACTAATGGGCGACCAATGATCATCAGTCTCCATCAGTAAGATGGATTGGTTCATGTCATTTACCTCGAGAGCCCCTCGAATAGGCAGTCTCTTACTTTAAAAGGGCCTGTTACAAGTTTATTTAGACACTCCATAGCAGAACACCACAGAGGGCACACTGACACTGAAAATGATTGAACTCCACCTAATTATTTTCACGCAATACGTAGGATCATTTTTCTGCTACAAAACATTATCATTTATCACATCTGAGTACTTTCAGCTGTCAAACCAAGTACACAACACACGTTTATGGTGAAAACAGAAACAAACTGTGTGTGATGAAGGCAGACAAATGTTCTCTGCTAAAACACTATGTTCGCTCATGAGCCTACAAACCAATAAAAGTAAAGCATGTCCCCTAATCTTCTGATGATGTGAATGTGTTCCTTTCTCCAGTTCTCCTTCCTGCGTCTGCCCCATCTAAAGATCAGTGAATCAGCCATGTTTTGACACTTAATGGCGCTTGACCTATGGCCTCTGGTACAGAGCCTGGTGTTGGAGTGTTTAGTCTCCATGAGGCAGATTTGCTAGTAAAGTCAGGCAAGACAAAGAGAGGCTGCTGCTTTCACACAGAAAGTCTTTATACCTGAGAGCCAGTGATTAGAGACCTAATCTGCTGCTATGGTGGTCCTGCTGGAAGACACGAGTGCACACACGCAAAGTGGCATCAGTAATACATTATAGGCACTTGATGGTAATCAGTGCAATGCACTGTATATTAGATTTATATATAACAGAATAATATTTTACACAACAGACACATGCAGTAAAGATTAGCATAATGGGCTGATCCATCAAGAGCATGTAAAACCATGTTAAGAGACTGGTGGTGCAAGGCTCTATTTAGGCAAAGTGCCTCAGACAGACAAACATCATGCTCACAGTAACTTTTGTAATATAGAGATGTAATCGTATGTTTGCTAAGTTTACAAGCTTTAGTATGTATGCTATTAAATTAAATCAAAAACAAGACTGGAAGTCAACAGCGACGCTGCAGGCTGTTCTTAGTCCTGCTTTGAGCCCAAGTGTTAAAAATCTGCAGGCTAAAATGCTCTTGCTAATAATGCTGAGGATTAGCAGGTATATTCAGCATGTTCGCCATCATCTCAGCTAATCAGCCCGACACACAAAGTACAGCTGAGGCTGATGGGAATGTCCTTAGTTTGACAGGTAATTAGTTACAACATGAAAAGTAACAGGATAACCCTGATGGTGGCATTGATGTTTGGACCATATTTCATTAAGATACTTCCAACATTTGGCTAAATGTTTCATTCAGACCCACAAAATGGCAACTTAAGTTACATAACATAACAATGGATCATCTGGGAACCATGACATTCTGTCACCTATTATTATACAGATAATATTATACAGGTATTCCACTGGATAATCCCACTGGAGGTCACCAAAGTGATTAGGGTTCATCCTCTGTGCATCAAAAATGTTTGGACTGAGTTTCATGACAAAAAGTCCAATAGTTGTTTTGACATAAAAACAAACAAAAAAACCCAACAACAAATGTCAACCTGGCAAACCTGAATATCTGTAAATCTATTTGTCTACAGTTCTTCCAGTGGTGAGATATATCAGACCAGCTGACTGGAGCTACACCACTTGCATAAGTATTCATGCTATGATGGATTGTCCTAAATCCCTTTTCTCAGGCATACTTAACATAGACAAACTGGTAAAAAACCTAAACCTCAGCTTTGTTCCCAGTGTATTCTGTTAACTGACCCCTGGTGCACATTTCCTAAAGGCACATCTCCTGACCCACAGTGCTCTGGTGGCAGGTCCTGGTCCACTATGCTGTAAGACTGGAGGAGTGTATAAAAAGACTCCTCCAGTCCACTCAGCGTGAGAGGAAGTGAAGCATACTAGGAATATTTTCCACATAGTTGCGCAGGGATGGGGAAAATGGGAGCTGTTGGGTAACAGCTATGTGCATGGGAGAACTTGGTTTTCCAAGTATTTTAAACGTACCCATGGCACCCACTGTACCCAAAGTAAGCATTTTAATAAAAATGCTTGGACATCATTAGGAAAACTGGGGTTTCACGGCTATTCATATCCATAGTGGCAATATAAATGATGCAAAAACTGAATAGTTGTCTGGCATATTCTGGTGTAGGAACATTTTTTAAGGCTGCAGTGAGAAGTTAACTGACATTTCTTTGTAACATCAAAAAAAATCCTAAATTAGCAGAGCCATGTGATCTGATTATTTGCCAGAGTATATCAGACGAAGTATCCACTTGCTTACTGGCTCTGGTTAGCAACAAAAGTTCAACGCTGGGATGTAGATGAGTGAATTATATCAATCCTTTTAGGTTCTTAAATGAGTCAGTATAGGTAACGGCAGGAAGTAAGCTTAAATGCCTGTGACTAGTGGTTGACCATGGTGGTATTTCTCCTATCAGTGTTATTAGAGCAAAATCAAACCCAGCACTTGCAACCACCTGAGTATGTGTAAATGCAGGGAGGCAGGACCAAGCAAAACAGAATGTAGCCCTGAATACAGCACTGAGAATGAATGTGTTATCAATTCAATATCTATTAAGACCTGCTTAGGGAGTGTTCCTGTCAGATAATAAGAGACTTGGACCTGATGAACCTATTTGAGGGAAAACAGACACTAGCAGAGAGGTGTGTGCATGCGAGTGTGTGAGAGAGCTAAAGTGTGTTTACAGTAGATGAGGAGAGGAAAGGTCTGTCTGCTAAAAGCAGAGCCAGAGCCACTCAAGGTGAACCCTGAACTGATTTCAACAGCTTACGGCGGTTTGCCTCGAGTTGAGCTGTCTAACCAAACTCCAGCTGCACAGACTACCACAACCTCCAAATTTGGTTCAGATTTTATGACATCAAAGACCAGCTCCAATAACATAACATACACATGCTTTAAGAGTCCTTGGAATTTGGGGTTCATTGCAATACATCAATTAATTTGACAATTGCTGGCTTTGGCAGACATGCTTGAAGACCTTCAAGGTTTTTAGGTTTACCAGTTAATGGAGCCGCAGGAGAAACAACACCCGGAAAAAGTTCAGACAACTCCCGTAGATGAACCCACCACCTGATATACAGTATGTGTTCTGCTTTTTAAGAAATGCTACCATGACTATAATGGTAGGAATTAACTGAACTCGTTCACTGACAGTGAAAGAAGAGATGTTTGGGTAATGGGATGATCATTCACTACACTAACGGATGAAATTAGCCCATGTAAATGGCGGTTCACCTCCAAAAGTTTCTGATCTGACTGACTGAAACTGTAAAGGCCTAACTGTATTGTATAACTGATTTAGCTGCATTTCTTCACCTCTAATAGAAGATTACACAACCTCTCAGATATGCCTGTAGCGTCTCCCAGAGTTGACATGGGGAGGTCCCTAGGGTGTCGTTCACAAAAATAAGTATCAAAAATATTTTTATTTGCATGTATTTGCATGTACAGATGCAAATACATATATATATATATAAAAGAGAACATTCTACATCTCCTGGGATTTTCACTCATAACAGTCTCTTTAGTTTTCACTCAGTATGGTGTCAAAAACAAAAAAAACATCCAGTAAGCAGCAGACAGGACCACCTTGTTGATGAGAGGTCAGAGGAGAATGGCCAGACTGATTCAGAGAGATTCAGCAGAGAGCTACATGGAGTCCTACTCTTGTCAGCCATGAACAGAAATGTGAGGTCCAACAAAACTGGACAGTTGAAGACTGGAAAAATATGGTCTGGTCTGATGAATGTGGATTTCTGCTGAGGCAGCAGATATTCGGGTCAGAATTTGGCATCAGCAACATGAACCCATGGACCCAACCTGCCTTGTGTCAACAGCCCAGGATAGTGGTGATGTAAGGATGAGGGGGAATGTTTTCTTGGCACTTTGTCCCTAAATACCAATCAATCATTGCTTGAATGACACATTTGGATTGTTGCTGATCATGTACATCCCTTTATGGCCACAACTTACCCATCTTACTACTGGCTATACTTTCAGCATGATAATACACTATGCAGCAAAACTGGTGTCAATGGACATAAAAAGGAATTCAGTGAACTTCAGTGGCCTCCCCAGTCGTCTGATCTAAATCAAACAGAAAATCTTTGAGATGTGATACAACAGAAGTGGCCTGAATGGGCAGTTGACAAATCTGCAGAAATGCTGTGATGCAAACATGTCAACACGGAGCAGAATCTCAAAGAAGAGTTTCGAATATCTTGTGGAATTCATGCCACAAAAGACTTGGGGCTGTTTTGAAAGCAAAACAAGGCTCTACCCAGTGTTAGTATGGTGTTCCCCCATGTCATCACAAAGCTGAGACGATGAGATTATGTGAGGTGGTGCATTGCTTCCTGATTGCTCCCTCCAGCAGAATAATCTTAATATCCTGCATAATGTCATGTGGCTTTTAAATATCCTGCAGCTTCAACTAAGTACTGAGGAAATCTAATAAATGTGCAAAAATGTCTCAAATTCTGTTTTCACTTTGTTAGTATGGGGTACTGGGTGATGAGGGGGAAAATGAATTTGAATGATTTCAGTATAAGACTGCAAAAAAACAAAATGTGAAAAAAATTAGGGGTCTGAATACTTTCTGAAAAAACTGTATGAGCAAGGCAGTTAAACAACAGTTAACAACAGTTAAAGAAATTGCTGGCTAATACAGAAAAACAACAAAACAGCCAATACCATAAAACACTTAATAACTGAGTGGTGGAAGACTGAGTGGGTGAAAACAGCATCATCCACTTCCTGTTCACAGCAGCGAGAAATAAGCGGAAAAACATCTTGATACAAATTAAGTTAATTTGCATGGGAATAAGCTGTTTCACAGTTCAACAGGGAGAAGAATGTTGTGTGTGTGACTCACCTCGGTCTTCTAAATATCAGGCCATATTGCTGGCAGGCCAGGCCCACAATGGGGGTGTAAATGATGGGCATAAACCTTTCGATGTCTGACATTAGCACCCGATAGAAAAGCTTCTCGTTGCGATCCTGGAGCCCCATCAGGAACACATATCTGGGAACAACAGGGAGGAACAAGTAGGAAAACATTGCATGTTAATCTTTAACATCTTGAGGGCTCATACCTGCTGAACTGAAGAAGGGTTTATTGAAGTCAGATGTTAAAAGTGTATTTGTGAGTGAAATGCACCATAGAGAGTGGGAGGAAAAGGTTGAGATTTTTAGTATGAGGGTGTTCCCACATACATACTAAACAATAGTGTGATACTATAAAGATTTTTCTTATGATAATTGGAAAAATACACTCAATAAAAATCAGGCCCTCAACCAGCCCTTTGCGCTGATGGTAGAACTGAGGGTTTGCATATGACCCAAATTAAGAGGAACACACCAGAAAGGGCTCTACTCCTAATCAGAGAAGTTTCCATAAAGCCAAGAGCACAAGGTTTCCCTTATGTTGAGGGGCTAAAAAGCAGGTTAGGACACAGCAGCTGCACAATACACAGTGGTGACAGCTGCTCTCAAAGAAAACTGTTTTCATATTGGTGAACCCAAGTAGCTTCTGACACATGTAATTTATCATATGATAAAGGTTTGTGTTCATACAGTACAGAGTTAAAACTACTTATTTTCCACTGAGTGATTATTTGCCATTTAGGATAGTTTTATATTATTAAAAAAACATAAAGTCCAATTACTAACTTTTTCCAGAGCTTTCAACCCCATGACAAACTCTTTGTCTAATAAGAGTTTGCTCAGTTTTCATGAAGTTATGTGATGGCATCTGCCCAAGCTCCCATCTCCAACTGAACTAAACTGCTTTATCTGACAAAATCCATGAGTTGTTGTGTGGTTACACACCATGGAGTAAAATAAAAAGTAGATTTTTTGTTGGTTTGTATAATTTATTAGTTTTTTTGTTTTTCTTTTGAAAACTTGAAATTTAGTTCATTGGTTCCATGTGAAATAAACCATTGATAGAGGAGTAACTCTGCCTTTTTGGTTGTCTGACCACAGCAATGTGGTGTTACCCCGTTAGACTGTCACAACTGAGACCAGGATTCACATCCACAGTCTAATCTGCGGTTAAGTTTAGGCTACAAAAGAACTTTGGTTAAGGTTAAAGAGAGATTGTGGTTTTGGTTAAATGTAAATACACACATGGTGTCTGAAGTCAGTGTAGATGCTTATATCAAACCAGAACATGATGTTGTGGGTGCCTAAGCACGACCACAAAAAAGATTTAAGGCCAAATATTTTGGTAGAAAATATCTTGCCTGTGAACATTTTACTGATATGTATGCAAAAAGTATAAAATTGTGTAATTAAGCAAATCATGCAATCTTTTATCTAATTGTAAACAGGTGCTTTTACCAAGCAAATGTGAACTAGTTCCTGTATCTCAAATGTAAACATTTGTTTCTTTTATTTTGGAGTTTTCAAAGAGTCACCTTGACCTTAAGGACGTAGCAAATGACCTTTTTTTTTTTTTTTTTTTTTTGATGACCCTTTATGGAACAAATATTATAAATATTATAATATTACAATATAATAGAAGAAGAGTTTTGCAAAATTAGACAGTAATATAAATGATATAAATTCTTTGTCTTTTAGGCTTTAGAAAGCTCCTTTCAAAGTCCACTTTTTATACCTCCATTTTCACAAAAGGTGTAAAAGCAGTTTGACAAGTGAACTGATCTTCATGTATAAAAAAGGCGCTGTTTTTTTTTCAAAGTTTTTAATTCTGTTCACAACTTGAATTCAACATGAGAATAAAATCATTCTTCTCAGCTCAGACAGGCTGAAGCATTTTGATGGTTTCACTCATCAGTTGCTCTGACTCATTGAACAAAACTGTAATGAAACTCCTACATGAGCACATGGTATCACTGCAGTGTGCTGCTGTTTGATTTTATGCTGGCACACATTGATGAAGGTTTCTCTCTTTCTTCATTCTTAACCTTACAAGGCGTAAACACTGTCCACACCCAGGAAACAGGAATATTTACAGTACACAGAGCTTTATAAAGCAGTATCCATGCTGACTTACTGACTGCAGTGTTTCCTTTAAAGTCAACCTCTGAGGCAGCCAGGACACAATCTGTCTCCATCTTAATCTATTTTAGCATGAGTGATCAACCGGCTCTGCTCTGTCAGGCTCATTTTAGACTTGTTCCTGCTTTCTAACAACCTCATTGACTACGTAGTTTCCCCTTAGCTGTAGCATTTTATATACTGCAGTATTTTCACTGGCAAAGTGTTTGAACATCCATTTCCTCTGTTGATGACACACAGTAGGCACTCAACTCACTCCATCATCTCCGATCATAAACGTGGCGCCGTTCAGTGATTTGTCATAATAATTCAAAACCACGACAAATGGGAGTCTAAAGGACTGATTAAAATAGAATGAGAAGTAGTGACAGTTTCGAGTTATAGTCTTAAAAAATAAATGACAGTGTCCAGCAGTAACTACCAAAGAAGGACTGAGAGTCGGGGAACAGACTGTGTGTAAACACAGCAGGTTTTAGCAACAGAAGGCAAATAGCAGACCTTAATCCAAAGCCCAAGCCTGGAACGCACCCGAGCCTGAGACAGATTGTCAGTGACATTGACAGGGCATGGGAATGGCAATGACAAGCTCATAATGATTGTTTGTAGATGTTGACGCTGTCATGTTGCTATGGTGGAAAACGAAGCGGCTGTCAGGAAGCTGTATAGTTCCTGTTGACCCTAAATCTTGACTCACAGGCAGCTCACTCATCCTTGACATTAGAAGTGACAGCAGATGGAACGGTTGACTGAGAAATAGACACTGGAATGAGGTATAATGCAGTCTCACACACAGATAGTATTAAACCCCGGCATGTAATTCAAAACAATAAACCAGGCTGTGACTTCAGTTTGAGGCCTGATCGTGTTTCTGAAGAACCCAGGCCAAAAAGTTTGCATGTGGTACATTCATTACATAATGCTAACAGCTACAACTGCAAAGTGTCTAATGAAGCATGCAAAACTGAAGATTTTGCATGCTTGAAGCTTTCATTTGGTCGCAGTGGAGGTTATAAAATGCAGATGAAGGAGTACAGGGAGAAGATGGAGAAAAGAGAAGAGAACAGTGTGGAGATTTGCTCAGTAAAATATATGGTGTTAGGAGATGGATGTAGATCTCCAAGGGCTGATCGCTAATCTGCCTCCCGGGTTTTGAAGGCTTCCAGATGTTAGATGTCTCAGTGTGCACAGAGGCAGGGATTCCTCTGGGGGGGGGGGGGATCAACTGAAATTCAACTCAGCTGACTTGGACCAGTATGGTATAAAGGTACTAAGTCAGAGAGAAATATCCTCACAGCGACGATACTGTGTTTTTCTTACCTGTCCAAGTCGTCTCTCTTCATGTCGTAGTTTTTGAGCACACGGAGCAGCTGGACGTCCTGGCTGATAAAGCAGGGAGGCAGCAGGCCATGGATCCCCAGCTGCAGACGCTCCTCCAGGGAGAACGCCATGCCCTACAAACACACACACAAACCATCTCCATTATCCTCCACTGTCATAATATGGGCAGCGTTATCTTAAGAGGATGAAGTGCCCTTGGTGCTAAATGTCTTGCTCAAGGGCACATCACCAACAGATGATTTCAGCTGTAGTTTGACTCCCTGAAGGCGAGTCGTGCATGCTGCTGTTTTTCCAGCTGATCTCAGTGTCTATGTCAGTGGCCTTCACATAACTGGTTTACTAACCTTGAGATATGTGAGTCCCCCATGACTGACAGCCTGATGTACAACACAGGACTGTGGAGTCTTTGGAGAAACATTTAAATGGCAGGTATAGGTGACGGGTGATCCGTTATTCCAGGGAGATAATTGATAAATTTCTATGTTTTTCATGTCATGCCGTGTGCTGAGGCTTCTTATGTTGTTTCATGTGAGCTCACCAACAGTGAAAAGTACATTTACACACATACATATTTAAGAACTATAGCTCCTTGTTGTGTGCAATTTTTCATACAAAATCTGCACAATAATGCTTTAATTAAATAAACCCAACAATGTTTTATTGGGATTGAGCTCTTAAACTTTTAATTTCTTGCAAATACAAAAAAAAAAAATAAAATCAGCCAGTTTTATAGAAATATTTCAACTTTCCTGAGAGCAATTTTTCATCTGCAACCTTTTTAAACAAATTGATTTAAATCAAAAACAAAATACCCCTGCAAAGTTTTTAAGGAGTCAATTACTGACAGAAATAGCCTTAAAGGATCTGAATATTTTTACTACGTCTGCTCACAAAATCAAGTTCTCATCAACAACACATACACAGCCACAGTGGAGAAGAAATAATGTATGAAATATTAACCTGGACTGTCAGTAGTGTCTCTTCTGTAAATACACATAACACAATAAAATAAAACTGCATTGCCATATAAACTAATCTAAAATGTTCATTGTTTTTTGATGATAAGATATTTTATTCCTGTCTGTAAATCAATCTTGGTGTTTACCTCCCAGGTTCAGCTTCGCTCTGAAAACTCTGTTTGAACTTTGAACAAATGAATATTATTGGAAAAATATTCAGTCCTTTCTGTTCAAACATTCCTGTGTGATGAGAGATGGTGGGTCAGACATGTCCTCTGTTCTGTCAGGGTGTTTGCTCTCAGAGGGGCTTCCTGTCAGCCGCTCTGCGTTCAGAGAGGCCGCCGTTATCTCACATGCTGGCGAGATGTCTGCTTTCACACACCAAGCTTCGGTCTGACCTTTATTGTGGCTTGTGTCTCGCCCACCCCTGACCTCTGAGCGGGAAAATTGAAAAACATGCACAGGTTTAGTGTCAAGGTTTTAACCCTGAAGAGTCTGACCTCTGACCTGTGAAGTTATTCCATAGAGAAGAGAATGACCTCACTGAGGAAAGGTGGCGTGTGTTCACTTAATATAAAGATGCTCATCTGCGCTCAAAAAGATTTTAAAATTGGTCCCCAAAGCACCACCTACAAGCACTGAGTTCATATTTAAAATGGGAACAGCACTCCCTACTATTCTCTGCAAGTGAGGCATGATGTGGTGGGCATTGGGCATTTTTAATCCATCCATCTATAAAAGACCAACGACCCGGTGAAACCTCAGCCTCAACATGCCAGCTACTGTTGCTGACTGCTGAGACAGAAGCAAAGCTGCACTGTAAACGTCTCTGCTTTGGATCATGTCCACGGATGCTTGGCCCCGCCGCCACAATTTACAGCCTTTCCAAGCCACCAGCACTTTCTGTGTATCTGGCTGTCTTAAAACGTTTCTGAGGTCGCGAAAAAAAATGTGCTCGATCACACGAGATGCACTGTTAGCAGGAAGGAGAAAAGCATATGTCACCAAATAAGGCATTCGGAATAAAGTGTGGCTTTTTTGACGTCAGACGAAACATCAGTGCTGACCAGGGAGAAACGTCCAAACCTTGTTAGACTTAGATGATTTTGTCTGCCTTACTGCATTACAAAGCTTAACACAGTATGGATAAATTCCTTCAGAAAATGTTTAGTTCACAGCACCAAGATATCTAAACATGACTGCGAAAAGGACACTGGTTATTTCAGACGCTAAAGTACGAGTCCCAATCTGCCTGTCACTTGCCGAGGCCCGACACAGTCTGTACTTAACGGGCCTCAAATAGGCAGAAGCAGCTCTGAATTACAACCTTCCCCAATTATCAAAAAAGATTTTCTATTTTTCAGAGAGCCAGCTGTTCACTTCAGACTTCATGTGTGTGTGTTTGTGACGCACCACCGCTCCAGTGTCTGCCTCTGCCGACCATGAGGAATATATGGAGAAAAGACTTAAAATACATGAGGCAAACTGAGCTTAATATGAGGCTATAAAATGAGATTCATTCCTCACACAGACTCGCTCTGCTCTTTCATTAGCTGAGATACGCTCGGAGTAGCACTCTTACGTTGTCCTGTGCTCTCTCTGTGAGAGGACTGGCCTTTCCTGACAACTTACACTTGAACACTGAAATGCTGGAAAGGGGAAAAACACACATACACCCGCATAAACAGGCGCACAAGAGCCTTTAATTAGCTGAAACACACTTTGTTCAAACTGGCTTACACTTCCTTTTGCAACACTTGCCGAGAATAACTGAGCTGAGTTGCACAGACACGGGCACACAGATCTATGATCAGCACATTTGACTTTTCCAGTGTTTGCACTTTCACAAACATTTTAGAATTAATTATCTCTCCTCACTTCCTTTCAGCACTGACTCTAAGATGGACTCCTTGTAACCTGGCCTCAATGACAGATGTAAAAAAAAAAAAAAAGGCCAACAGAATACTAATGTTTAATATAGGTCAGGTATAAAACCTCAGCATATGTTTAAAAAGTTCGCATAACCCTTGAGTCATCACCGACTGCTACGTGACTCATATTAAACACATCCAAAGTGCTCAATTTGAATGTTGGGTTATGGTGGATCAACCAGCAGTGACTTCTACATTCACTTCAGGACTTCTACTTTGAGAGAGGAGTGCATCCCTGTCTCTCCTCATGGTCCCTGAGAATCACCAAGGAAAGAAGCTGAACCTACAGCAGTCAGTGGAGGACTTCATGGTGCACAAGGCTCACCATGGACACTCAGCTAAAACTGTGCACTGGGCTCTTTTTTTTGCTTTAATGTGTGTGTTTGTGGGCTGCACGCTGTGGTGTTCATACTGTTAACTGTCTGCCTTGGTGATGTTTAATTCTGCAATTGCACCATCTACTGCGTCCACAGCCTTTTCTAAGTTTATTGTTGGCCATTGTCTGAGCTTTATCCTCTTTTCTGGTCAGTTCCACTAAAGCCAGACTGAGCAGGGTTGCTGTACATTTCTAACTGATAGTGTATAAGTATGCAAACCTTTCTACAGGGAAGAATTGTGGTTCACGCCTGGGCATGCCATGTGGTTTCAACATTTAACAGCTTTTCACCCAAAATTCTTCAAAATAATGCCTCAGAAGGAGGCATGGCTGGGGGTCTGTTTTGTTTGTGTTCAGTTTACATTTTGTACTGTATTCTTTTGTATCCATAATTAAGGGAGCAATATGAAACCAATTAAGTTGTTACTTATCAAGAATCTGGCAGTTGCGTTGTTGCTGGGTCAGAAATCAGTTTGTATAAATCAATTAATCTATTCAGTTTTTGTTAGTCTAAAAAAGAAAAAGACTGAAGAAAACATGTCAAATGGATTTTTACTGTATATCACAGCCCGCCAATTTGAAAGAAAAGGCCCATTAAAGTACCGTGCCCCATTCAGAACATTTATCCACAGATCACTATGGACCCTCAAAGGCTGCCATTCCCACATGTGAAACAGATTCCATTATGCAGTTGGGTCCAAAATGGTCAATTTACATCCTCTACAAAGGAGCAGGCCACTCGGTTGTACAGAGGGTGGGGGACCCTAGCCACTCCAGAGACTTCATGACAGGAGACACAGCTGTCTGGGTACTGGTGATGGAGGAGAGAAAAAAAGAAAGGGTGGAGGGGGATCTGGAAGGGGGGGGCTTCATTGCAAGAAAGATTAGCAGTGCACGGTTCGTAGAATTTGGCCAGGAAAGCGTGGGAACCGTGACACCAGATTTAAACATCTCTTTGACTTCTTACTTGGATATTAGATTGTGAACAGACCTGTCAATCTCTTCAAATCCAAGGTCCTCTCTGCTGGACTCTTTCAGTCAACATGTCCATTTGTCAGCCTTCTTAGGCATCCAGGAAAAACATTGTCTCGGTGTATGCCATAGTAAATATACTGCAAGAATGGTCAAAATGCCAAAATGGGGAGGCTTTCATATTAGTGTTGAAAATTTATGGCATGTTCATACTGTGTGTTTTCTCATTTAACATGGCAAAAATGCCCCTTATAACTCAATCCAAAATTTTTTCTCCCCTACAAGCAGAAATCTCTCACCTAACAGTCCCTGGTTGGCTCGTAATTCAGTATCCAGCTAATGAGCCAAAAACACAACAGATGAATCACATCTATATCAAAATAAAGCAGAATGTCAGCATTTTCCTTCACTTTATGTTGTTTAAAACCACAGTGCAGTGCCAAACATACACACCTACACGTCAAAAGTCAAAAGCTCACAAAAATGCACACAGACACTCATGTATACACACAAATCCTCCCTGTTTGTTTGTCTGAATACAGGTTTTCAAATGTTCAACTGCTGTAAAGCCTCCTCTCTCCCCCCTCTGGAGCTCTAAACTGGGCTGGGTAGGATAAACCCACGAAAGCTTCCACATGTCCCTGACCACATCTGAAGTGCCCGCACCCTGTGCCAACACATGCAATGCCCGCAGCTCCATGTTCCAGAAGCCGTGGTAACAAACCAAACCTGTAATCTGCCCACTGGGCTGTGCCACCCCTTAACCTCGGACTGCTGCCATGCCCACCCCAAAACATGGAGCGGAGAGGAAACAGCTAATTAGTTCACCAGCAGGCCAAACGAGAGACGTTCTTTTAAGGCTGATAAAAAGCCTTTCTGTGCTTCCCAAGGAGTTCAAAGGGTGGGTTTGTTGAAACCTTGCAGTGTAAAGATTTAGAACGTTAAACGTTAACGTTAAACACACTGCTACCTCCACCTTTTAATTTTTCTCTGCCACAACCACACAGAGCTCTGTGTGACAGCAGAGCCACTCCCTTCATTATAGTTACAGTACACTTCAATTCCTTTAGGCCACTGAAGAAGTGGCTCCTTATCACAATATGACCACGGTTGATAAACTCTTCTCACACACTGCTGTCCCTTGATGTGTTTGAAAGTGAATGTGTGGCATTAAGGCGTTAAGTGGAATTAATGGACCATGCAGGGATAAGTTGCATGAGTGAAACAAATGTCAGCTCCTGCACTGAAGAAGTGGTCGTCTTGACCAGTGATACAGTCCCACATTAAAGACAGAACACATAAATTTACTTATTGGCCTATGTAAACAGCTGAGGCCCTGGAGATGTGGAAAAATTATGCAAGGTTGTCTTCACTTGGCCTCAAGATGGCAAATTTATAGCACAAAGCCTGTGTTGCACTGGAGGCATGAAGTTTGAAAAATGTGTGCATGTAAGGGAAAACAAGCAAAGGTCTAATGAGATCTTATGTCCAGTATTATTATGGGAAATTAAAAGATCAGGTATTTTGGGAGTTTTAGCAGGGAAAAACATTGGGATATGTCGTACTCTGCTGCCTCGATGTTGACCATACTTTTTTTAAACCGGTCTCCTGCATGTCTGCCAACTTTGTGAAAGTACAATACTAAATTGCTGAAGTCTCTCTTTTAGACAAAAATGCTGAAAATAGCAACTGTAAAAATATCAATATACTGTATTTATACAGCAAAATATATTGTGCTAAAGGGCAAAAAAATATTTAATTTAATCTAGTGAAATAACCACACAAAAAATCTCAGCACTTCATCACTTTCTGACTTCACACATAAAAATCCTTTAAATCTAATGCTCTTTTACAAGGTTAACATGTCAGAAAGCCTTTCCTGCCAGAAGCCCTGTCCTCCCTGTTATTCACTGAAGTGGAACAAGAGAGCCTAAAACCACATTAGCTTTATGCTCAAATAGCATTGTTGCGACTGTCTTGGACAGATCTCCATTGTAGAAGTATCCAGTCTTACCCATCGCAGTACAGGTACAGGTTATCTGCAGCTGGAGGTATTAAGGGGCAGATATTGTATCTAGAGAGCATGATGTGGTACATGGTGCATTTCTAATGTGATTTTGAGAAGTTTGCTAGTATCTTAATACAAAGTTAATACAAACAAAATTAAGGCTGTGTGACTCAATACGAGTCTGAGGAGTTTAGATACCACACAGCTTGTGAGATCCCAAGGTAAGACTGGATGTAGATGCTCACAGGAACAAAAACCCCTCTTCCGTACAAAAAAAAATCTGTCAAACACTTGTGTGTTGCCTCAATCCACCCCTTTTCTTTCCCTGTGTGTTGTCTGAGCTGCAGCTTCAATGGAAGTGCCCTCTGGTCTGGGAGAAACAACCCCTATTGAGAGAGTACTGAGCCTAACACGATAGAGAGGCCTTTCCCCATTGAGCCTCTCACAACCACAGTTGCAGATCAGACACAGAGACAAAAGCCCACAGGCCTTCAACAGGGAGAGGGCTCAAATGTTTGGCACTGAGACGCGGGCCTGGCAGAGATGTGTGTGGCCACAGAGCACTTCTCTATTCAGCCCTGTGTGGGAGAGGGAGGTCTTTCTTTTCATGAGGGAGAGCTGAGGCACTACAGAGATGGCCTTCTTGTATGACTTGTTTATCAGTAAAACCACTTGCTGAAAGTGATGTCTAGTGATAGCAATCTTAACCCTGCTTCCCCTCATTCATCTGTCTAACATTCATGTTTCATTAGTGCCACCACGGCTTCTTTTTGTTACTCTGAATGCTGAACTTAATGGTTCAGGTCAAGTCTACAGTATTTATGAGGCAGTTTGAGAGTGTTCCCAAGGTTAAGACAGAACAAAGACAATCACACCGAGAACAGGTAAACCACAACAGTCACACTAAATAGCTATAGGTAAAAGAGGTGGTAAAAGGTAATACAGAGGTGTAAAATGTGTTAATATTGGTCTTTAATCAACATTGTTGAGACAGGAAATTGATTCTGCAGGCGGATGAGTTTCATCTATGGTCTGGAGCAATGAGGTGGGTCGTGAGTCATCGCTTTGCAACGCAAAGCTTTTACACAATTAGGGCTAAAGGTTTTGGTTAGTCCCAGTCCCAGATCACAAATCAAGACCAACAAATCACAAGTGTCACATCTGGTCAGAATGCTGAACACAAACCAGACAACAAAAAGGGGCAGATGTAACAGAAAGAAACTTACAAAAACAAGACTCAGAAAACAGAAAATCCAAGAAATCAGAAACCACTGGAGCGCGATGAATGGGCAAAGAGGAGATGCAAAACAATTTCAGTTGGAACGCATTTCATTTTCACTGAAAAAAAAAAAAAAAAAATCTAAATGATGATGATGCAATTTTTTGTGCAGCCTTGTACCAAACAAGTATTTTTAATATGATTTGTAGGCTGCAACGTGTCTGTAGCACCCCAATGCTTATGGTGCTAACAATGCACAACAATGTTGTGACACAATGTGACACATTTTACCTTTACCCTAGAAAATGGCAACTCCTGATTATATTTTGAATAATTGTGCAGCCCTAGTCCAACTGTGCCCAAGCATGAAGTGTCCTCTCGGGCAAACCACGACGGTAAATTAAATCCTAAGATTTCAATTTACAGTCAACCATTGTGTCACATTCACTAACCCTAAAGACAACACAAGTTATCAGATTTCACATAACTGACATGAAGTCATGAAGACATGCCAACTGTTGCAGGTTGAATGAGAGTATTCGACTCAAATTAAATGATCCACTGCAAGAAAAGAAATCATTTACCTCTCTGGAATGGAACTATGGCAAGTCCTATGAATGTTTTTTTCTTTTGTATTTTTTAATCTCATGGGTGGATTTTACCTCATGGAAGGTGGTTTATCTGCTTCATGGCTGCTAACAAAGTAAGTGACCTACAAAAGGAATGGTACTGTATATTATTACCACTTGGAGAGCAAAGAACTGAACACTTTTGTGCTGCCAGCACAAAGAAGCACTTCTTCAATAGCTGCCAATACAAAAGTTGACTTTGAATAAACCTGAAATGAAACTGGGGTGGGGGGTGAAATTTGCGTAACATTGAACAGAACTGTGAGAAAGTCATCTAGAGCGGTTGAGTTCGCCCACACTGATGTTACACCATATAACCACTGTATCTGGATTCACTTCTGGGGGTGATGTCAGAGCTCCTCAGACCAGCAACGTCTCTGCAGCTGACCAAACAGGGAGCAGAGCAGTGCCGAGGCTGTTCCCATAAACACCACCATCAGCGCCATCTATTCTACCCCACTATTACTGCCACGTGGACTGGGCTTCAGTACAAGACTGTTTGTTACAGTTAGAGGTGCAGCATTTGGCATCTCAGTTAATCATATGAATTGGTGCAATCGGCAAAAAAGAATAGCATCTTTGAAAGGAAGAGAAACAAACAATAAGATGGGGATTTGGACTTGGCATTAAAGTAAAGAGGTTTCTTGCCTCGAGGTCTCAGACATGCCCACTTGAGCATCTTTATTCTTAACCCTGAATACAATATGTGCCCCAGACATGCAAAGTAAGCGCATTTGGAAACCAAAGCTCATGCAGGAGACCAGTAAATATTGAGAGTCAGCAGAAGCTAAATTAGAAACTTGCTATCACAGGAAGCCTCCTGATGAGCTCACGGGTTTGGCCGACAGTGACCTGGAGGAGACTCTGTCCAACAGCTGGAGGAAAGACTGAGTCATATGCCTCCCCTACTCCATCCCCGCTCTACTGTTTATAAACACACACATTGATATGCATGCTCACACGTATACACACGATGCAAAAATAGCAAAGTGAATGCAGATTTAAGTGAAATCTTCCTAAACAGACACGGCCTCGTGCTTATGCGTGCGGCAATATACACACAGGTACATACACTGGTGATGCTTCATAAACACACACCCACTACACACTAAGCTTCACTAAATCTTGATTCAGAACAACAAAGATGAACGGTGAGTCCATTTAATCCTGCTGCAGGAGAAGACCCACGCTCCATGACATCCTCATTGTCCAGCAGCACATCATGGCCTCCTCTTGTTTAATCAGGAGCAGTATGTGTGTCTAGACTCTGTGAAAACAGCTGGTGGGAGTAAGAGAGTGGATACTCCAGAGGAATGACAGATTTATCCCATAGTTATCATAGTTGGGATTAAAGGACAGAGTCCAAAGATGAGAGAAATGGTGGGCTGAAAGGTGACAAAAACAAAGAAAAGAGCGAGGGAAAAACAAAGAAATTGGGAGGCGGGCTTTTTCTTCTGCTAAGGTCAAAGGCAAACTGATCAGTCTGCCAGCATCTGGCTGGTGGGGAGACTGGTTCCCTGGAAGTAACAGACCAGTAGGAAAGGGTCATTATCCACAGCACTTTTAGGCTGTGATCAGCCAGCCGACCAAACTTGTTATATAACAGCAAAACCACCAAACCGCTCACCACTACCACACTCAGCTCAGCCTCTCTCTGGTGCTGCCACGTAGAGAAGGAGAGAGGAAGGTTTACCGTGGAGCAGCAGGCAGCGCCTATCGGAGGCTGTTTCCTTCTCAGATGTGGTTTGAGCCGCAAGCAGAGGACTCATTTAAAGTTGCTCTAGGCAAGTTTGTTTGGCAACGTTACATTTGTTTTAGTTGTCAAAGTCAAAAAACAGGACTCACACAGAGAAGAGCAACCCAGCACATTCAAAGTACATATCTACCATCAAGTGAGGTCAGCAGCCGGGATCCTTCCCAAAACACAGGAAGCAGTGAAGCAATGAAAAGCACGATTAACATGTTAACATGAGGTACGCTCATCAGGAAAGGTGAAACTCTTCAGCACCTCAAACAAATTTGCACGTTCCCAAACTCTTGCCACTAGCAGTCTGAAAAAAAAAAAAAAAGTCAAATGACTACCCATAAAGCCTAGTTAGATTGGGTTGAAAAAAAATCTAATCTAATAATTTTAACAATTTAATATTGACTGATAATGTCAAAAACATGACAGTTTTAATCTACTTATCTTTTTTCTGACTGTTGGCTATTTCACCGTGTATCTAATAGCTGGCTATATTCTAAACTGTTTACCAAGTCCTTTTCGTTGACTATTTCATTATTTATCCAATACTTTTTGCCAACTATTATGACTCTAATTCATCCAGTTATCCATTTAGATGCTTCTGCTTAGTTTTAACATAACCTGAGGTGCTCAGGTTTTGCAGCTACCTATGTATGTGGATATTAGTTTTTCCTCCTTTTACTCCTCAGTGTTTCCACATACTGCGACAAGCTCCTCTGGGGTACTGCCTGTGGTTGGGAAACTACTATATACTTTATATAGTATAAATACAGTGTTTAATTGCGTGAAAATGCTGACGTCTAGAACTGAAACTGAATATGCAATTAACAGTTTTAATACAAAATATTGGTGTTGGCCTTCAGAAAAACCCTCATCGGTCAAACTCTTAAGGAGATGGAAAGAAAGAGAGAAATAAAGCAGGTGTTAAACCTCTATGGTGCCGTCTTTAGAGATTTCTGGTGCATAGCAGGGACAGCCAACGAAACCTCATTTAGTGACGTATGATGTGTTCGCTTACATTTTACATGAAAGGAAGTGGATAAGTGTGTGTTGGAGGAGTGATAAAAGGGAAGAGAGAAAGAGGGAGTGGAGGGCAAAATGAATGTCTCCATTCATTTGAGTATGCATGAGTGTGTTCATGTTCACTCTTTGCATTTGATCTGCAGAACATAAAGCAGCTATGAACCTGAATGGAAGTGAGAGCTGGACTGGTTCTTGTCCAACACAAACACTGACCCTCATACTTGACCCGTCTCCTTTAACTCATTTTATTCTCCCCAGAAATATTTGTCCTTCTCACTCATAAATCATCTCTATCCCTCCATCTGCGTCCTCTCTTATTTCTAGGAGCCACTTAGAACAGAGCATGAGCTTGACAGCATAGCTGCCGTCAATCATCCAGCTGCTGTATTAAATGATGGGATATCTCTGTGGGGGGGGGGGGGGGGGTCTCAGGATTAGCGTCTGTGTCAGTCATCTGAATTGCACACCCACATGGCGTCTGCCCACAGATGCTCTTGGATTTCAAGAAGATAAATTCAAGTTTAATGGTAAACTTAAACCGCATCTTTTTACAGAGCTACATATTAGGCCCACGCTTCACAGGAATGCATTTCCTGTTTCAAAGGAGGCAAATCTAATGCCATCACTGCACTTATTGTTCCTGATGGCCGTACCAGTCACCCGACACGATATAAATTCTATAGGCATCAGCAATCAAGTGGAAACAGTAGCAACACAAGAAGGCCATCTATCCTGAAACAGAGTCACCCTGCTGTGGCTACAGAGCAGCTCACATATGGCCTCAGAGAAATGTGAGGTTTACTGTTCAAAAAGGGGTTTTATTTCATCCTAAAACATGTCAAAAACACAAATGATAAAAATTCTGTCAATCTGCTAAATAACTGTGCCCCTAAAAGAAAAAAAGGTCACCCTGACAGAAATCTACAACTCAGACAACAAGTTAAACAACAATCCTCCCTATGCTGATACAGCCCTTAGCCACTGTACTTAAGAGGGCTCCACCCTCAACCACCTCTTTTGTCCAAACCACAGGGAAGAACTGACAAAGAAGATACATGAGTTAAAAACATAGAGAAATGAATTAATTTAATGTATCCAAACTGATAATGGCAGAACAATGTAAACCTCATTTAAAATAATACAATGTGGTGTCAAAATGTGACAATAAACTAAATTCTACACCAAAAAAAATTGTGCATGATTGTGTGTTATGTAACCTAATTTGAGCACAAGGAAATCTAACAAAGGCTGTAGTCATGATGTGAGAGAGTACCATTAAAATGTTTATGAAACCATGAACCTTTATAAACCTCAAAATGTGGAGAGACTCAATGAGTATTATCATATTTCTACTTCAGTTGGTTGGCTGTGGATACAACCGTCACAAGTGCATTCAAAAATTGTTCAATGCAATGACTTTTTCAGTATGAAATACAGTATACATGTATATAAACATACAGGACTCCATTATCATATAATTATATTCTCTATATCATCGACCTAGACAGCATTAAGGCAGTGTATGTAAGATGAACTCACACCTAAAACAATCTAAACAATAACCCCACAATGTAATGTCCAATTAAGATAAGGAGGAACTTATAATTGCGCATGGTGGTCAGCCATTAAGTAATTTCCTGAGGTCACTTTAGTGGAACGATAACCTGGACCCTTCAGCTGCGACGTGACCTCACTAACCACGATGGCTGCTTGTCACAATTTTCATCACACTTTTGTCAAACTGATATGTGTGCTCATCACATCCCCATCAAATGGTGCTGGCTTCACTCCCCTACAAATAGGTGTTGTCAGCTTACAGTCCCAGTTGATTTTATATCTGCATATGCTTAAAATGGGGACAAGCATGAGAAATACAATCATCTGTGTGGCTTCGCCTTGGAAATAGCTCAATCAGGGATTCCTCAGAAAGTAGAGCCAGGAAAGAATGTCTGATTATTTAATGAAACAGGCAGAACAGTTGGGCAGACACCCGGTTAACATATGTTCATTCGAAGTCCGTCAGATCCAGTACAAAAACCAGCCATATTTGTCTGGACAGGGGTCAGATAGAATATAGCATGTAAGCACATATGTGCCAAAATGCTTGTAAATTTCTTAGAATGTAGACCATGTGTCAAAAGAGTCTCACAAAGTCCACACGCTGGACAGGGTAGACATTTGCTTAACATACTGGACATCCAATGTGGATCCAGAGGACAAGAGGAGAGTAAAAAAGTCTAAAGTAGCAATGTGACAGTGAAGGTCAGATATGTCTGTGCTCATTTCCCATGGAGGTGGAGCACTGACACGCATATTAAAGGCAAATAAAAAATGGCTTCAAGTGACCCTCTGCACACTGACTTTGTTTCAGCGTGCCAGAGAATCATACGCTGGTTGACCCCTGCCCTCTCACAATATGACTGGTTTCTGTTCAGCACATGACAGGTGCAACAGATTTCCCTAAAAAACCTCTGAACACCTCAAGACCTCTCAGTTTGTCATCATGACAAACTGCACCATGACGGGCTGAGTGAAGAGATCGAAACATTTCATAAAGGCTACCTTGAGGACCTTAAGTGTTTTCTCATCATTGAAAAGAAAGAATGAAGGTTTTCTTAAATGATCCTAATTGCACACAGAGTGAATGGAAGGTTTATTTATGGGCTCTGCCTCCTGCCTGCAGGTGTAGTATTGAAGAATGGAAAACCTTTCACAACCTGGTGTAAATTATTCTGTATGTGCATGCTTGCATGCATGAATGCATGTGCATGACTTTGTGTGTGTGTGTGAGCGTGTGTGTCCACTTAGTGTATTGAGGGAAATCTTGAAACACTCCAGAGCTACTTACAGCTGGTCTACACTGTGTTAGAGGGGAAGTTCCCTCTCTGGTGGAAATTCCATTGCAAACGGCTCCAATGGATCTTCTGTAACAACCTCATACTAACACAAACATTTGCTCAAGTGCCATAAAGACCACCACATGAAGAGGAGAATTTTTGTTTCTGCTATTCATTTAATATTTTTAACCTGCATGAGTGTGTGTGAACACACATGACACACGGTGATTTGGTAAAGCATCACATTTCAACCATAGGCTCCTATGAGAAATTCAAGTGAAAAATAAAGTTTGTCATTTTGTTAATGTAACTGCCCTCAAAACAGTAATGCATAATCAGTCATTACACTAACAAGGCTTTAATGTATATTTATAACTATAGCAGCGTCTCCTCCACGAGACAGTAAACTCATATTGAAATTGTGAGGTTTGTTGGTCGAGGGGCATGATTGTCACTTTTGGTGAGAGTCCCGGGTTCAAATCAAGTGACAACCCAGTGACGTCACCCATTGGTTTGTGAACTGCACTTTTAAAGCCCAGTTTGTTAATTCACTGTCACTTTTTTTTAAACCTGCAGAAACTATATTTGGAGGAGAGGGTGGAGCTGAAAAGGAGTGAGGGGTTGATCTCCATGCTCCTAATGCATACCCTGCTTTATGGTCTATTATCCTGTATAATGATTTTTAAAAAATGACCATATATTAAAGAGGCCTTGAGACCTCATAGGCTCACAGGAAAATGATTACTGAGGTAATAAATCAAGTGAGAAGTGGGGTCATTTTCTCATTGACTCAAATGCAATGTCTTCCTGCAACCAGTGGAGTTGCCCCCTGATGGTCATTAGATAAAATGCAGGTTTAAGGTACATGAGCAATGGCTTCACTTTACAGCCATGGAGTGTCCATTTTTGTTAACAGTCTATTTTGAATCTGAACCCAGTCTTTGTATAGTGTATAACATAACATAAATTAAGCCTTTTTCACAGCACAGACATTTTCATTAGTCCCTATAGGAAATAATCAAGGATCGCCCAATAGGCTATGACAGTGAGCCAGCATGTGTAATACCAAGACACAAAATGGAATTCAGCCATTTGTAATTTTATTATTTACACTTCTGCTTTTACTACACTGACAGGCCAAAATATTCCCTGTCAAAAGGCCTGTTGCAGAGCCCTAGTTTCATTTTACTGTAAGGAAAGCACGCGATAACTGCTTTCACCCATTTCGTCGTCATCTTCCACAAGACAGGTGATCTGTCATCTTTGCCATATCTATCAGCATTTCCTGCACAGAAACAGCACTAAAACTTAAGTTTGTATTGCTCGTTGATCTAGGTGTACGATTTCCACTTGTGCTGTGAGAGATCCCAGGTTCAAATCCACAGTGATTCGCGAGCAATGTAGTTTTTAGTTTGAATTCAGTATTTAGCAAGTGTGAGCAACAGTATTGTCTTGAAACTCTCATTGTATGTGGAAGCAGTGACATTGAATGCCCTGTTAAATGGCCCTGTTGTGCCGCTTCATTTGCTACATTAAAACTGAAGAGATAAGTTGATATTTGTAGTGAATTTTATCCATCACCCACTCACACTGCAATCTTCTTTCATATCTTCCATAGTGACTTACGGTATTAGCCTGTAGTGGCTTAGAGACAATCAAAGACAGCTCATTATCTCATTATCTCCTCCTCGTGTTAGCAGACCATCAGGGCTCAGTGACAGGCAGGACTGCACACTGAGCCCAGTAAACCTGCCACAGGGAGAAACACCAGACCACCTGTATGAAGTAACAGACAAATAGTTCATTAAATGCGTGTGAGTGTGTGAAACAACAGCACTGAGTCTGCTGATCATTGCCAGGACAGTGTGACAGTGAATATTGTAGGCTTAAGTATAATGTTAAATTCATAGCAAATGCATGATACTGTACTTTACCAAGTTACTAACATTTTTATAACAAGGCATGAACATTTCTTTAAAAAAAATTCCCACGTTTATTCAGTAAATCAGCTGTCTAAGCTTTTCGACTGCTGCCAATAGGAAGTTAAGAATTTAGAGGCCATGTCTAATCTTTACATTTGCTGATTGTCCATCTTTTTCAAACAGCACAGGAAAAAGTGTGGGAATATGTAGGGCATGGATGTCTCATGAAATGCACAAAGAGACTGTTAATAATTTCTAGAGCCGAACAGAAACAACCCCTCAATGTACAGATTGTACAAAGCTTCAGGAAATGGGGCCAATGAGTTCAATAAATATTTGTCTCCAAGTTGGTTAGTTTTTTACACAACACTGAGGCTGCGATACAGTAGATTTCTCACAATGGCTAGTCTCAATCTATTTCTGAAGCCACATACCACTAAATGTTCTGACAAAGGCACATGAAAAGTATATCATAAAAGGGAATGTACTCTTGTACTAAACAAAATAAGATTTTCACTTGAGGTGGGATGGTTCATTTTATTATGACTTGTGTGAACTGAATATGAAGGTAAATAACTTTTTTTTTTGTCCATGAATATGTTGAATATGTTTGTATTCAGTGTGAAGCCACAGTGTAACACGTTACCCTATTAAGTCCAAATCCTGTGGGTCTTCTCAGCCCCCATCTGTTTTCTGCTAGCGTGGCAGCTATAGCAGGGTTCAAGAGGATTGCCCTGGAAATAAAACCCTTTAAATCCATCCCTTCCTCTCCGGAGGAAGAGAAAGAGCACACATCAGCTCCCATCCATCTCCTCTCAGGATCCTACAGCATCACCAGGCTTTTCCCAGTGAATACCTCCCAATAAATGTGCCGTGGAAGACCTGCATGTGCACTCTTGTTCCTAAACAAATTTGGTCATTAGCAGGCCGAGAGCTATGGCACTGGAACTTTTGTTCACAGGGCCAAACGCATTCAACAGAAAGATAACTCGTGTTTTCTCTGTCAACATTTCTGCACTGCACTAATAACACTATAGGAGCTCGGAGAAGAAGCATGCCGACGACAAAATGAGGCGTAATCAAGGCAGAAATTGAGCTCTGTGTGCTAGCTTAGTTTCATATGTTTGGTTTGACCTCTTATCTCCCTGATCTAAATTTATTTTAATCACACACTGATGTATCTTTTTCTTGTAAAAAAAAAAACTTTTTACCCTCCATGTATAAGTATTCAAGTACCTAAATTGACAAATGATATCAGTTAAATGCAACTAACAAAGTTAGGTTTTTGGTTTACAAGGGAGGTGACACGATGCGATAAGATGTGGCACCAATGTTTCTTTTCAGGAACTTAAATTAGCGTAACCCGGAGGGAAAAAAAAAAAAACATGTAACAGAAAAAATTATGTAAACTCTGTTAATATTGCTGTCCTGCTGTGTTATTACTGAAAGTTCAGGGTACAAACCGTGTATTTTGGCGCATTTCTGCTGTTGCTAACAGTGTAATGAATAAATAATATTTTTTATAAAGGCAATATTCTGATTGCGATTGCTGCTTGTTATTTTGATGCTGTAGAAATCCACATTTCCTGTTATTGTTGGGTTTAAAATTGCTGATTCAGATAGAAATGTAAAAAATTACAAAAAAAAAAAAAAAATCAATACTGATTTTAAATATCTCAAAATAATTGCAGTGATTTATTTTTTGCATATCCCAGCTCATTACCCCCAAAGTTTGGCATGAAATCTTGGAATGTTTTTTTTATTTCTTCTGCACATGTGTGGGAAAGTAAAGTACTGAGCAGTTTTGAGATGTTTAATTTGTCTAAAATTTTGTAACTTCTGAACTAAGATAAGTGATTCAACAGAAACACTGTATAAGACATACCGTGTGCTAAAAGTGTTTCTTCTCTTCCACATGTTGTTTAGGCCGTAGTTGAAATTTATTTTTACCCTGTTTTTTCTGTAATATAGTGATATCTTTAACATACTGTATATCACTGCAATTCTGCATTTATTTCAACTATATTTCACTTGGTTTCTCAAATTTTCAATCAACACAATAAAAAAAATAGGGAAAATAACTAGAGCATAACCTTGGAATAGTGAGAAATAAAGACCCCGCATTTTTAAGCTGTGTGTGTGTCATTTTCTGTGGATTCACTCACATCTACTACAAAGCTGTGAAGATAGATAACAACACCACATATATTGTTAAAATCTGCCATCAGTGAGAGCAGACAGCAACTCAGCCTCTAATTTATACTCACTCTCATGAGTCATGATCCCCACCTAGCAACGCTGAGCTCTGGGACCGACCAAAAGAAGCATCTCAAATTCCTCATTCAGAGCAAACATGCAAGCGCAGGGCTCCTTAAATCAAGAGGTGTCAACTTGTGAATGTACAGACACACTTGTTGGTCAAACAGCCTTGAAAACGGAGCCACTGTTGACTCAGGGAGGGCAGCCTTGGGTGGGTGGAGGCAGTGGACATGTAGGGCTCTTCAAACGCGGCAATCCCCCTGAGGCAGCCTTTTCATGCCGCACAGTCCAGGTCCCTTAGGAGCCTGAGTGTTTCTGGGAAAGGGTCCAAGCCTCTAAAGAAATCTGCAACTCTGTCCAGCCTTGGGTCCAAATGTTCACTTTTGGTTACTAGTGCATCAGGGTTCATTGGCCATGTTCAGGCGACAGTATGGGGCTCGGCATCCATGTCTGACCACACAGGTGTGACTGTCCTCATTTGTAATTCTTTCCTCCTTCTGAAGCAACAAGGAAAAAAATCTCTGCAGATGAGTCAAGTAAATAGAGTCCAAACAATAAAACAAAACAAATCCTTGTCACAATAATAGTATGGATAGCTTTACTTGTACAGTGAAGTGTCCACCTGCTGATCTGTCTTAACAACACAGGAAATCCTGAATTAATCGCCCAATCCAATTTCACAGGCTGTCTTCAAATAACTGTCTAATACTGGAGGCAATACCAAGAAAGAACAACAAGGATATTTTAGCATCACCAGAGAGGGGAATTATATAGTAGCTGCAGTTGCATAGGGCTTCTTTCTGTTGAAGCATTGAACTTAACTCCCATTCGCCTGTGTGACTCCAGTTGCAGAGGTACAGCATCAACACTAAGAAGTGAACATGCCAAGCTAATGTGAGGGCCCCACTGAAATGTGTTTCCCTCATGTCACTGCTAGTTTCTGTGATGACAGAAATGACCACCTACATGGCAGCTAAATGAACGTAGACAGTAACAATGTGAAAAGAATGACTCTTCACAAAGCAAACCTCACTGCTGTTGAAACAGGAAAAGGCCATAACACTGTCATCAGCAATGCAGGAGCTCATGGTCAGTGGTAAAAGGCACAGCTACAACATGAGTTTGCATTTTTTTTTTTTTTTTTAACTTCCTTGTTTGTGTTGGATTAGTTGTTGATGACCAAGGGTATTTTGAGTCAGGACAGATGGTAGTGTTTTAACCTGTACACAATGAAGAAATTGAGGCCAAGTCAATCCAGAAAGTAGAAGAGCAAAATTCATCCAAAAAGTGGTTCTACATGTCCGGAGATGTATAATTTACTCTCAGAATTGTTCACCTTTGACAAAGAGTTACAGAAAGGGGGAAGGAAGGATCCCAATGCAACAGAGTTGGATAAGAAATGTACATATGTCAGATTTTTGGCTGGACTGCAACAGCAGGGGCAGTCCTAAAATCTGGACTGACTGACTGACTGATCATAACTACTTTAATTTCATTTATCATTATTAAGAGGAATAATTAAACATCCAACACACCAAGCAAAGGGAAGAAGAGAGAGGGAAGAAGAGAGAGAGCACTTATCCATAACTGCTAAAGAATCAACATAACATTATAAATGGTGGATTGTGGAGACTACATTTGTTAGTTAAAACGAAATTTGAAAATTATCATTTATCACTATCTACCCGTCTACCTGTCAAAATACTGTAATGGCAATATGATTTTTTTGCATGTCACACAGCCCTGCTATTGGTCAGTGGCACAATTAGGACTGTTAACAAGTTAACAATGTTTTCATGGGCTGTAAGTGCACAAAAGCTGTCACTCAACACAGGAGCAGTCAAATTGATAGTCTTCTCTCAGACCACGAGGAAACCATTTGTACACAATGGTTATATATCCACGATCCAGTAGACTGCTGAAACAAAATACTGCCTTTAAATTCTTGCTGCTCTATCTGTTAAAACAGATGGAGACCTCCACCACTCTAATATAACAGACAAAAGCGGCATTGAGGAGCAGAAGAGAAGAAAAAGACAGGAGGGGCTGAAAGAGGAGGGATGCTTGAGATGAGCTTCATAGGAAGGTGATGAGGCTTAGACTGTCTCCTTCTCTCTGTCTGGGACAAGCTAATGACTTCTCCGTTGTCCTCACATGAATGAGGAGCATCTGCCGAAAAAACACAAAGGTGAGCTGGGGAGGAGAGGCTATTTAGAAGGACCTGCTGCTGAATAAACACAGCATCAGAAGTGTGTGTGTGTGTGTGTGTGTGTGTGTGCACAGACAGTTGAATTGACAGTCTGATCATATTACACGTTTAGTTGAGCCAGTCCTGAAGAAAACACTCATAAAAGCACTTATATGTCTGCAGGTTAACAACCTATTTAAAACTGTTTTGGGAAACTCTCAGTGTGTGTGTGTGTGTGTGTGTGTGTGTGTGTGTGTGTGTGTGTGTGCAAAGCTCAGGTTTGCAGGTTGGTCACTGGAGGGGAATGAGGGTGCACTCTCCCTGTCTGGCCGATCCACTCCAGTCCATCACAGGAATGTCTGGTCACACTAGCAATGCGTGCGGTCAACCTGAAACACCTGGCCACACCTGGGACAACCCACGCGCACACACTCAAACAGCGTACACACATATCCAAAGAGCTCTGCGGTCCACCTAGTGAGTGGGATTGACAAGTGCAGCTGCTCTGTACGGAGCCTGAACAGAGAGAGGTTTGTCCTATTTTGACCGCTCGGTTAAATGCAGTAATCTGACTACCAGCATCATTGAGCTCAACCTCACATAACCACTGTCATCAGCCTCTAAACATCCTTTAACAGAGACACACTTACTGGTATTTAAAGATGATTTCTGCACAGTGCAGAAAGAAACAAATGTGAGTAGCAACGTTTTGAACACAAGTTATTTTCAGCATTTTTCAAAGGTCTTGAATTGGAGGTTTGTCTGCAATTTGGTTACATTTGAAGGAATAGTTCAGGGGAACTATTACTTTGGGAAATACATTACTCTCCTTTCCTGTCAAGAGTTAGATGAGAAGATTGATACTTTCATTTCTGCAAATGAAATAAGAAGCCAGAGCCAGCACCCAGTTAGTTTAAGATAAAGACTTTAACCAGGGTGGATCGGCTAGCTTGGGTCTGTCCATAAATCAAAACCATTTATGCTAGCGGCTCTGTGTGGCTGTACTTGGCGGCCGTACTGTGGCACAGCAGTAGTTTGAGCTGAGTATAATAACATACTCACAGTATGTGCTAAAAATGAGCATGTTGACAATGTTCGCCATCCCAGTTTAGTTTGTCAGCGTTGTAGAATTTATAGATAGAGCTAAACACAACAGCTGAGGCTCATGGAATTGAATTAGTTTTGCATTACGCATTTGATCATAACTCAACAAACATGTTTTAAACTATGTTAAAATACACTGCTATGATTAATATTTTGTTTATCATGGTTACCTCATATAGTGGGAAAAAAGGAAAACAGTGGTCTAAGGACATATGTGGTTTCCTCCTCCTCATTGAAAAATATGGATCAGGCCCGGTGCCCTGCCCAAGTTGACAGGTGAAAGAGCAGAGTGTTTCAATATGGTTAGGGTTAGAGGAAACACCAGACAGACTCAGCCACATGTTTGAGCCTCAGTCAGACCTTAAATGTCTGTAAAAATGGTGGTAATCCATCTAATGAATCTAACTCTAGTGTAACATCTCTAAATCTCACCAATTAACATGTTTGAATTTGTGCAATTTAAATCTGTGCAAAATCTGTATGAGATACAAACAAAATCTGAAATGTAAAAGCTAGAAATTGTGGAACTATAGCTTGGCTGCAGACAATGACTTCCTGGAGTCATTCCCATGCCAGGCAACTAGCTGTCTTTAAGATGAGCTAAGACAGTCAAACACTGCCTCTAGCTTCACTCTCATTTTGCAGAATGGAGTGTGGTGGAAGTCTCCTCATCCAATTTTCTGAAATTAGTCCTACTTAGCACCATTAAGTGCTCATTGTTTGTTCCTGGTTTTCTCAAGTCAAGAAACGCTTGACAGATTCATGAAACTATAAAAATGCATTCTATCATCAAAGATACCCATCAAAGGATTTTTCCTGTTGATCCTACAGTGGATAGTCATTGCCTGATAAATTTAGAAAGATTTCCAAGGTCCATGGGAACCTTGGCGAAGAGCACAGACAAAGTATTGCTGCAATGCTTCACCAAAACAGGAAACAGTCCGCATAAAGCTTTTATAAGTCTTCAATGTGCAGAAAACAAACTTTGTCCTCATGTCATGCTGACTTGGTGACTCAGTGGGAATCAAAGTCCCAGTCTGTGTTGGCTTAAGTCAACACCAGATCTTTGAGCTGCTTTCTCACTGGCACCTTTTACCAATTGTGACATAATTCTATTAGAGTGCATGCACTGTTATAAAAACCTTATCAGGCCTTTCCACAGACACAGACCGGCTTGAGTACATTATGCTTCACATGGAAAACTCAGCAAATCAGTCACTTTACAGTAACCAGCAAAGCACAGCACATACCTAAAGGAGAGGATTTGGAGCCACACAGAAACTCATACAGAAACATTTCCACTTCAGAATTAAAAGCTCAGCATGCTTGTTGCCATTTGTTTGTTTGTTGCTAAATTTGTTCATGTGGATCTGAGTTAAAGGAAAATGTAAACCTGGTGGAGAAAAAAAATTGTCTGGGAGCAAAAGTGGATGAGAGTTGAAACCAAACTAGAGTAAATCTGACTAAGTGTCTAATGACTCCCAGTTGCAAAAGAGGGTTATCAGGTCCGTCGGCATTTGGCTTACCAGCACATCCCCAATGCTCAATCAGATACATTGTTGTTTGGCACTCGCCATGAGCAGAGATTCTTAATTTTAGCCTTTCATCTGACAGACCATCTTGCAATGTCATATTTGGAGCCTGTGGTCACAAATGGGGCATCCAATTGCAGCACTGTCTGGGCATGGGCTCTCGTATATATAAACGTCAGCGTTTGTAGGCTGAAATGACGCATAATGTTAGTGATTTTAAAAACCTCAATAAACAAAACGTTACTGTTCAATCAAGGGGATCAATGTGTGTTTTCATTGGATTTAGCGCTAAAGGCTTGAATGACAGCCCCATTTCTCACTCAGGCGCCTACTGTACTTGAATGCAACTCTTTGTGAGTCTATTTCTAATTATTATCCTGTTTAGTGTTTTGGGGCAAACAAGTAAGATATGGCCACTGGACAGTTGTTTTAAAACTCCAAAACAGACAAGAGCTGCAGTTCTTATTCTCCTTAACCTTTATGACTGACTGCACTTGTTACAGTCACCGTCACCTACAGTACGGAGGCGGTGAATGGGCATCTGTTGGTCGCCGACATGCCGACAACTCAGTCCAGTGTTTGAGCTGAAACAGCATCCCTGATTGGGTGCTAAGAGTGTTTTTAAGGAGGTAGTTGTTGTTGTTTTTCAAGGCCACTGCAGTCGGAACCAGCGTCAGAGAGACGTACTGAGGGTCGGGATTCACACAGATGCCTCATTAACGTGTGATCAAGCGGAGAGACAGAGGGCGTCTGTGGAGCGTGGCCAGCACTCTCTTCCTCGCCACAGAGGACCCTTTCTACACCTCACACCCCACTTCATCTCTTTATTGCACGGTGAGCGCACACAAAACACACCTATAATATCCGGTTCCACCTCTGGAGAGGGAGGAGGGAGTGGTCACCAAAGAGTAAGGTGAATTTGTGTGAGCGTGTGCTCATACATCTGCTCTGCATGTATATATGTGTGTGTGTGTTGGAGAGATTAAAAAGAAATCGAAGCCTGCCGGTGTGAGGACACGCTGCTTTCAGCACTGCGTCCCTCAGCATCAATTAGCAGGTTGTGCTCCTGTTAGAGATGAAGTGGGTCAGCTGAGGGAGTTAAACACACCTCATCCCCCTGGCCTCGCTGAAATCAGAGGGAAGGCAACAATGTGCCACTGCCTGCGCCACAGAAGCCCGCCTGTGCCTGGCCACTAACATGCTTTAGCAGTCATTTCCTACCTTCTCCTCCAATTTCCTCGCCCCAGTTCATGTATGGAGCCGACAGTGGATGGTTCACCTGGCTGCATAAGCAGCCTTTTTTCCGCATTTTCTCTAACCTGTGTGTGTTTGAGAGGGAGCCTGTGTTTTGGGTCATTTTAACCAGCTGATGAGGGTCAGGTTGATCAGATACAACAATCACTCAGGATGTAATTTAGGGTATCAAAACAAGGTCATTTTATAATAATGTAAAATGGTGGAAATGCTAGACTTTCAAAACTGAAAACTCATTATCCTTCCTTTTGTAGGAAAAACAGAGAGTGTGAAATTTACCCTCGGTTTTCTGGTGTGCTGAGTACAAACCAGGCTCCTCAGATCCTTCTTACTGGAAGTCTGAAGACCAGTTCTCATCTTGTAATTAATCTTATTAAACCCCACCTTTTTACGAAACAACAGAACAGCACAAATTGTGGCTCTTTTAAGACAGCCAACTTTAAAGTGAGATGAAAAGCCTTCTCATAAAACAAAGAACAAAGAACTGAGGCTCTCATAACATTCACTCTCACCCCAGCTCAAAAGAGAGAGTGAGGAACTGGAGGGAGGGAAAAGAGCAAAAGAGAAAAACAAGTGAACTGAATGAAAAAGTTTTAAAAAGCTTAAAATCCAGATCACAACACAACTTTATTAAAATAGACAAAACATAGTGTAACATCCCTAGTGGTGCACCAGCCATGCTTCCACATAGATTTAGGTCAACATATCTAGCTTTCTTTAAGAGCCCCCATATACACTGGGTCCATTCAGGGCCCCAAGGTGTAAATTGAGATGTAAACAAACAGTTTACTGGGCCAGGTCTAAGCACTGAGGCTCTAGGCCTCCAGATTGACCCCTAGTACAAACAGCCATCCTCATAGTCTAAAGAGAGGGTTTTCAAATCACATCAGTTAAGTAAATGTTCTCTTCAATTCAGGGTTAATTAACGGAAAATTAAAGAGGGGTTTTCAAGATGGTGGCACAAAGAGTGGCTCGTATGGGCAGAGTTTACACACCAAACCACTGATATCTGAAACCTTGCCCTACTTGGGTCACATGTATTGGCATGAACATTGGGCCTTGTTGTTTAAAGCATCCAGGCAACATGTTAAAGAATTGAAGAAGAATTCAAGAAAACGGACTGGGCCAAGACCTCAGGTAGCAGGTACATATATCCTGTGACTACATTGTAATAGTAAACAACTGGCTAACTACTCAGTGAGGTTAGTACAAAGACACTGCACTTCCCAAAGCTGTGAAAGAGCTCATGGATAACCTCACAAAGTCGAAGATAACCCCAGTCCTTTCCTGCAAAGGCTCCAAATGCTCCCAAAAGCAAATTAAACCATTATTCTCATACTTCTACAAAGGGGGTGCAGACTGAGCAGCATGTCAGCAGAGCAGCAGCAGCCACTTTCCTCTGTCTGTGTTTACACAGGATGCATTCAAGCACAGCGCTGAGTGTTGGTTACTCACCACACAATCACTGTAGTTACACGTGTAAAATGGAAGAAAATTGATCTGTGTTAAGATACGTGACACATTTACAGGTGTATAGTGTGAGCAACGTGTGAGCTGTTACACTGCATGTGTAGACAGCTGGTCTGATTGAAACAGGAACAACATGAGCTTAACTTTTGATAAATGTTAGTGTGCTGCCTGCATGTTTTCATAGTTTGTTTCAGCTGTTTTGCTGTGGTCATTGTCTAATTCTCAGTGGACTGTAGATTAATTTAGTCCATAAATCTGTTTCTTCCGACAACTGACACATAACTCTGCCGGCTGTTTCTTATTTATAGTAATGCATCAGGTCAGGCTGTTAAATTATTTCCTGAACAGCAGAGCAAACACTGTTAATAATCAGTGTGTGCTCACACAGATGTCCGACCTTCACGTTATTGTTTAATTTTTATTTGTTCACTAGAAATGGAATACATTTCTTTTTTTGCCATTTAAGTACAATAAGTTATGATTTCACATTTTGCCTCAACAAAATGAATGACAGTATAATCCTCACAAAGTAAATGTGGGGATTTACCCACCTTTAAATATGAAGGATTAAACTTTCACCTTTCACAGCCACTGCACAACAAAACATGGCATTTGTGCGTTGGTTGAAGCCACAACCCACTGGGGTTACAAAGGACGTCCTAATTTGTTCCTATTAGTCATAATGCATCTGTGTATACACACCTCACTTCACCTCACCCTACACACACCATGCACACTTACACACATGAAAACAAACACACACAGGGTTGATGTGCAGTGTGTGGCAGTCTCAGTGGAGTGGGGTCATTAACTTGCCTAACAAACAGGCCTCTGTGCTGCCACCACCACACCGCCCCTCACCCCCAAACACACTGGCCTGTTTGAACTCCACTGTCTCACTTATCAGCTGGGTGTTGACACCACCCAGCCTGGCAGCTCCTTCGGCCGTGGTTAACTCCCTGCAGATTTTATCAGACTGGAACTGCTTTCATAATAAAAACGCACATGATCGGCCGTCATATTTTGGATATTGTAACTTCATAGTGAAATAAACCAGAATAGCTTTAAGATATGATACAGCTGGGCCTGCACTTGTAATGTTTTCCTGTAGCTGCCAATGGGGAAACATATTTGGCCAGTGAGAGTACAGAAAGCAGCTCAGAGGATAATGAATAGACTGTACAGGTGCTTTAAAAAAAGCCTGTCCGTGACAAAGAGCAGTCAGATTACACTGTGTTTTCAGGGCACACTTGACACAAGACTGTGGCCTGAATTGAGCCAGTTGTTTTGATGGTCAGTCAGCACCATGGACAGAGACCCTGTCACCGCAGCCTGACCCCTGGGGCCCACCGCACAAACCGGGGGAAAACACTGGAAGGGCTTAAAAGCTGCCGGAGGCTCTTTTGTTAAAGATACATATACAGCATGGGGAAAAAAACACATCAACAGCAAAGGCTGTTGTCACAAGACCCGTGTTAGAAACCTCAGCAGCCTACAGTGAAAGGCTTTTACTAGAATAAGAACATGCAAAGTCATCTCCTTAGTTCATGACCTGGGCGGCGAGGAATGACTTGTTTCAGGATTGAGGAACTTCCCACATAGTTCCTCATTTTACCACGTGAAAAAAGAAAGTTAAAAGAGGCTTTAATCTTAAATATCTATAGAATTTATAGACGCATTGGTGACTTTATCTTGGCATGAAATCAGCTCTCACACTGGTCTCAGAGCAGCTTTTCACAATGTGCTGAATCACATATTGTGGTGTTTATGGAGGGGTGGGGGCATTACGTGATTCAGCAAAGATAAATCAATAATAACTACACCACTGCGTCTCTGTAAGACAATACGTGACAGGGTGATATTAGCAAAAGCCCCTCACAGTGTGTCAGCAGCCTTTGGGCTCTTTAAATCTAAATATAACCGCGTCTAAAGCTGATACCTAAACCTCCTGGCTAATGCTGCGTTCACTAGCTCATCAAAGGCTCGGGCAGAAGCTCCGGAAATCAAAAACAAAACATGCAAGATATTCAATTATACCTCATATCTCACATATTGTGGGTGGAAACCACTTAAATAATTAGTAAAGGAGGTACATTACCGAATATACAGTCAAATCTAAGTTCTTTGTAAGCTAAGTATCAATCTATAACATTAGCATTGTAGCCACTTATTAGCAAGACGTTGCTGGGGGTGTACAGCTCACCCCCCGTTAGCCTTCCCCACCCACTAAAAGTTAGCTTTTATGCTATTACAGCACATCAAATTACTGAATATCGGCATCTTTGCTCGCTCACACTGATATTTAAGGTGCACGTCTGCCATTTCCTACAGAGCATGAAGGCAGCAGCTAGCTAGTCAACCGTGTCGTTTATGGGAAAACAAAATGAAAACTTCACGCAACCGCGTGTCCGTACACACCTTGTTGAGGTGGGGGTTCCGGGTGACATCGTAGCCCCTCTTCTTGGTGAACACGAAGGTTTTCCTCTTGTCCTCGGACTTCTGCATCTCCGTCTCCACTGACTCCCGTCGGACCAGACCGTGAGCCATGTTGATGCCTCTTTAAATAGAGCGACGCCGGTGAACTATTGTGAACTCAACAAGTGGATGCGCCGCACGCCACTGAATTCAAGACGAGCCGGTGCCTCCTTATCAATCAGGCTGTTTTATTGTTTGCAATAATTCACCGGAGATCTTGATATGAGCGTGAACCTGTGCCCGATCAACAGGTGCATAAGGAGGGTGGTTATTGTCTGTCTGACAGATAGGTACCAAAATACACCATTTTATTCCATTAAACCTTAAAACAGAGGTGAGATAATAGCTGAAAACGTCCTAGCTTCACATCGTAAGGGTTAGTGTCAGGGATTCCCATTGGTTGATTCATGGGAGAAGTAGTCACTAAAAGCTTTTTGAGATTTCTGTGATATATTAAAGCGAAAGCATCAGATCTCCAATAAATTGAGCCTGTCTGGGCCTCAGAAAGAACAAGAAAAGTCTTTAAAGAATCAATTAATTACTACACCTTTTAAAGGGGTTCATTAAAAAAAAGGGGAAAAAAAGTAAATTTAAGGCTAAACTGAATTGAGCTGAACTGAAAGTGACAATGCCACCATCTTTGCAAACAACATATAATTCAAATCAAATAATTTCTTTGGAGACATTACAACAACTTTTGACAAGAACTGAAGCAGCAGCAAATTAGATGTCGTGAAAGCAGCATCTCTACAAATTAGTCTCTTGTATGACTCTGATTGTACCCCAGTTATTCCCCAAGGTTTTAAGGAGTTATGACACTTGTCACAAACACGTAACCAATATCAATTTATAACTGAGGGCTGTGACATGACTGAGGATATTTGTAGCCAAGGTCAACCTTCAGCCTTCACATGGTTATGCAACATTAGGCAGCAGTGTATTTGACAGCCAGAAATACTGTGGCATTCTGGGAGGGAGGGGAGGTTATTCAACCCTCAGTCCATATACCTCATGTTGATGGGGTGACTGCTCCAATTTCACAACAGTCTTGTTGGGAAAACAGCTGATCTGTCAAGCAGTATATTCAGCCCATTTAGACCAACTAAAGCAAATTTTTTTGTCTGCTGAGTCATATGTTTGAAGTTTTTTTCTTGCTTCTTCATGCCTGCTGTCATTACAAAGGATTCCCTGTCAGTGCGTGTGACTGAGATAAAGGGAGGTTGAACCATGGGTGAGGACACCTTATGTCTCGTTCTACACTGAGGTTGAGCTTTTGCCAAGACTGTAAATATGGTTGCACTGATAAAGAAGAGCAGAGTGTAAGAGCCTAGACAGAGTGTAGATAGGGCACAAGTCTTCATACATGCTATCAAATTTGAAACGTTCTTAGGATTTATGTGGATTAAGTTTCTTTTTTTATGTCTCCCCCCTCATCTTTTCCCCTTAAAACTGTACGCAATCCCCCAATAATACTTAGAGTGGAGAAAATCTGAACTTGTTGCATCCAAATGTTGTTTTCTCACAAAAATCACGCCACACCATCGCTCTTATACAATGTCGTCACACTGCTGCATTGTGAGCTGATCGGTATCTCTGTTTCTCTCTGATTTCTCCATGTGCTGTTGAGCACACGATGGCAGAAATTACTCTTGATGTTTTGATTATTGAAAAAAATTCTCAAAATATTGTCCATTTTAGATGAACAAATAAATTGTGTTTTCTGCAATACATTGTATCTGCAGGGGTAATAAACCTCCACATACTGTTGTTACAGTATCAGGAGGGTCACATGAGGTCACTTGGGATTTGTTCTGCATGGTTCCCTCTGGCAACAGACTCAGTGTTAGGCTCCTTTTGTCCATAAGACTCAGAGTCAACATCAGACTTCTGCCAAATGGACAGACCTGACTAAGCTCTGTGGACTACTCACTCTGTGATCAGCAGCTACTGGTCCAGACACACTGCAAGTTCTGTCTTAACCCCCTAATTGTGAAAAACCTCCTCCGCTCCAGGGCTTGGGATTTTTAAAGTCCATGAAAACCTGTATTTCACAATAATAATAGATATTAAATGATATAAAATATTAATGAATAAATAACATTTTGAAAAAACATCTATCAAAAAAAACCAAAAAAAAACGCCAACACAAAAATACATATTTTGCCATTCAAATACAAATTTGAATGACAAAATATGTTTTCAGGTAGAAAGAATTAATAAAAATTGAGTTGGATTTATAATTTTTTTGTGGTTTAAAGTGTATCATGCAAATCATTATTATATGTGTGCTGCCTCTTTGAACTAATAATAACCAGGTGTCAGAGCATTTTTTGATTGAAATTTGAATGAAATTCAATCCATTAATGATCTTTTGAATCTAATCATCCATGTTATGAACATAAAAATGGCCAAACTTCAAAAGATATAGTTTTCACTAGACGATAAAAGATATCACTGGCTGGATAGTGAGCATTGAAAAACAGCTGAGAATGCAGAGGGCTGCCTTGCAGAGGTCACTGTATGATATTGATCAGCATCTCCAGCCAAAGCAGGTCCTTATATAGTAGCACACTGATCACCCTGTTTATCAGGCTGCCACCCGCCGTTTGAATGACTAATCTGAATGACAAACATCTGTGTCTGTATCAGGAGGGAAGTCTGGAAGTTGTTTTTGAGGTTTGGGCACGGTGTCAGTTGGCAGGGGGAGGGCATGAGGAATGCAGAGAGAGTTTGGGAAGCACCATCAGCCCACCCATTGAGGGTGAGCACAGCTGGATGTTGTCAGGGAAGCTGTCTACCTGGGTGTAGTGTCTGCATGTGTGAACAAATTAAGAGAGAAAAATTAGACTATAATATGCTTTTATTATGCAACAGTTAAAAGTTGGCAAATGCTACATTTCCCACAGAGCTTTTGTCAATAAAATGGGTTTTTATGTTTTTATTGTCGTTTATCATTATATCATTATGTTTTATTTGTGTGAAATCCTTAATATCTCCAGTAGCAATTAAAATATGGAGCCTAAGATTTTCCATTTGCATTTATTAAATTAATATTATATTTATATATCAGTGAAACGGAAGTAAATATAAATCCAACCTGGAGCAAAAAAAAGGAAATCTACGGTTTATAAATGGGGTCCATTGGAGAAAGATATTCCCTGTCATCTTTCTCTAGTGTCTGGCTTAAAAAGCAATGAGGAAAAACCAACAAAATGAAAGCCAGTTTTATTCTTGTGATTAACTTAACTGACAAAAGCAGAAAAAGAAAAAAAGCTGTGCAATAACAGATGAAAGAAAAAAGGCAAAAACGCCCATATTCAGATTTATACATATTGCTTCATGTATAGATGTGTGTGTGTGTATATACATGTTTGTAATTCCTCTGGAGAATGTTTAAAGATGTAGGATGTTTGCTAAACAGCCTTCACGTTTACATGAGTAAAAGTGAAGGAGTTTTACCTCATCTCCTAAGTCCAAAGTGCAGGAAGTCCACCTCTGCTGGAAATGTTATAACCCTCACTTGTCCCAGGACAGGGTTAGCAGAGAGCAGGTGTGGAACAACAAGTATATTGAAGGCTTTCAGAAATCAGGTATAGACCACATCTTGCAAAACACTACATTTATCAAAAGAGAAAAAATTCTCGCAATCTGCTGACACAAGCCTTTGTATGATCATTTCTCTGTCTTGTCTTGACAGGGAAGAGAAGGAGGTTGGCATTTGCACAATAGGTATTTTAAATCAAAACCTGTGGCACAGAGCAGTGATGAAGAGGCTTAAACTGTGCCTTGAGTAATGAAGCTTTCTTAGTTCTCAGTAGGTGAATGAGGGTCAAGGCCAAGTCACTGTCAGACTGACCTGCTGTGAGCCCTCAGGCTCTGCAGATGGTGAAAGAGGACATAAAACTTTGCAATTATTGATGATGCAATGAAATAAAAGGCCCTCCAGTGACAGCTAGATGTAATATTAACAGAATGATTGGTGATTATGTAAGATATGTGTTTACTAGAGTTGCTGCATGTAGTTTGCCTTTTGATTTCATTTTCATCTATCCTTCAACTTCCCATGACCCTGTTGAACCAGATGTTTTATAGACGTAATCTCCCTTTATTGCATCTTAATATCAGGCACAATCTTGACTGCGCACGCACACGCGCGCGCACACACACACACACACACAGACAGATGATACAGCCTTAATGTCTGCATCATACGCAGTCATTGTTTTTTTTCTCTCTCTCTCTCTTGTCTGTGTTTTGACTCTTGTGTATCCCTGTGGGGCTTTTCTGGTCAGGAAGAGGAGGAGGCAGCAGACAAAGATAAATACAATTACTGAGAATCAAATCAGCCACAAACACATGGTTTTCTCTCCCACCTCCATTTATTCTGCTGCATACTGACAGCAACACCTGGCCATACTTCCTGCACTGTAGCTGATGGTAAAGGATTCACAAACATGGTCATTAAATGTAATTACAGCTGCAGACTGTATGGAGTGGAGAAAACATACCTTCTGATTGCATTGGCACCTCACTGCGTAAACTATACAATACAGAGCTCATATAAAGGTTTGAGCAATATGGGTCTTTGAATGCTGATATTGTTGGTTGGCAGCTCTTTAAGGTAAAAGCAAGGAAGCTGAAACTCAATGGGAAGAAGCTCAATTCTGAAGAAGCCCTAATGATGGCATTAATTGTGACCCCATTGTGACCTTTATCATATATTGTCATTAGTAATATATGATTAGATTAGATGGCCAGACCTTGTTTTTGTTTTACTTATAGGTGGTAAGTAAAACAAAAAAAAACTTTGACATGATCTGCCTTTGTTATCAACCCATGTGTATTTTAACATTGTTTTCCTAATAATTGTTTTTCATATTCTTTTTTTTAAAAAATTATGTTATTTTGTGAATTTTTGTGTGTTCTTTGTAACTTTGTCTTGAAATGCCTCTTGAGGGACACATAAAGAAGCCAGTTTTGAATTAAATTGCCAACTAAAGTCTGTTTTTTGTCTATAAAAGTCTGCCTGCGTGTATTTCAGAATACTTGCCTGATAAAAAAACTAATGTGGTCATTTAAGTATAGGTTTAGATTTATTTCAGTAGACAAAATCTCAAATGAAAAATCAGACAAAACATTTAAAACCAAAAGCCAATTTAGACATTTTCTCAGTCCCTTTCACTCCTGGACTTCCTGGCCATTACCTGTTAATTCAGCAGGTCTCGACAAATGAAGAACTAGCTGCATCTGAGTGGATCAGTTCTGAGTTTGGAGTCAAAAGTAACTAAAAATTGAGTAGTGAAACTGAAAAAATGCAAGCAGGAGAAAGTCCAAAGGGAAGAATATTGTAACCAAACAAAACATACTATGTAGTTTTATCGTAGTTTTTTTTCCCATTTCTGAAACTTTCAAAACTTTCTGAAAATTCACACCCACTTCACACCATGAGTGGCCAGCTGTGCAGATGTGAGAATGTAAGCTAGGTTTGGACCGCTCTCTATAAAGTCTTTTATAAACTCCAAGTTCACCACCATGTATGGATTCTAATAGGAGAGAATAGGAGCAGTTATCCCTACATTTAAAGAATATTATATGTCTGTGTTTTTACCCCACTAGTCGGCCATTAGGATCAGGTATGAACACTTCTGACCTGGTGGGACAACACATCATTCAAACTACTTCCTTTTTGAGCCTACTAATTCTGTACTTTTATCAGGATGGAATCTACATCATAAAACTTGTGGGTATGATTGTCGTGATAAAAGTAATGAAAATGTGAGATTTGTCTATGCGGTTGAAGGAAAAGCTCCTGGTGCTGACAGATGTGTGACTATGAGAAAAGTAGATTTTGAATATTTGAATAGAGCCAATGGGTGAAAAGTCACAAAGGTCAAAATGCAAGGCAACATGAGACCTTGAAGTGAAACAGTCCGTCTCATGTGTATGAAGGTGTGCCCACCTGTCACGGCCTGCAGGGCATTTTGACCTTTCAGCTTCTTTAATTATCACTACCTTGGACCAATAAACTCTACCTACAATGAACTCTGTGTGGTTTGTTTCTGCAGTGGGCCCACAACCTTTCCCATAGTTAGCCATTCCACAATTCCCCAAGGTTTCCAAAATCCATTCCACTCTTAAGAACTGGCAGCATCCAAGTTTGATCACTGGCAGAAGATGAAGATAAGAATGAGAACCACATTTCCTCCCTTTAGGTACTTTTATGAAGCCATAACTGTTGTTGTTTGGACTCAGAACAGAACACACACAGAGGTGCTCAGAGGGATTGGGTCTGCCGACTTCAGCACCAGTGGAGGAAATGGATGGATGTTTTGGAGGGATTCCTGAGGAGCGCTGCACTTCCAAGTCTGCTGCTATACATACATACATGATTTCCCCCACCCCTTTGCTTTCTCTCTCTCTCTCCTATGAGTCCATACATGACCTTCCCCCAGGCCCCCAAATCAATGGGCCCTTTCACTGATCACTCTGACATAATGACCCACTGTTTGAGCCCATGGATATTTGGGGAGACGTGGAAAAAGAGAGAGCTTTAAGCTGCAGCTTTTCTGTCTTGCATTATTAGAGAGAGCTGAGTTGACATGTGTGTACTGCAAGAAGGAGCTTGATCATAATAGGCTGGGTTGGGTTAAGGAAGCCCTGAACATATCCTGAGGAAGCTGCTGCTGAGCCTTAGCTTTAAAAGGCTATGCTGTATGAATGTACTCCCGTTAGACTAGTTACAGCCGTGCTGTGCACTGACTTTTACAGGTTGGGAAGCAGAGCTGATGAACTGACACATACACTGCTGCCCTTTTCTGCTGCCTGTATTTCCAGTGCTGAAAGTCTCTCTGCACTCTTACCTGGACATCTTTATCTTTCTGCTCTTCTTCCTGGCTGATGAAGTCTTAAGATTATTCCTTTGAACTGACAGGAAACATATCAAATGTGTGTTCCTTGATTAACAGAACGGAAAACATTAATATGATGACAGAAAAAAAAAAGACATTTAGTGTAGTGTCATTATTAGTATATGTAAATGCTACTGATGCCTCTTAACACTCAAATTACTGATCCACAAGGAGCTGCAAGATCCTAAATCTTGCATTTGTCAAGATGGCATGAATTGCTAATGAAACAATATGTCTATAGACCTTGTTGGGATATGGGAAAATGTCATCAAAAGTTTTTTACACTTGGCTAAGGTGGAAACATTGGTTTATCCATAAAAACAAAAGTCAGAAGAATATCAGATATGAGTGGGCTGATAAGGATTGTAATACTCAAATAATGTAAATCTAATATGCCAAATAACCATGAATGTCATGTTTCCATCATGTTTTCCACAGGATTTTTGTTTGTTTCAGGTTTTACAGACATGCCTGTGCCTTCTTCTGGTTTAATAGCACCAGCTGTTTATCACAATGCAACTCCTAATACGCACGCAACAATAGTATGTGGAAATGCACACTTATTTGCCCATTTTATGGGAAATTCGGTTAAAAATTTGTGCTAAATTTAGATGTAAATGTAGCTTAACTCGTGACATGCTTCAGTTAGTAGAGCACCATATTATCTGACGTCAGTTCTCAAATGTCAACAGTGCAAAAAGACACAACCAACTAGAGGCTTGAAGTTGTACTTTGCTCACAAGTGTGTCCAAGAATGGTTTTATGCTATTTTGAAAAACAGAAAACTATGCGAAGCAGCTGCTGTATTATTATAGTTCAAATTTCCTTTAGTATAAAGTAAGGAGAAATCAATTTGTCGTGAAGTTAAGTAATAAAATAAGAGTCAGTTTTAAAAGAGCTTTTACTCTGTCTTGTCTGGCACAGGGTATAGGTTTGTGTGTCTGTTTCTACTTGCAAACATGAATGAGTGGGTGTGTTTTTGGCTCTTTTAATAATGATTGTACCCACAAAACAAGGTGTGCCACCGAACTCAGAGAGACTCCAGACTGAAAAAACTTGGCAGGTCAAGGTTTGCCAGAATTGAACGAGGCGATGAACACCAGAGAGCAAAGATTCGCTCTAGGGAGACAGCAGAGCTTCTCCAGTCAAAGTACTAAATGGCATTTGGCAGAATGAGCAAAGAGACGTCATCACTGTGCTTCAACAAAACCTCCTTTCTTCTCCAGGGAAAGAGGACAGAGATTAGTGTGTTAACCTAGTCACACAGTATGTTTATGTAACCTTTTTGACCCCACACAATATGTGAGTATTTCAACACGCAAGCACACAGACTCTTTTTTACTTTCCCAGCTTCTTTCTTATTGTATGAAATGTTGCCCAGCTTATCAGGATTTGTTTGCATGTCTATGTTGTATTGTGCAGGTTCCTTAACTGAAATCAATGTTTTTGCATCTGAAATGACCAGAGTTTAATGTAAAAATGTGAATTCATGTCCAATATCATATGTAAACACTGTACATGTGAATGTAAATAATTGTAAAATGTTTTCAGTTGATAAATTTAAGTGTGTTTTTTTTTTTTTTTGTAAGGGGGACTTTAGCAACACACATTTAAAGATACTGTGGCTCTTCTGTGACGAGATCCATTCTTCTAAATAATATCTGCAACATTTGAGCTCAACAAATACCTTTTCTCTGTGTAGCCTCCCTGCTCTCACATGTCTCAAGTCCTGGCAGCACATTGTGAAATGAAAACACCTCATGAGTCCAAATCCACACTATAAACAAGAGGCCTGTCAGGGATAAATGTCACATTTCCTCGTGTTTGTCTCACTGTGTCTAAACAGTTTCATCTCAGTGCGGACACACTGCAGATCCGTTACCCTCAGCTCAATAACAGGGATAAAATGTTGGTTCCACTTTCCTCTGTGTTGCCAAATGAGCCCTACTGATGGCATATCTACTGTATAATCTGCAAAATATATACTTGGTCTTGAAGTTATTGAACACTGGAGGGACTGTCTTCCTGTAAGCCAACATCTTGTGCAAACTTTTGTTTAAAACATAACCCCACCTGGTGTGTACACATTATTGCCATGATAACGGATAGGATTGGTCTGTGTGTTTGTTTTGTTTCCTCTTTTTCTTTTTTTCAGTTTTCTTAGCTGTGCTAAATGTTTTGACACTAGTGGGATGAATGAGCAGGAAAGACATTTCTAATGAGCTGTTTCCTAAATCAGAGCTGCTTCAAACATGACTCAGTACTTCAACACTTAGAGAAGCATCAAGGCAATGGTAAAACACTGCCATGTATGTACAGTAGCAACATAAGGAGATCTCTGTATGCAGCAGAGAGGTCAGTCAAAGAGCACTGAGGGCAGCTATTTTTATTTCTGCATTTCAAAGGAAACTCAGCACCTTAATTCAATTTCCTTCATGCACTTTTGGACGACTGAACTAACAATTACTGTGCTGCAGCACAAATTACAAGATCATCAATCACAGCCAGAAACCTCAAGTGTCCAAATAGTAACTCTGTTTCTTACCTGTAGGGCATGTGTTTTCTTTTTCCAGTGTAGAGGAGATTAACAACCTCCACAGTAGATGTTTCAGGTATGCGCAGGTGAGTGATGTGGAATGACGGTTTTATGTTTTATTGCAGAAAGGGATTATGGACAGTTAGTGTAAACAGAGGGTCATACACAGAGTTAGAAGTTTGAAAGGACAGGCTCAGTCAAGTGTGTTAATCTGCATGGCCTCCTCAAGGGGCCATCCTTGAGACTATCCTTGGGGTTCCCGGCGGTCCCCAGCAAAAAGGGATTATTTATTTTTGCAAATGTGAATGTAGAATAAAACATCGTAAAGCAAATATTTTATGAAATCTGGGACTCTGGGACAAAATCTTATCAAAATCTGTTTGATGGTCTAATTTCATGTGAAAAGGTATGAGGATCTAACTAATGTTGGCTCCTAGAAATTATGTTTATATACAACAAAACTGTTTTCCAGATTATGTTGCGACCACATTGTAATCCAGGCGGATTATGTTCAAAAGATGTATTTCCTTGAAAGAATGAAGAACAACATTTATTGACAGTAGCAGTGTTTCCAAGCGTTGGCTGGAGTGGACAGTGGATATACAAAGCAGACAACTGTCACACCAGAGACCAGAGTCCAGCTGCTGGTTAGGTTTTGGCAACAAGAACACTTTGGCTAAGGTTGAGGAAAGATTGTGGTTTTGGTCAAATGTGATAAAAAATAAATAAATAAAAAAAAGGAAAGCTGCATCACTGTCACTGTGAACTTTTTCTGTAGACCATCAGCTTTCCCCAACCTTAACCAAGTGCTGTGAGAACACATAACCACAAAAAAGTTTAATTATGCTGTAGTCACTGGATATTGCAGCAGATATTCTGGAGGTGCAGATACACAGTAGAGCTAAATGCCTGGTTTTATTGTTGTTCTGGCTGTGGGATTTCCAGTATTTGACAATTATAATTTAGCCACTAGCAAAAGCAAAGTTAGTCTGTCAGACAGTTGGCTAACAGTTGGTTGGTCCAACACTATAGTCCAGACTAAAATATCCCAACAATATTTGGATGAATGCACATGAAATTTGTAAATTATCTATGGTCCCCAGAGAATGAATCTTATTGACTATGGCAATCCCCATTTTTCCTTTAGTGTCACCAGCCGTTTGACATTTGTGTTGTTTATTGTGTCTTCAAAAGTATCACGTGGATTATATGAATGAAATGCATATTCTTTGTGAACTGATCATCTGTTGACTATTCATGTTGTAATGTCATCAGTTAAAAAGTTTGGATTTGTCCAATACTTTTATTGTTTCCTTTTATTTACCATGAGCATTATAGCGTCACAGATCTACTAAAGTGGCTGTGGACTTCATTCTCAATTCTTATGAATCGGTGTAGGAACAAAGAGCTTCTCTCAAAAATTCTTGGTCAGCACCTTGGTCATTTCCAGGGTTAGTGCCACAAGGAGGCATCCGATTCAGATGCCTGAAGGGCCCCAATTTATTTCTTTTTATTTCTTTTCAGAATGGGTAATTGTATCATGAGTATTTCCCAGATGTTTCACCTCTTTACTCTATCTCCAAGAATGAGTCCAGCCACCATTCATCTTGGTCTGAATCAGTGTATTCGGCACATCACAAAGCCCGTGACCATAGATGAGCACCAGGATGTTGACACCTTCATCTTCAGACTCAGCTTCAACTTCTTCAGTCTGGTACAGCATCTACAGTCCACCTGTCAATCCAACTCTTCATCTTACCCTCGCTGGTGAATAAGACTCTTGAACTCCTTTACTTGGGGCAATAACTCCTCCCATCCTGAACAGACCAGTTCAGCATTATTTTAATTTCCTGTGACAACTAAGGTTTTTTTTTATTTTTTATTCTTGACAAGTTGACTCTCTCAGGCATGACATTGATACCCAAGTGATTAGGCACAACATACGGGCACAAATGCTTTATCTCAACCCTGTCCTATCATATAATAAAGGTGCAAAATGACCCCAAAAATTCAAGAAAAAATAAAGAAAAGAACATGACTTTCTAGAAAATAAAGGGCGTAAAAATGATGACAGCTATGACCTGCCTTCACAGGCCCATCTTTGCAGCAGGACTGTGGTTGCCTGTTCATGTGCACTTTAGATTCAAAGGACCACGTGTGACTTCAGTCAGCCTTTCATCACATACAGTCTCCTCTCTGAAAGCTGCAGGCTTAACCATTTACCCAAATATTTACTATTAAAAAGGTTATAAACTGTATGTGGATCTAAGACCAAGGCCTTTAACTAACTGTCCCATTACTGTTTATATATATATTTACTATATATACTGTATTAATGTTTGTGTGTGTGTTAGAGAGAGAGAGGTAGTGAGGTAGAGAGTCCTATCATATCAATGGTGGTCTGTTTTGCGTAGAGCAGAGCTAAAAGACCATTCAGTTGGCAAAATAAAGCCTCTGGAAGTGAACTGTGGGTCAGTGCAGCCCTCTGAGCAGGTTTATTAGTGTGGTCTGTGCAGAGGAGTGAGCAGCCTTTAATATATACTGCTACACACAGGGAAAAGGGCAAAGAGGTCCTCTGAGATAGAGACTCAATAGGAGTTTGTCTCAATAGGGTTTGTCATAACTCAAACCAGGGAGCTCATGGTTACTCGGTGGCTTTAACACAATAAATCACTTAGACATTTAGACTGTGAACAAAACTGTAGTTTGTAGATACCACGAGTCAGTGCAGATGCCTGCTAAAGGATAAAAGTAAATCAGAAAACAGATCCCTAAAAAACATGACACACTTGCAGCTAATAGTTGCAGCTATTTGCTGGTTTGCTGCTGTGAAGCTAAGGGAAAGTGTCATCAAATGAAATTTCTGAAACTGAGCTTCCCAATCAACAAGCATCCATCTACCACAGCAGAGCGCAAATGGAGCACTTCCATGAGGGTGTGACACCCAACACAAATACCCCTCTATACACGCCACTCAGCCCAGACCCTGAGCATAAATATCGCTGACTGCTTTTCTATTTGGAAGCGACAGAGCTGGGAACATAGACAACTCTCTCTGTCTGTTGTCTCACTTCTCCTCTGTGACCTTTGACCTTGACCATAACTGAAAACAGTTTTTTGTTGTTGTTTATGTCTGTGCAAGTGTTATGGTTGTGATAATAGTGGTCACTGTTTGTTATTGTGTTGGGATGTTGACTGGACTGGACTGGAGAAGAAGAGCAGAAAGTTTCAGGAACACAATTACAACACACAAAATCTTTTGGATAGTCAGGTCTGATGACTCAGTGGGTCAAAAGATAATGAACAATTAAATCACCCATCTGTCCACAGTAGATCATTTGCTCCTACACATTAACATATGATATGCTGGCTATCTGTAATCTTTTTCTCTTGTCCTATACATGTGTTTTTCTGATTGTGCAGATAGGGTTTTTTCTTTCCACCGCTGGAAACACCAGAGTGAAGGAAAGAAGTTTGATGCTGAACTCATTGTGTTCATCCTAACCTGGCAAGTAAACAGCTGTTAATGTTAATAGTGGCTTCAGCAACTTTCTTACTGTCAGACAATGGTGGAAGCCTTATAGATTGAATCTGGAGTTTGTGGCTGCTGTTCCTCTAATGGCCCCTAAATGTTGTGACTTAATTTAAACGTCTTCTCCTGATGACTTCACCAAAAAGTCCATTCTGAACGTCTGGTTCATACACTGGAGGTTTCAAGTTTCAACATCCTACTCGTGTAAAGTTGCACTTTGAACCAAGCCTGGCTTCCAGACTAGGGCTGATGAAGTACATGTGAAGTGAGATTTAAGGTGAGCAAAAAAAAAAAAAAAAAACTCCCCCCTTCCGCAGATGAGTGTAAAAACAAACTCTGCACATACAGTGAAGTTCAAACATAACACTGAAGTAGCAATAAGAGAAACATATTTTTTGACTGGAGGGGGACTTTAAAGGAGTCTCAGTTGCGGTGGCTGCAATGTGCTCATCCCACCTCTGCTCCACCCACACTTATTTCCTAAATAATTTAGATATCGTGGCTTCAGTAATTTGAGAAAGATGGTGGCGAGTGGTAACCCACCTAAAGCTTCAAAAACTCTTAGGGTGATGTCACATACACAATGTTTTTCCACAGACTGTGTGGCCTTCTGTATAATTTAATATGCTGTGCGTGACCATGCAAAAGTCTTATTGTGCTCTAGCGCCAATCATCTAGCAGGGACTCCTGTATGTTCATGATCTATTCAGTATGTTGTCACTCACCAAAATCTAGTTACTATACCGAGCCGAAGTGAAGAATCAGGACCACACCCAGAGAGAGGATCTAGCTCTCATACTAACCCATCCTGCTCAGGAAATATTAGGCCTTGGAGATACATGTACAACATGCACCCGTATGTGTGCGATCACCACCCAAATGGATGAGCTTCCATAAGGATTTTTAAGTCTTTCCCACTGCTTCTCTCAAACACACACACACACACACACACACACACACACACACACACACACACAGGAACAGGTGTAATTTTATCACCAGTTTGGTGCAATCAGTAGAGTTGGTGTGAAGCCTGTGGCACATCAAAGTGAATGACAGAAGTGATTATGCAAAGATCAGTTTCTATTCCCAATGACATCCTGCACTCCTCATTCCATCTTGAGCCAGATGTGTATCATCATACACACACACACACACACACACACACACACACCCCTCTCCTTCTCTCCCTCTCTCTTTCTCATTGCACACATATTTTCCGTGTCTTTTCTTGGCTCATTGAGACTCCAACCAGTCACCATGGCATTCTTCCTCTGTCTGCCAGGGGCACTGGTTTCCTCCCTTTGGTCCTGACCTCACATAATGAAAAGACTAAACACTGATCTCAAACTGGTCTCATAGTCCCTCTTGTCTTGTAACTGAGTGGAGGCAGTCGAGTGCTCACAGATGCTGTCCTCCAACCAGAGGACCGAGGTCGTCAGCAAACTGGATGGAATAATCACAGGTTGTTTGTGTCACCAAAGCAGTGTTGGAAAGACACAATTTTGAGGTACTCGAGTGTTTCCATTTTTATTACATTACACTTCAGAGGTAAACTATAGTTTTTTATCTATTGCATTTATTTAACAACTTGGTTATTATTCCTCAACCTGAACCTTGACTATTAAAAGCTTGCTTATATGTAGGTGGATCAGTAATAATATGTCAGAAATATGTTGAACAAAATGTTCTAACATGACTAACTGAATACTCTTACTTTCAAGGCTGTGCTGTATAAGTATATTTATCGGTAATATAAAGACTGTATTTTTATAGTGTAACACACTGCAGTACCTGAAGAAGTAAAAGTCCATTATAGACTAGTTTAAAAGAAAAAAAATATAGATCAGAGATATGTAAGTAAAAATGAATAGAAGTTTAGTTTCTTCTTTCCTCAGATTGTTTCATAACCCACATTTACAGTATCAGATTCCCCTTTGGAGGGAGGGGTCCACAAAAAGAACATTTTAATATTCTTAATAAGAAGATTTTGGGAATATTTAGCTTTAAAATCCACTTTTTTTGTTTTGTTTTGTTTTGTTTTTTCACGTCTGTTTGTTGCCAAAGACTGACTTCGGGTGAATTCCCCTGAAACTGCTTCACACCTCATTGGACAGCCTGAGTGGAATAAAGATTTGGAGGCTCACATGGCTCAAACTGGAAACGCTTCAGAAACTATTGTTGAGAGCAGTGGAACTAACTCCTTCATAGTTTGAGGCGCGCTCCATCCCCCCCTCCCTCCCTCCCTCCTTCCCTCCCTCTCTCCTCCTTCCTGCGGCCGCAGCCGCAGCGCGCACCTCCCGGCTGAGCTGCTGCTGAATAGACCTCTGACTTCGCCCAATTCAGCCTTTAGTTAGAGCGCTCGGTCTGGTCCCACCCATATGTGAACAGCTTTTGTCACAAGTGAAAAAAGTTTTTTTTTTTTTTTTTTTCCTCCCCCATCCCTCCCTCCCTCCCTCCCTCCCTCCTCAGCATCAAGTGCAGCCGGAGCGGAGCGTCCCGGCTGTGACTTTCTCTCAGCCTCTTTGAAGTAATGAGGAGAAGGGAGCCGTCGCCCTGCTGATACCAGGACGTCTGGGATGCACTAACAGCCGTTTGTTTCCTACTGGGATCATATTTGTATATATCTAAAGGAAACAAACCATACATTGCGGGTTTGGCAGATCCATCAATCGGATGCAAGCAGGTATGACGCCTTTGTCATTTCGCACAGTTCCAGCGATCCTCAGTGGAGCCAGAAGGAAACGTGCTCGTCATTTCTTTGTTTTCATAGTTTGTTCTACCATTTTGTGTTTTCTTTCACTTTGCATTGTCACCTCTTTTCTCCGGGGATGCTATTGTTGATTCTCCCGGGAGGATGAAGTTGACTTTATGGTCGCAGTTGTGCACAGTATTCATTATTTTTGCACATTGTTTTGTATTGTGTCTTTTCCGCATCAATATTGTCGGATTGTTGTTATTCAGTGAAGTCATATTATATTTGCATAGGCTGCTCTCTTGTCCTTCTTCTTCTTCTACATAGAGCTAGTGATGCAGATGTTGATATGCAGATGTGTGTTTTCTCATTTCGCTGGACATATAAAGTAACGGGATATTTATTTGCATTATAATGATATTTGTTATTTCGGATTGTGAAGACAGAAGGGTCAGACATGGGTGAGACATTTGGAATATAATCTAAATCTCAGACTCTATAATCCAAATCAGACTCTTTGGACATGTTTTCATAATATAGGCCATCAAAGGTGTTTCTTTGACGAGTCTTTGGTTGTTCAGACACTTTGGAAACTATGTCTGAGCGGTAAAGTTTATTTTAGACTTGTGAAAATAGGTCAGAACCAATGAAAACAGCCCTTTTAATAAACCTGGTGTTGAACTAGACAATAGAGGCTGACCCCTGCTAACTGAAGAGCAGATGGATGTCTGTGCCATAGCGCCATCCTTTGGTAACTTTGTCTCCTGGAGCTTCTTGTGACTCCTTCCACTGAGGGATGCAGAGGGCACCGCTTCTTGTTCGGCTGACTGCAGTGGAAAATAGTTTCGCTGAAATGAACGCCTTCTATGACCAAGAGCCATCATGGCAGCATATCAGTTTCCACTCTATGTTGAATAATTGCAGGCTTTCTTCTGGATTTGTGTTATGTCTGTGTCTGGTGGTGGGAGTGTGAGGCTGAACAGAAACTAAGGGTCATTTTTGTATTCTCATTTATTGAGAATGTTTTACAGCTCTAGTGGGCTTGTACTTTATTGATGTCTGTGTCAGACTGGTTAGATGTTGGTCTCTGGGTATGTTTTATTGGACACTGTATGGTAAGCTTCATCCAAAGAATATTGCAGTCAGACTCAGGGCAGGATAGCAGGGCACTAACTGATGAACAGCCCTGGAATGAAGGGGGAATTATTTATAGTCTCAACTGGAAGGAGGGAATTTGGATAGAATCAGTGTAATAGATAATGAAGCCCTGATATGGTCCACAGTTGATGCCATTCTGGCAATGAGGAAATTCTCCCTCTCAGCTGAGTCTCCTGGGAGCTTTGCCGAACTAGGCAATGTCTCATTTTCATGCTGCACTAACATCTCATTGAAAGGGAATGTGCCTCTGAGGACCCTCTGGCCAATCGAGGCTGTCCCCCCAAAGATCCATCCTCCAGCCGAACACCCCAGACGTCAGCCAGTCTGTCACACTACATTTCAACCACACAAACAGCCAGAATGAATGTCTATTTCAGTCTGTACTTCTGTTTGAAATTAACTGTTGGATTTTCACTCCTGCTACATTGCTCCTCAATGAACAGAATCCAAATGATTTTCTCTCCTTGTGTCTGAAATCGCCTATGTGACTTCATCACCACAGCCATGTTGATATACTGAAGCTCTCCTACTCCCTAGTTAAGTGATGGTCTGCTGAAACTATTAAAACGCACCCAGATTGGAATTTATTTTATAGAGTTATCAGGATTGTTGGCAAAATCACACTCATACAGTAGAAGCACGAACCAGCGGGCTGTCTTCAGCCTGCATAGTCACTAGGTTTGATGTCCTCTGTATGCATGGATAAGGAGTGGAGTGGTGCTCAGGAAACCAGATACAGTCATTACTGAGAAAGAAGGTTAACCATTGTGGCAAACCTCCAAGCCACTGTCTCAGCCCATTCAGAGGATCAGGGTTCATCTCGTCCTTCTCATTGCCCGCAGCCTCCAGAAAGACTTAAAGGACATAAATCTCCTCTAAACCACACAGCAAATATATCAACTTTAGAAAAGTTTGATGATAGTTTAAACAAAGTGCTATTTTCCTGATGAATATTGACACCAATCTTGTGCAGACTAAAGAATTACCTAAAACAGGAGTGTCCTACGTTTGTTGTGCTGTCACAGACTGCTGTGAGCGACCCAAATGATAGGGGTGGGTGGCCAAGGGACAGAGAATAGCCTAGGTCCCAGTGGATGTTCAGGGTTACACTGCCCCCATGTGGCCATCATTATTTTTTCTTAATCAGGACACAAATATTGAATATAAGACCCCGATTCAAGGACACCAGAGCTTTCAATCATTTTTGACATTCTCAAAGCTGATTAAAAGTTGTTTGTTGAGCATTCCTGTTCCAAGTAAGATCATATGTCAGGAATAAAGTACCAAAGCCATCTCTTCTTTTAAGTACAGTACTAAAGCAAGTGACAAACTGTACACAGTAGCAATCAGCCTTATGCAAGAATGGCTTTTGTTGTTAGCTCCACTGAAGCAAACAGTTAAGCAACACCCTGTCGTTACTGGGAGACTATAATGCAACAACAATGACCACAATGTTCAGTTAAAGCTGTGGACCTACATTGCATGTCATCCTCTCTCTCCCTTCTTTTTCCCTGTCTGGGTATAATAGAGGTGAAAGATTAAAGTGCATCAAAAAAGCATAATAGCATAACATCATCTCAACGAGTGAGGCAATCTCTCACTAATCTGTCTGAATATTTGCTTATCTTAAACATGATGATCCACCGTTACGCTAGCTAGCTCTGTGAAGCTGTATTCAGGCTCGATGGTGTATGAGTTGCACACAGTGACAATGGCAATTTGCTAATGTTTAGCTGGTATAATGTTTAAAATGTAATTTAGTATGTTAACTATTTTTTTGAATTAATACCAAACACAAAGTTCAGCTGCAGACAGAAATGCATTCAATTTTTGCAGGGATTTCTTCACAGTGTTGGAGAAAGTAATTGTCAAGCATATCACCCAAACTCATAAACTCAAACTCCATGGCTGTGGTCGTGAGGATTCAGTATATTCAGTATAAATGTCTGCACAAAATTTATTGTCAATCCATTACAAAGATGTTGAGATACTTCATTGAAAGTTGACTGCTGATGGCACTACGTGGAAAGTCTGGGGACACCACAGTTGATGCATCACCAAAGACAGTAGTGTTTACCCTGTTGGAACCATGAATTTCCAGATAATACAATAGTTAAGATATTTCAGTGTAGAGCCATATTGTTCATCTGACTCACTGAGACTGCAACTGCTTGAACCACAAATGGTGAAAAACAGTGGGCTAGAAAGGAAAAAACACCGAAGATCTTGTCTTCATTACTTCTACCTAACTTGAAAAGTTTCTTGAATCTTCCTCTCTGTTATTTATGTTTCAGAGCCAGGCCCAACTTAACAATGGGCCCCATACCCCTGTGTGTCCTGCTCTCGGTGTTGGCACTGGCTGTAGCTGCTGAGGAGAACACAGTCGATGATAAGTATACTTGGCCACAGTGGAAGGTGCCTCTGGTAAGGAAAAGACGCACTGTGCAACTCAGCAGCCCCAACTTCTCAGCCCATCCACAACCTGAGCTGAGTGGGACCTGTGGGATCGAGTGTCAGCGTCGCCTACCTACACCTTCTCTGGATGACCTGGAGCAGTTCCTGTCCTACGAGACGGTCTACGAGAATGGCACACGCACGTATACCTCAGTTTCTGTGCAAGGTCTTAATGAGGTCACTGCCTGGACCAGAAATGCCTCATCTAACTCCCGCCACAAACGGGAGGTCTATGGCACAGACACCCGCTTCACCATCTCTGATAAGCAGTTCTCTACCAAATATCCCTTCTCCACCACTGTGAAGATCTCCACAGGATGTTCTGGGGTTCTGGTGTCACCTAAACATGTGCTGACAGCTGCCCACTGTATCCATGATGGGAAGGATTACCTAGATGGAGCAAAGAAGATACGCGTTGGTATTTTGAAGGAGAAGTCCAGACGAGGGAAAGGAGGCAAAGGGAGAGGAGGGCGAGGAAAGGGCAAAAGGAGAAAGGGAGACAAAGATAAAGAGGAAGCCGAGGAAAAGGAAGAGAACGAAGGAAAAGGGGACCGTAAAGGAAAAGGGAAAGGTAGGAAGAGCCGGAGTAGGCGAAGTGCAGAATCAGAGAAACCGTCCTTCAGGTGGACCAGGGTCAAGCAGACCCAGATTCCTAAAGGTTGGTTCAAAGGTGTGTCTGACGGACTGGCTGCAGATTATGACTACGCTGTTTTGGAGTTGAAGAAAGCACCAAAAGTGAAGCACATGGATCTGGGTGTTATCCCCTCAGTGAAGAAACTCCCTGCTGGGAGGATCCACTTCTCCGGCTTTGATGATGACCGGCCTGGAAACCTGGTCTACCGGTTCTGTTCTGTGTCTGAAGAATCCAATGATTTACTTTATCAGTACTGTGATGCCAAACCAGGTTCCAGTGGCTCTGGGGTCTACATTCGCCTCAAAGAGCCTGGTAAGAAGAAGTGGAAGAGGAAGATCATTGGGGTTTTCTCTGGTCACCAATGGGTGGATGTAAATGGGGATGGGATGCAACAGGATTACAACGTGGCAGTGAGGATAACACCCCTCAAGTATGCTCAGATATGCTACTGGGTCCATGGGGACTCAAGTGAGTGCCAGGTGGCCTAAGAAAACACAAATTCCACCCGTAACCACCACCCGCCCACACTCCTATCCCTCAGAACACCTCTATACAAGGGACACCTTACCTATACTAACTCCCTAACCTCTTTTGACCGACCTGGGGCCCAACGACTGCCTCTCCTCCACCTGCTTTCCTGTTACCTCCTCCATTGATCTATACCACCTCCCTACCCACACACACGCACACACACATACAGCCATGCAGACTCAGTGTTGACAATAACAGGAACTTGTCAACATACATCACGAGAACAGTGGCTACTCAGCTTTTCTAATTTATTAGTTAAAAAACAACTGAGAAAAAAAAAATCTATTGTATGTACTTACAGATCTTTCAGATCTGCAGTTTTGCTTTCTATTTTGACTCTTTAAAAAAAAAGGATTTGACCTTCTTGGATACAATATTGGAGAACGTGTATATTCAAATTTTTGAGAGCAAAGTGGTCACATTTTCCAACTAGGCTTTGTATTGACTTGCATTGTCTAATAAGTATTTTCCGCCACTGTAAAGAAGATCAGGTGCATTGGCTTTGACAAAAAAGGAAAAATAAATGTTAACTTTTGTTTTACAAATGAACTATATAGAGATATTGAGATTATTGTTTTTATAAACCTTTTAATGTAATGAGCTGGTGTTTTGCATTGTGTATATCTAGAAGTCTGAGTTGAGTTTGTTTTTTACAACTACCTTTTTAAGACAATTTTTTCTGTCAAAATAGAGAAAGGATCCTTATGGATTCTGGATAGAGGATTTTTCTGATTTGTGAGTCTTACCATCTTTTCTCTGTTCTCACAACACAGTGAATTGTGGTTTCATTGTTGTGCACATAATTATATCGGTGCTTATCCAGAAGACGTGGTGCTAATTTATGGAATTGTAAACATTTTTTTTTTATTATTTTTTGATTTGGGTTGGGGAGCTTCTCAGAATATATTTTGATAGCCTAGTACTGTAACTATGTATTTAATTTGAGGCTACATATTTGGGTTGTGATACGATGGGACTGAAACATTTAATAATTTACTTATGATGTTTAGATTTCTGTACTTTTAAGGGTTAAATATGATTACAAAAGTGATATTGTTAACAAGTTAAAAACGGGGATGTGATATTTTCGACTTTTCATGTAGTTTATGTTCCAAAAATTCATATGACTATCCTTTTGAATACCAAATACCTGAAATTAATCTGAAATTAATGATGCAGATTGAAGACTACCAACCATTAAACCAAGATTACTTCTTGTGTGTGTGTGTGTGTGTTTGTGATTTTCCTGATTACAAAATCAGATTATTACCATAAACTGGTCTGCAGGTAACAATTACGCCACATCCTGGATTTGAAACTACTAGGGCACCTTGCTGCATGTCGCATGCCCTTTCTCTATCGTTCACTGTCCCTATCTCAGTAGTAGTAGACATACATGCCCAGACTTCAACTTAACTTTAAAAACTACTTTAAAAAATAAAATAGTTTAACTTACTAACTAAAGAATGACTAATGTGCCACCACTTATTATCACTGATTGTAAAATGGTGCATGATGAAATTAACAAGAGTTTTCAAGACAAGTCCCTGTTTACCAGATTTACAGCAGAATTTATTTTACTTTGTTTTTGTAACTTTGTGTTTTACTTTTCTCCTAAAAAAAATTAATTAATCAATCTAAATCTAACTGTGACTTGATGTTAAATAGCATTCAATGATCTTCTAGTTTCAATGATCTTCTAGTTTCTAGTTTTAGGAGCAGAAATCAAATTGATATTAGACATTTTTAAACCATGTCCTGTCAAAATAGATTGAACAAATACATAAAGCATGCATACATGGAGAACATGGTGATCACATTCAAACAATATCTGGATTTCTGTCAATCTCAAGATTTGTTGATGATTTAAGAAACAGAAGCAGTTAGTACATTGGAGTACTTGTATGAATGTCTTTATATTTTGCTGACTGCTTATGAAATCACACAGAGAGAAAAAGTGAGAAATAGCGCTGCCTCCACTTGCCATGACTGGACATCAAAGCAAACCATGACACATTATTTCAGGATAGTAAATCTCTTCGTCAGTATCTCTTGGATTGAAATAGCAAAGCATTGCGACATGCTTAGACGTAGATGAGATCTTTTACACAGACACTGACTTGATGTTGAGCCACTGACATGCAACACTATCAAACAATAACCTAAACAGAGGTTGCTAAATTCTTTAGTTTACCACAAATGCAGGTAAAAATGTGCATGACATCCTATGGTCACATGTTCCATACAGTCAAAGTCGACATTTTAGACAGAGTCTGCAAGAAATCGACCCTATAGCATGGTCCCTCAGAAGACGGAGTCTAAAACATCAATGAATTTCCAGTCAATAATGGTAAGTAGATTCCCTACAGAACAACTTAAGTTAAAATACAAAATCAGTTTCCTACAATTTACTTGGTGGTGGGCAAAGTATATCCTTTACCTGAATTCTACATTCAACAAGTTTTAGTTTTAGTCTGCAGCAAAATGTCCTGGGTATAAAAGGCACAAAAGCTTTTTTTTAACAAGAATTATTTTAGTGTTAAATTATTGATGCATAACCTTTGCCTTGTTCACCAGCTTTCAATGTCAAATTCTCTTTGGCTTGTGGGTCACAAGGTGACCCGAGACTCTTAACACCCCACACATTTTATTTGCCTAAAGGAGCTTTGCATCGGTTCAATGACAAAAAGGTTCCACATTGACATTTTTGTCTGACATAAGAGTAAAACCAAGAGGTAACCTCTAAGCCTGAAAATGAAGCCAACATGTAAATGTCAAAAAACTGCAGTTCTTAAACTGACCACCTTAGGTTACCTCCAAAAATTAGTCACCATACACTCCCATGTTAAAATCTGTACAGCAGCAATAAACATCCTTAATGACAGCTATAGAGGGGTAAATTTTAATTCACTCAACCATTTTAATTTTATGGAGGCTGCACTGAATGAAAGGTGAGTGAGTGTAAGCTTGCCATTGATGGGTCAGCTCTATGTTGTGTCTGTGGAGTTCAGCAGATTCAAGCACTAGCAAGACACAGACCACAGCTTCAAAATTGCTCTTCAGAAACCTATGTGTGATTTCACAAAGGCTACATCCATCCTAAACTATAGTAAAGCATATGGATGCAACAAAATAAAAGGGTAAAATCAAGGCCTCATCATGGTGCTAGAGGGAAATAATTACAAATTTCTGAGTAGAACAAATATACAATACTTTTAAAACTAATACTTTAAATTAACAATAAAACCATTTAGAAAACTTTTTGCCACTCGTCCATTATACATTTTTCACTTTTCGACATCTTGTAAGTTTCAGTACCACTGAATTCAATCCACATAAATATAATAATTGATTGAAAATTGCTTTAAAAAAGACTTAAAAGACTTAAAAAAGACAAGACTTTGCATATTGTTAAGAAAGAACTGTGAAGCTATGTTGAACCAAGAATAAGGTCTGTTGTTAACACAAGCTCAAGTCATTATCATGTCTTCAAATAAGTCACTAAATACCTTAGTTGTTTTTATGTCTCACTTAATAAATGGCTAAATCTCATGAACAGAAATCCCAGGAATTTAATGATATGGGAACCGTGTTTTTCCTCGACTGGGATCACCAGTTTCCAAAGTGTCACAGAACATGGAAACATGAGTTTACCAGTTTTCCAGTCATTGAAAACACTACGTTCTGGAATATGTCGTGTTTTGTGTAAATTATTTCAACAATCCCATATAACAGACTGTGTGGGGATCTTCATTACAAGTAATTTTTAGCAGCTTCAGTTAAGGTTCAAAACTCCTTGACATTTTCCTGCAGTGCTGTTTTAATGGCAGCATATAAATGAGGAGCTTGTGGGAAGATTCATTAGCCTCTGCTTCTCTTTCAGGGCTCACTGGCCCTGAGGAGCCAGCCGCTGATCAGCATGGTGTTTTGTCGTATGAAGACAGTCAACTTTGTTACAGCATTGTTTCTATATGGCAGGGCTCATGTCCAACTGCTGACTTCCCAGGTTTTGTAAAAACCTTAAATTCTCCCATATCTTTGCCTTCAGTTTTGCCACTGTTTTCATCCATGCTTGTTATTGAGACATGTGCTTGTTGTGTTGTTGCTGCCACCTAATGGCTTTACTGTGCACAACAGGGGATGTGTCTTTCAAAATAGCAGTAATAGCATTTAATACCACATCCATATGTCAAAAGACCAGTTGACATATAATGAACCTGAACTGAAGCTAATGAAATGCTCTTTAAATCAGACATGTCAGTCCTTTACAGAGGAAAAGAAAATAATTCAGAGGAAGTTCAATCCGCCATTGAATTTATTGCATCTCAAAGGGCTTACATGCACTGAGGAGGGCCATCGTAAATAAAATAAATTTACAACTAAACAAAAATACAATTTTAATAATTTAGTTATGAAAAACGTCAATAATCTCCCATAATTTTCTCTGAATCTCATCTGATTCTCACAACCAATCTCTTACACAGTCTAATGAAATGATACACACAGTAAGCTTTATAACTGTCTGTAATTTATAACACAGGACAGGTACTGACGTTATACAGCTGTCCAAATGGATGTAAACACCAGAACATACTGATTCCATTGTAAATCACACAAGTACTTTGTGTAAAGATGTTTATCAGGATCAAGATCAGGGCCAGAAGATTAAATAATGACCTCCCAGGGGTGTCTTAACACACTGCTCCCATGTGGCCACATACAGTCCTGCAGAAGTTACACTGACAATGGGCCGGTCAGCAACGATCAAATGGGCAAATTAAAAAAACATTATGTTCAGACAGCAATCAAATCAATTTTTTCCCCCAATAGCTATTTGTACAATAGCAGTGGGTGCAACTTGTTGGTAACATGGAGATTAAAGGTACCCTGTGGAGCTTTTGGCCATTAGTAGCAATGGAGCAATGTTTTGATGAGCAGGTCCCAAAACCAAACAAACAAGTTAGGTATCAAACTGTTTTTCAAATCTTTTTTATGATGAAGTAAACGCACTGATACAGAGCTTTTTGGTAAGAAATGGCAAAGGAAAAAACTTTTTTGTGTAAAAGTAAATAAAAAATCAACAGGGCACTTTTAATATGTGCCTGAATCTGATTTTTGCGACTGTATTCTCTGGTCAAACTGATGTTGGTTGTCTGCTAAATCTGCTTCATATCCATTTCTAACTACATCTCAATGTAATTTAAACCTGATCACTTTATTTGACCTGTCTGAACATGGCAATGGAATATATTTTTAAAAACAAAATGAACCATACGGATCTGGGCTCTGTAAGTTATAATGAAAAAACAAGCAAAAGACAAACCCACATGAGAAGGGTGGTAGGTAGACTCTTTTACAGACAGTTGTGCAGTTACATTGAAGGACAGTTTATATTCACCTTTATGGTGAATGAGTAAAATGTTTTCTCTGGAGCGAAGTTGTAAGATATGTTTTTTTTAATAGTAATACCAGTAAATATCAACAGCAGTCTGGAGGATTATTCTAAAAGAAACAGAACATATAAATTAGACAAAAAACAAAAACAAAACATACAAACATAGAAAAATAAGCAACAAGTACAAAAAGAAACTAACTAAAAGGATCACTTGCTGGTCTGTTATGATTCAGAAGCCCATAGAACTTGTTTCTTAATATACATTATATTAATCATATAGCGGTATTCATATTTGTTTCCAAATACTTTCAAATGATGACGGGAAATAGAAGGATACTCACACAACTTCTTACAATTTCATGTCAGATCCACATTTATATTTCTCTTCAACAGACATACAGAATAGAGACGAAATCCTCGCCAGGGAAATCTATGTACATCAAAGAGGAACTTTCTGTAAACAACACACCACGTTTCTCTGAAAATCTACTGGGGCTTGGTTTTACCACTCATATCAGAGTGGGACAAAGAAGAGCTCCTCCCCCTTCATAAGGAGGCGGGGACAAAAATACAGGGTGGTGGGTGGAGCTTAAGACACCAAAGCACATCCATCATTCAACTCAACACTAGAAAGAAGTCTAAACACATACGCCTTCACTTTCTCTCACTTTCTTTTGTGGACTTTTTTTCAGGGTTTTGTGTGATTTTGTTTAGACAAAAGATTGGTACATCTACGTAAGCACACGCTTGTATTTTTTTTTTTCTCTTATGTTTATATATAATCCGCTATGGTTCACTTTCACAGTTTGTGCTACAACATCACACAGGAGAAGGGTGGGGTGTTGATGGACAAGGTGGAGAAAAGAGACTTATAAGGTTGAGTAGCTGAACGTCGCTGGCATCCTGAGATGTTGACAGACACCAGGTAAAAGGTGAGAAGGCCCTGCTCCAGAGAAGGAAGCAGCTGGAAGGCAGGAAATACACAACATTTCAGATTAAGAGTTTCTTGTTTAGTTCTTGTTCTTGTGGGTCATGATTCAAACATTTAAAGATAAGATTTCAAAGAAAATTTCATTATCTTTTTTGTCTTTCTTAAACTTCAGAGTGGCAACAATGCAAATAATGGTCTTTTAAACAGTGATGACAAGCAGCTAATGAATCACTTAATTCTCAATAATTCTGAGACTATTTATTTAAATGCTAAGTGAGCAAGAACGTGCTCTTTGCAAAAATCACTTAGTTTTTCTTACTTAATCGAAAAGAAGCCAATAATAACAACTGGACCCAAAGTGGATTTTATTTTTAAAAATAGGCATCCAAAAGTAGGAGGTGTTAGTTGAAAGAAGAGCACATATGGAAGACATTTCACAACTGCTGATGTTGAAAACAAAGGTCACCAGCTCCCCCTTCAGGCACTATACTTGGTAGCAGAGAAGCTGTGAAGTAATTACGACATCTTTAAACACACAAAAAAGAAAAAACACTGTGGCAAGTGGCAAACAATTGAAATACCCTGATTCACAAATCTTTTTATTTACTCCTTCTGGCCATCAGATATATAATAATGCATGTAGCAGCTGGTGATGTGCCAACCACCACAAAGCAAGTTTATGTATAAACTGTGGTGTATATACTATTGGTTCTGTTCTGAGCTCCCACCTGGGGCGTTATAAGAAGTCCTTGAGATCGAGTTCGGCCAGAGGGTCCTTGGGCTTCTTGGGACTCTGGCTTGCAGGTCCTGGAGAGAGCTGTGAAAGAAGGAGAAGCAGAGCTTCTTGATAAATTGACCTGACATGTAGTGTTAAACCAACATGTCTCTACACATGTATTGCTGCATCTTTTTTACAGTAACATGAATCTTTTTGACATTAAACTATTGGTAACTGAGAGCTTCAGTGTGTGTGGTCTGTTACCGGTGCTCCCGGTGCAGCGGCTCCAGGTGCAGTTACGCCTGTGAATGGAGGTCTCATCATAGATTGTCCCATCATAGGCTGTCCCATCATGGGTTGCATCATTGGAGCTCCAGGCCCTCCAGCTGGAGGCTAGTAAGACAGGGAGAACACAGTAGAATGGGATTTCTGAAGGCTGAACAGATGAATCACAGCCAGCCTGATTATCTATCTATCTTATGTATGTAAAATACAGTGTGAGCTCACCATGCCAAAGCCAGGCTGTGCACTCATGGGCGGCATTATGGCTCCACCAGGTGGAGCTGCTCCTGGTGCTCCAGGAGCTCCAGGGGTGGCACCAGCCTGGAGGGACAGACAGTGGTCACATCAGCACAACTTGAATTTATGATGGTTTTTTTTAGATGTTTTAGTGTTGCCATGTGGAGAGGGAGTCCACGCTGTTCTTACCATGGGGGCTCCTGGCGTAGCCCAGCTTGAGGGGGCTACCTGTGGCATCCAATTGGCGCCTCCTGTCAGTTTCTTCTCACTCTGTGGATCCCTAGAACAGATCAAACACAGGATATACCTGAGACTGTCCAAATGGAAGCGATTTATTCACATTTGTGTCCAAATAATACTCAAATAAGATTTTACCCCCTTGAAATCCTAATGAAATCAAACTGCTGCTGACTCAATAATTTAGTGGCTACTATTTAATAAAACAAAACATTCTGGAGAGATGCAAACTCAAAACTAAGCTATCTGATATCATTAAATCTTGTTTTGTCAAAAATAGATTAGGAAAAAAGTATTGTATTTCATAATAAAACTCCTTTGATCCAATTTCCTTTTCACAAATCCATGAACATTGCAGCTCTTTAGGAACCATACAACATGTTAAAGCCCACACAAGCATTATGTATTTATTGAATATTGTACTTAAATGATACTGAACACACACTTACTTTTTCTTTACTCCAAGGTCTGAACAGGAGAAAGAAAGACGAGCAGGTTAACTTTCTATTAAGTATGTCTTATAAACAAATGTTTAGAAAGAAAAAGCTGCTGTCTACCTCCAACCAGGTTGGCCAGTGATGAGTCTAGATCTCCTCCGATGGTTTTGGTGGGAGGTGGGGTGGCAGGGAGAGCAGCTGAAATGCCAATGGGAGTTCCCATGCTTCCAGCTGTGCTTCCAGCAGTGCTGCCCCCGGTGCTCTGGGGCGTTACGGCGGGCATCAGCAAGTCGCCTAATCCATCAAACACTTAGGAAGAGGGTGGGATTTGCAGAACATAAAAGAAACAATACAGATTACAAACCTGTAAATCTGTTATCTTGCTATAACAGAGGCAGAAGGCAGAGGTACGGTGAGGGGGACAATCCAGCTGTGACAGTATCAGTAGTCATCTGTGCATGGCATGCACAACATAGGACTGTGAATATATCTGAGCATTCAAAGGGATACAGCAACTGCACTCACTGGCTAGTTGCTCAGTCAGTTTACATTGTCGCATCTTAGGAACGTAAACACTGACTGGTTTTGGAGCAAAGCACCAGTCTTGAACCAGGTGTCGTCAAAGACAAAAACTTGTAGGTTTTCATTCCAACTAACAGCAGAAATACCTTTTGACTACAAGTACCCCTGGTTGTGAATCAATGCACTAAAGGAAATGTGCACAAGTGGTCAATTTTAATTGTTCAAGAGGCTTTACAGGGCTGGGTGGTACCATGTAGGGACACTGAGCCCTGAGCAGGTCACTGGTTCGACCGACAGCCGGATGGACCCTTTGCTGTATCTCAATCCCCCTCTCTCTCTCCCCATGCTCTGTCTCGCTACACTGTCTCTATCATAAGTAAAGGAACAAAATAGCCAAAAAAATAATTAAAAAACAAAGAGTTTAAAAGTTAGTAACTATAACCAGAGGAGCAGAATTTCATGTTCCTGATGTACAGACCATAAAGTCTCATGTGTGTGGGATCAAAACTTCTTGATTTAAAAAACAAAGAATCATCCCAATGGTTCATCACTTGAATTCACTTTATTAGGATGTTTTGTTTCTTTAGACATTCATCAGCCAATTTATCTCTTAGTTCTTAGTTCTTATTTAATGCCTGTATAATGTGGATTGATTTTTTACAATATTGGTACATTTATTATGTATGTTTACAATCGTTAGAGCTCAGTTTATTATGTATATTTTAGGAGCTCACTGACCTTAATTTGCATATGTACTGGAAGGTTTTACTGGCATCTTCTGATTTCCCAGATGAGAGCCAACAGACTGTACATGTATATGGTGTTTGCACATAAATATGTTTGCTGGTCATCTGAATTTTGCCTGATGAAGGTCTGAGGGCCAAAACATCGTCTTGATGAAGTGATTTCAATGACAGTGTGCAGGATTCTTTAGTTTTCAATATTCTAATCTTGGCAGGAACAAGGTGCAACCTTCACATTGCTGTGAAAACCTTCACAGCAATGTGAAGCTATGTAATGGGCCACTTGCAAAAGTGTATCGGTGGAAGGTGTTGCTGTAGCCCTTCAGGATTGGAATGAAAACCTGCAGACACTCCAGCCATACTCGGGCCTTGATGGCATGTGGTTAACAAAAGAGCCACTGCTCTAAAAGGCAGAGGAAAAAAAAGATGCATTGCACAAACATAAACAGCAATAGGCTGAGTCTCATGCAGGAGTCAAATTGGAGTCATTTTGCAACATGCAAAATAGACACATCCTTAAAAGACACAGAAAGAAGGGAGACTCATCCAAACTGCACATGCTGCAATGAACTGCAGGGTTGAACTCACCAATTACAGATTAGAAGAAGCAAACAATGACCCAACAGAGTGGAGGGGTTGTGAATAGCGGTGGGAAGGGAGATGAAGCAGTACAGTAGAGGAGTGGCGAAGAAAAAAATGAACAAAAGAAATAAATAAAAAAAGAAAGATTGTGGAGAAAGGGTGTGAATATGCAGGAGGTGGAGAAAGCGCAGCATTTGTGAAAGTGAAAGAGAAAGAAAAAGAAGAATCATTGCGATAGAGGGAGCGGCTCTGAGGAGTTAGGCAGTCAGCAGAAAGAACAATTTTATGTCAGGACAGCGATAGCAGCACATGTCAATGTCTCATCCATGCAGTTGTCAAGAAGAGAACCATTGTTAAGGTGAGACAGTTTTAATAAAGCAGACTAATGCACATCAAGCAGAAGACCTGTGCAAATATGAACAAAAGACATTTTGAAATTTTCTATTTTATATTTCACATTCACGAAACACATTACGAAAATGTAGCAAAAAAGGAAAAGAAATCTTCTCTTGAATCATGATCCACTTACTTGAAGCATCAAAGCCACCAGAGGGCGCTGGTGTGGTGGTTGCAGGTTCTGGTACTGCTGCAACTGCAGCAAGTACTGGTGGTGTGGGAGAGGGTAGGGAGCCCAGAGCATCAAAGCCTGACTCCAAGAGGTCATTCTGCACCAGAGCTGGAGCTGGAGCTGGAGCTGGAGCCAGAGGAGCCAGAGCTGGGGCGGCAGTGGGAGCCAGGGTGGGGGACATCAGGCCTGAGGGATGGAATGGACAGGAAACATTAGGTAAGAAAGATGCATGTGGTACTGTTTCATATCACTCACCCTAATTCCATGACACACACACACACATTAAATATGATTACTGGCACAACAGATGGCATATGAGACATCCTAAAAACAAAATGAAATTTTGGTTCCATCTGGGGAAAGGTTGATCACTGCAGCAGCAGATAGTAGCAGAAAGAAGACAATACAGCAAACTACTCAACCACCTACAAAACTAGATCTTATTGAGAATAATATATGAAATATATGAATTGAATTAGACTATAAATCCGACCAAGACAAGAGAAGAGATGAAAAATGTGTAGAATGAAACACAGATGTGATAACGAATGAGAAAAATATTACAATATGAATCTCATAAATTTTCATCAGTAGATGTATGATATATGTGGTAACTAAACACATTCATTCCAGCAATATACCACTTGTAAGTACAATTTTGAAGTAATCTACTTGAGTATGAATATGTATACTTTTTATGCTTTATACATACTTTGACAGCTACAGCTACTGTTTACTTTTCTGTTTCTTTTCTGGCTAAAATCGTTCAAGTTTCAGTTAAAGAATTTAAATAAAGAAAAACAGATGGTCTTGTAAAATACAATGCACTGTTACAGACCCGTGTCCTCCCACATAAAGCAGTGTCCCGTCTCAGATGTCTTTGAGTGAGTTTCCCTCTGAACTGCTCAGATTTCATTTAAATAAGCACAGGGCATGAAGAGGTCAAACTATCCATGGTCTGACAAAAAAGTAAAGATAGATGATGGAAAAGTCCAACAAACTGTTGAAGATTTAAAAAAATTTTTTTTTTTTTTTTTAATTTTAACAATTATCCATTTTATGAGCCCTCAGATTAATACTGTGAAAGGGTAGTTAAACTTATTAAAAATCATCCGGTTCCAATGATAAAATACTGTGTAAGCACCGATGCATAAGTCTTAGCAATCTAACAAAGCCATATATAATAATACATGAGTCAGTCATCTTTCTGCAGCACAAGCACTTTTATGTCTGATACTTTGAGCACATTTAATTAGATTTGGTTAATTAGATTTTAAATGCAGGATTTTTACTTGTAATGGGCTATTTTCCATTGTTGTAGTGTTTCAACTACAATAAATGATCCCAGTGCTTCTTCCATCACTGAAAGAGGTCATGGTGGATAGACATGTCACAGATGTTTCTCAATGAGTCTAAAGCCACTTTGGAAATGCTGTGATATTATTTCAGCCAGTGCTGCCAAGACTGTGTCATTATTAATTTGACAAATGCATCTCCATCGTTACCTACTTACATAATTTCTTAGTCAGCATAAAACATTTCCAACACTTCTTATTTGCCAACATAAAAACCTTTTTAGTCTGAGAAGTGACAGTCACAGGAGTCTCACCTCCCAGGAGGTCGTCTCCCGGCCCTCCAGGAGCAGAACTCTGTGTTTCCTCCACAGGACCACTGAAGGAGTCTACAAGTCCATCCAATTATCCATAGCGCAGCATGGAGGGCAGAAAGGGGTGAGAGGTCAGCCCTGGATCACACACTGAGACATGGTGGGGGAGGTAGGAGACAGTGAGACAGATCATACTGACTAATTCAATGAATGTACACTCCCAGAATATCTTTTTACAGAAAATCTAAAACTGAAATCAAAACAAGTGGAAAGATGCAAAGGAGCAAAGAACAAAGAAAACGCTCCTTTCACACTGCTGGCAAGTTTGCCTTTCTATTCAGACACACAAGAACCAGACACACAACTCAAAGATGCTAGCAGTGTGAAGCAGACACACAGGAGCCCTGACACAATGAAGCACCAACCAAGGGATGAAACACAACAGATCCACTTTTCTAGCTATGATTGTGTCTGTGTGCTCTCTAACTGCATGTGATGACATTGCTCCCCAGAGTTGTGTGTCTGTGTCCTCTAAGTCCTAACACAAAGGCAAACTCACCTGTCAGTGTGAAAGAAGTCAACTGCTTTTTTAGCAGGTGTAACCACATTGAAAAAATCTGCATATAGATGCTAATTCTGCTGAAAAAAGGCATGAAAGTAGCTTGATGTTTGCTATTTAGCACTAAACTGAAGGTACATCTGATGCTGCTGATCTTGAATGTATGTGGATGTATGAACACACTGCTCGTAAAAAATCTAATCCACAAGAACAGATTCACACCCCTGGTTTTAGTTCAGTGGGTCAGCTAAATGTTGAGCATCACTCATACCAAACTGAAAACCCAATAGAGACACACACAAACACAGAGTGTAATAATTATTCTGTCTATTGCAAGTCTACTCCAAACTAATGTTTGTTCTGTATCTGTCTGATCTATGATTTATGATCTGTCCACAGTCTTACTCAAAAACTAGTATCACTACATCTAGACAGTATCAGCCTCACTGGTACAAACACAATCATCTCAGAACTTACAGTAACAACTCAGCAGTGATAAAAATACCCAGAAGGAAGAGAAAAGTTAAATTATAAAATGCACAAACATACATATTGTATACAACATATGTTGTTTCAAAGAAGTGTGTAGGTGTGTGTCTTTGTGCAGTACAGTACCCAACAGGTCAATGACTGGCGCCGGCTCAGCTTTGGGTGGAGATGAGGCTTCTGGGGCTGGAGCCGCCGCCGCTGCTGCTGCTGCAGGAGCAGCGGCAGGAGCTGGAGATGTAAACGAGTCTAAACAGAGACACAAAAGCAGAAAGGGATTAAATTACTCTCAGAGCTGAATGACTGCATTTGTCAGTGACTGTTTTGTCTCCAAGGAGAGAGAGCTCTGCACATGCATTGTTAATATGCCTGGTCTAGAAGGCGATAGCAAGAAGAAAAGAGGGAGCAGGAAGAGAAAGCAAGCATCCCTGCATCTTAACTGTGGGTCCACATCCTTGAAGCGCGCATGATTTGGAAGTATAGGACTGGTGTGCATGTGCATGCAAACACCAGCACCATGCAGAAAATTTCATCTTAAATTGAGTTTGTCATCTGGCTGCACTCTTCTTGAAAAAAGGAAGGGAGACAGTGATGCAGTAAAGGTAAAGCAGCTTAACTCACCCGTTAAAATGTCTCCAGCTGGAGCCAGTTCGGGCAAAGGAGAGGGCCCGCGTGAAACAGCAGGAAGGTCTAATTTACCAATGCAAGCGAGAGGCAGAGTACGAGAAAGAAGAAAACCATGGAGGTCGGGGAGCAAAGAAAAGCATTAGCGTGGCAGGTATAATGACACTGCGTAGATAGAAAGCAGCTACAACGACAATCCACGACTGAACAAGTGGGTACATGCACAGTTCGCATACCACTATGGGGGACAAACCAACATGTGAGGAAAAAAAACAGTTGACAGAGGAGTGGATGTATGGAAACCAGAAGAGATGAAAGAGGTTCCACACAGAGAAATGGATATCAGCTCCTGTACCTGCACCAAAAAGGTCTACGCTAGGAGTGGTAGCAGCTTTGGATTCTGTGGTGGGGCTTTGCTCAGGCATAGAATCAAACATATCTACGAACAAGGACACACAATCATATGTACATTCAGAGTTTAAGTCCAGTGCATACAGAATGATGACTTAAGAAGAGAGAGATGGAGGGAAAGCAGAGATAGCATATATTTTGATCATTAATCAAGAAAGTTGCTGTGTATCTGTTCAGTGCAATGCAAAATGAAACAGTGCAAAAGTTAAAAGGGAATATTGCTCAATTTCAGCTTGAACACTATAAAATAATTTTCTATGCGCATTAGTCAGTTTTGATTGTGTGATCAGAAATCACTGTAGATTGTCTGGCTCCCAAATCAGTTATGTGACATTACATGTTAAAAACTTGTGTCCTGTGTTAAGGGGACCCCCAAAGATAACAGGATACATCATGCATCAGTCATTCTAATAGATGTCACAAAGTTAAATCTTTCACCTGTTGGAACCACAAGAAAAGTTAGAGGACCACTTCTGTCAGTGGGGTTCATCCTCTGGGGACCACACACATCTTTAAAAAACAACCAATCCATCCGTGAGTTGAAGAGAGGTTTCAATCTGGATCAAAGTGATGGACTGACTGTATTAACATTTCAATATGTCTTTTCCACATCACAGAAATAGCTAACATCAATCCTTCCTTCCAACATTTATCTATGCACACTTATTCTGAGGAGAGTCTTGGGAGGTTGGATCCCATCTCAGTTCATATTATACAGATTAATGGGCAATCTGGTCTCAACAGCTCGCCTAACCTGCATGTCTTTTTTGCAGTGGGACCAAACCTCAGGAATACACCTAAATCGGGAAATTTAGCAATAGTCCCTTTTAACCAAAGTTATTCACTACAATAGAGCATTCAGCTGTCAGCATCTAACACTGGTCACAGGCAGGAGAAGAAAATGAATTTCTTCTCTCTAAGTTTTGGCAGACTATCTGTTAGTATAAGGTTAATAATCAAAACAAGTTGAGCCACCTCTGTTAATAGCAAGAGAGAAATATCTTTTGGTGCCCAAATGTGGATAATTAACAGATTGTGGTTTAAAGCATCAGACACTGTGGCCTTCATTGTGAATTTTGTTTTTATATCTAAATGAGTTGGTGTTGCAGAGGAGGCCAAGATGCTTGATTAACTTGTTTAAATGGTCTGTATCTGAGGGAAAAGCCTAATGGAAAATAGAAAACAAATCTGAAATGTAGGGTCTGGGCAAATTGTTATAGTTTTCACTACCATCATCATTATCACTAGCAAGAGCAATACAGTCATCATCATCAAAACCTTCAGCATTTGCATCATCAGTGTCATAATGCAGGGCAATGCAGTGAGAGGCATAATGAGAGCGAGAGGACTTTACCACCAAAGATATCTAGAGTCGGGGCGGCTGCAGACTCTGTGGTGGTGGTGTCGGTGGTGGTTGTGGTGGTGGTGGAAGAAGGGGTGGGGGCAGCGGGGGCAGCGATGGGGGCGACGATGGTCGGCGCCTCACTAGAGGTGGGAGGGGTGATGGCGGCAGCGGCCCCCGTGTCGGTGGGCCTCATAGCGAACAGGTCCAGCTCTGGAGCAATGTCCGCACTCCCCTCCGTTGTAGCAAAGGGGTCTTCAGGTAGAGCAGCAGGGGGGAGGTGTATGATTAGAGAAGAAGGGAAGAGGATGGTGAGTGAATGGGGAAGGGAGGGGGGGAGTTAGGGTTTGTTAAAACAAAAAACACTGTGAAAAGCATATTTTTGAGGCAAGATGCCTCTCAAACTCAGGGTTAAACAGAAAAAAAGTTAACCATGCACACGGTCGCTCATTAACTTCAGTGCTGCATCCACAAGCTACAACAGACACTGGGGACAAAGTAACTAATCACTGACTGTCTGGTAGTGTAGAATGGTTATTGACTGCCAATTAGTCTTGAGAATGAGAATAACTGATGAGTCGTCTCTGTCCCTTGTACATTGCCTGCTATGTTGCAAGGAAACAGATGTTAGCATAAGAGGATTAGTTACACTGGCACTGAATTATCAACGTATTAGGAGCAGGTAACTTGCATGTGATTAAATGATTTAAGAAACTGTTTTCTACTTGATGTTTAGTTTTAGTCAGGTGTCACCAATTTCAATTTAAACTTGTCTTTCAATGCATTCAGTTCACAACAGGTTACATGAGGTGGCAAATATAAATGACATATAACTGGTGTAACTTAGTTAATGGTGTTTTCTGTTAGTGTTAATTCAATTTATATTCCCATTACTAAGCTAATAGGAAACATTTAATAAGCTAATTCAGTTCTGTATTCCCAAATTTCAATAGACAAAGAAACATCTCAAATACTCCTGATAGAAGGGAACAAGCCATATGTTGTTGCCCAATATATATCAACATGCCACAACCTGAAGGACAGTGAGTGACCTTGACAAACACACATGCACAAACAATTAATACACTTTAAATATATAATTTACCTATAATGCTTTTTATGTTTAATATTTTTGTAAATTGTTTAACAAAGATTTGTTGATATTTCTTTTCTCAAACTGTGTGACTAATGTGAATAATGTGTCAATAAAGTTATGTCAATAAAGTTATATCAATAAAGCAACTTTCAATTGAATTGAAAAACCTGTTAGGCCTTTTTTACACAGATTAATATGGGAGGTTGAGTGTGAGCGCAGAATAAAGTTAATTTAACAGAATATGATAATGTTGTGTTAATGCTGCAATTAGTAATTTATACTCAAACCAGGGCTCCTAAAACATAATGCAAAGGAACACTTTTAATTTATTTCAAAAACATAATTTGTGAGAAAGCATAGGTACCTCCTCATTTGCTCCATCATTGTACTGCTGTATATATTAGTCCAAAGAGAGGAACTAAATGGAGTTATTAAAAAAGAAAAAGAAAAAAGGCTGAACGATGATTAGTATAATCATCACCACAGGTGGTATCTGGGTTAGTGATACCACATAAGTGGTACTCATTCCTGGTCTCAGTATAATAAATAGTTGCACTGTGCTCTTTACTTGAGTAGTCACTGGGTGAATATTAGGAGGAGAGGGGTAGTTGATATGAAGGAGGAGAGGGTCCATGACTGGGGCATTAGAGCAGGATTGGGGATGAGACAGTAGGCACATGTTTCTTCTACTGTCTCCTATGGAAGCGGAAGCAGCTTTGATATAATAAACAGCTTTCACATTCACGCACACGTCCATACATACACACACACACACACAAACCCACTCGCACATAAAGCTGTCTTGTCACCCACCAGATCCACCAAATGCATCAGCAGCAGGGCCCGCGGCCACGGCAGCAGGACCATCTCCTGGGGAAGGTGCAAACGCATCTAGGGTATTGCAGAGGAAAACAGCCGGAACGCAAACACAAAAAAAAAAAAAAACACCCGGAACAACACACCGACAGACACATGGATGTAAAGAACAAAGGATGAGTAAACAGATGGAATGGACAGGAAACAAAAATGAGAGGTCAGCATCAGGATAACGCAGGGAATACAAGAAATATGCAGCCCAGTTACTGTGGTGCTTGATCTGATTGTACCACCAGTCACGTGGTGAGTTTTTGAAGGCTGCATAATGCTGCATTCAGTGAGTGCACGGTCAGTGCAGGCTCATGAAATGAGGAAAGTTGTCACAAGTTACTTGTACTTTGTGACAAGGGGGAAAATGTCAAGTTCAGGGATGGACAAGGAACCATCTCTCTTTAACAAAGAAATTCAGTTTTCAGCAGATACTTGATGCTAAATAATGTCAGAACTGGGTTTAATGTTTAACAAGCCAAAATATCATTGAATTAAATCCAGCTACTCATCATCTTGACATATTTATGAAATCATTAGGAAGCCACTAGGGAGAAAATCATTAGGGGTGATGAACAAAAAAAGTAACAAATGCCAAAATTGCGAGTCTTAATAGTAGATTAATTACATTGCAGGGGGTTTACTGAGGTGCACATGATTATGACAAAAGTCTCTTATGAATATTTAAAAGTGAGCATGTTCATTTTTTGGGACAGCAGTGCAGCTTTGAATAAAAAGCAAGTAATCCACTATACCAACTCGTATTTTTGGGATGTGCCACAAATGACTAACGTTTTGCTCTGTGCTCAGTGCAAAACAGGACGTGTGACAGCTTGACAGTATGTCAGCACATTAGTGTGCATGGTAGTAACACATCAGGATGTATAGGAAGTATTAGTAAAAAGGTAAGGATAGAAAACTACTACATCTGAGTCACAGCACTAAGCATCTAATTTTTGGAAAAATATTAATCTGACAATCCCACAACAACACTCACTGCTTCTCCTATATTATGTCTCTATAAGATATTTTACGTTTTGCTTGTGTGAGAAATAACTGAAATTTGAGATATTGTTTTAAAGAAACTTTTTATCATCAGCAGACAAAACATGTTTTCATGGCAAGAGGTTTGTTGAAATACCAACAAAACAGTGTTGATGATTTTTAGAAAATCTGATGTTTAGCTCTGTGACTCGAATGTGATGGTAAAAGGCACAAAGTGGGGCTGTGGTGCCATTTCCTCACTGAAATGTAGATTTACACATTTGTTTGGAGCAAGTTTTCATGTGGCAAAAAATGTGAGAATCATAGGGTCAGATTCTCCTCAGTTTTTAGATGTCATAGAAACAATACATAGATAACATACATAAAAAAAATGCCTGGTTTATGATGTAGCACTATTAGTAGGTGTAATGAATTTAGAGCGTGATAGTGAAATCCCAGTCTTTCATATTCCAACATTATACCAAGTTAAACCTATGAGTAAATTACTAAATGAAGAAAGATTTGTTGCAGGCAGGCAGCCATGCCATTTTTTCATGGACTGCATCCCACCCTCCAACCACACTGACCTCCGAAAAGGTCGATGTCGGTGGCTGAGGTGGTGGCCGGACCTGAGACAGGCAGAGGAGCGAGCGCTGGTGCGGCCACAGCAACGGTGGCAGTGGCGGCAGGTGTGGGCGTGGCAGCAGCAGCATCAGCATCAGCATCAGCATCAGCATCAGCATCAGCAGACTCTCCCTCCGCCAGGAGAGCTTCAGAGGCTTCATCAGTGGCAGCTGGAGTTGCTGTGTGGATGAACCCCGTAATTCAAATGCCACAACCCCCAGAGGAGAGAAAGAAGGGAGATAGGAGGAAGATGACAGAGTGAAAGAAAATTAATTAATTAATAAATTATTTTAGTACCAGAGAGGAGTTGAGAGCTAAATGCTAAAATACATTTATTTCCTAGTCAGACAGTGAAAAGTCACCTTCTCATATTCAGTCAGTAGCAGAGTGCTGTCAACACAATACTCACCCTCAGCCAAGAGATCTGCACAACAGACAGACACAGAGAAAGAATGAATGAATGCAGGTATAGAGATGCTCTCGTGCAATTTAGAAATCTTTCATTTGCAACCTGCCAATATTATACATAACAGTCTGTAAAAACACAGACAGCCCAATTGAGCTAAAAGGTCCTTAATGTAAATTAGTTACAGGAAGGTTACAGTTGGACCCTGGCAGGGGTCAGGGTATCAGTGGAAATGTGGGAATAAACAGAGGCCATGCCAAAGACTTCAGCTTTATAATGTAAATGCTCTATAATTTAAACCACTAGAGGTTACATATGGTCCTATAAAGGCATCAGATGCTCCACTTCTTTGACTGTATGGAGTCGTTCTAAAAGACCACAGTCAATCTGCTCATTTACAACAGACTGTATATATGCAATGTCACCTCCAACCATTATCCAGGGCATAGCACCGGTTTTTAAATTGATTTTCTTCTTCCTACCTCTGCTAGGCAGGAGTTGGTTCCATTAATTTTACTGTGGTATTAAAATCACACTGCAATAGCCTCAGCTCTCTGTACACTTTGTCAAATGATGTACAGTAATGTACAGTAAAATGGTTTGTAGTTAATGGAACAAAACATGCACAACATTAGTACGATCCATTTCATTGTGATGGAGTTTCAGTCAATGTAGTACAGTTTATACATAATATGTGTGTATATATATATATATATATATATATATATATATATATATATATATATATATAAAGCCACCAGACTACATCATGTACTATTTCAGTCTGACTGTATGTTAAAAGATTAAAGTCGGATAAGATAAAATTGGGAACCAATGAGCTTTTGGATTTTTTATTGTTTCATTTAATTTCCAAGTATGTTTGGAAAATTTCAATCTGGAGTTCTTCACGTCCTTTTATTCTTTGGAAATGCAAACTGGCTTTAATGGTAAAATATTGTAAAAGGGCATTCACTCATCTACGGTTGACTCAGATTAGTCTGTCACACTTTAGCAAGTTATCTTACTTAGTTAGCTAGCTACAGCTTCTACAGTCTGTCTGCAACAGTTGTCGCCTCAACTCACAAAAATCAGCCATTAGGCAGCAAGAAATGAGAAACCAGCTTTTGTCATCAAGGATCCATTGTTTCAAAAATCACTAAGAATTCAATGGTCACTGTTATTCTAAGCTATATGTACCTTGCAAGAAAGGAAAGGCTGACAGACATCCACCATTTTATTTGTGCACAGTGTTCCACAGTGGAAATAACAATAGTGTCAATGTCTGTTTCTGAAATCACCCCCTTCATCACTTGTTCACTAAAACAGACACTCAATAGTGAGTGGTAAATTGAGATTTTGGAAATTTTACCCATCGTCATTTGTCTGCTGCTCAGTCTCAGTTTGACAGTATTTTCTTATCAATAAAATGAAGAGCAATGCATTGTGGGATTGGTTGAGCAATGCATGTTTGCATTTCTGAGGGTACATTCAGAATTCAAACACAGGCACAGTAAATATTAAATAGGGAGTAATTTCAGGAATGGAATGTTCACTACTTTCTGCTAACAATCCCATAATGCAATATGCTGACGCCACACATTACTATTGAGTGAACTACTGAGTGCACATTATGACGGGAGTGGTCAGTGAATGAGAAAGTGATTTCAGACACTGAGCAGAAAGTTCTCACCTCCCCATCCAGTCATGGAGGAAATCGCTGCAGCGCCCCCTGTTGACGAGGAGGAAATTGGGTCTAGATCCAACAAGAACCCATCATCAAGGGCACTAAACACAAAGAAAGAGAGTAGAATCCACTTCTACTGTAATACTGACGCTCTGATATATTGACTGATAATTCAAACACTAATATTGCTGAGTGGCTCATACTTGCTGGTGGTAATGGTGGGGGGCACTGGCGCGGTGGGGGTGACAGAGGGAGGAGGAGGTTTGGCAGGTGGCCCGGGGCGAGCAGGGGGCCCGCCGGCGGCAGCAGGAGGCGCAGGCTTGGCTGGTGCAGCAGCAGCAGCCGGCGAGCTGTTGTTGGCTGTCACATCCTGCTGCAGAGAAAGCCCCCCGTTAATGTGGAGCCCAACGCAGTTATGTAAACAGCTTTTTAACGCATGAATTCACAATGAATCACTACCTGTTTGTACTAGAAACTGTTAGGGGTGAAATTTACCATTTACATTTTGAACTTGTTCTTGCACCGTTGTACAGATCTAAGTAACTGTTTTGACACTGAAAATAATATTAATGAAGGCTATTATTATTACCTCTACATTATGATGACCATGAAACATAGCTTACCTTAGTGGGTGACCTGCAAAAACAATAAAAGTACATGAGTTAAAGAGCTTAATGACGTACTTGTTTAAACACAATGGCTGTTACTGAAATGGGAGGCAAAGTGACAGCTTAAGTATCACTTTAGTGATTTCAAGCAGGCAGCATTTCAAAGCAATCCCATTTAGTAAACATCTGTAATCAATGGTTCCATGCCACACTGCTGAGTAATAGCATCTTAGCCCTGGCTCCAGTTGAATAAAGTTTTTCCTTTTAACATCACAAACAGAAAGTAAGAACTTTGAATGGCATTCTTAGCTAAGCATGCCATTCAAAAACTCTTTCACAAAGCTTTCTAAAGCTTTGTGAAAGAGTCAGAGCTGACTATAAGATGACGACAGTGACAAATATGTTAGTAATGACAAGCATTACAATATGTGAATATAAATGGTGTGCGTTTGCTATAGAAGTGCATCTTGAACAAGGCTTGACAATAACAGTGTCTGGCTTGTTCAGATACCCCTCTATAGAATTAATGACAACTGTAAACTCAAATGAATCACACACATTAAAACACTACAAAGATAGCAAATTAGTACTTTCAAGTCCAATTCCCATTGACAGAGAATACTTACTTATCCTCTCTGAGTTAGGTCAAGACAAAGGAAATGACATGTTAGAGGAGGAGTAATAAGATGGTGGAGCAGATACCATCACTAATTGAAAACTAATTAAAGATCAAACAGGTTCCCGAGAATGAGAAAAATCAGTTCTCACAGTACCAAGCAGTCTCAGGTGCATGTAGGACACCTAATTATTAAACTAAAATCACTGTAGATACGGATTACATAAAAACAAGAACTATAGCAATGTGCAGCTGCATGATTATTGAAGTTGTGGCTTTGTGCTACTTCTTGTAATTGATTAAAGATGGAAAAAAAGCTGCTGATCTATTGAGCAACTTACGGCTTCTTCCCCTCCAGAGTGTTGAGGTGGGTCTCCAGGGACTCCAGAAGACTCTCCGGGGCCTGCAGAATGATACAAAGAGGCTACTACAACAGAGACCCTTACTGTTATGGAGCTCACACACATGATTATGTTTGGAAGAAAGTGGACAACACAGTCAAAAGAAACTTTGATCATGGATTATGGAGATAGTGGGATTTTGACAGATGCAGTTTCTTGAATATTTGAATATTGGACGTGACTTTACAGTGGCAGGAATAGAAGCACCACAGTGACTACATGTAGCCTGTGCTGCTTATTTGCTTATTTAAATGGATATTTGAAAGTCTGTAATGATAGTGGATGTCACAATGGTATCTCAGACAAGAATTTCCAAAGACACCCTGCATCACAAAAGAAGACATCCGAAAGGAAAGGAAGAGGAAAGAGGCTTTCTAATATCTTGAACGAGTCAATGCATCACTCCCCTGATACACTGATAATCTACTTCCTTGTGCAATTTTACAGAATAATCTAATCAACACTGACTCGACAGAACTGTTTTCATGCTAGAAGCATCACTTTTCTCAGCCGACGTGCTGCCTCTTGGTCCAAGTGTCATTATTAGGATTTCAACAAGCTGCTGTCCAGACATTGCTTAAATTTACATGCCAACTACAAACTTATTGACAACCACTTACAAATTACAAAATTTAATGTATCAACATCTAATGCCACCTTAGGCCTAAATTCACACACTGCATTGCCCTAAACACAGCATTTGTGTACCTTCAAAATAGTATATATTACTTCTTATATGCTTCTGTGATGAATGGCTGCATCAATAAACCTTAACATGCTCAGACAAGAGCTGCTAGGCATCAACCTCTATACTTCCTGTACATTCAATACTCTTGGATTGGTAATTACCTATTTGACTTGTTGATTTCACACCATTGTGCTTAGGGATATAATTGGAACACCTTCCTTAACTACTACAATCAATTAATTGGAAGTTGTTAGTATACTTTGTTACACAGGAAATGGAAAACCAAGACAGGGATAAAGCAGGATACAAAAACAACAATAAAATGACAACAGAAAAACAACAGAAAAAGGTTTAATCTTGATGCCAATAGATAGAACAGCCAAGATGCAAAGTTGCATGCTCTACGAGGCTAAATGGGAAATTATCACCTCCCGACATGCAGTATAATGGATAGCATAATAATATCCAGCAGGCTTAGTAAGAGAGGTCAAAGCTAATTCAGCCCATTAAATAAGTCACTAATTCACTTTCCTTAATTCCCTGATCTATTTCCTGGATCTATCCATTTAAAGCTGTCTAGTCTATTATCCCTAAAACTATGAGGGACCAGTAAGGCAGTGAGTTGTCTTGGCACTGAGGGGGATGGGAAGATGATTTATCATCAAGGGACATTAAAGTGTTTGTCCTCCAGAAGCAAAGAAGGTTGTTCTGCAGGCAAACGACGGGTTCAGCAGCTCTGCCACAGCAATATTCAGACATATACAGTTGTAGTCCTCATCCAGGGAAGCCAGTGTAAAATCTGCTGGACCATCTTGCTGTGGATGTGACAGCAACAGGCATCTGTCTGAAAGATTATCAGATATGACTGATAATGCCATCATGTGCAGGGTGTTTGCCCCAAGTACACGATGTTCTAAAATAAGTGTATGTGAGTGATGATATAACATCAGCAGTCAGCTGCTAATATTATTCTTTTCTTGTTTGTACTGATGTAATAGCTCCTGGGAGGGGTGAGAGAAGGAATTGGTGGCTGGGATTAATTTGTGATGGTCTTGAGGGATCTAGGGAGATTGATATAGTTTGCTGCCCTGGATGCATAAATCCAGTTTTATCTACCACTCATCCTCTATCTCATTTTTAAAGGTCGGGCCTCTGAGCTCTGCAGGCTCGGCTGTAAAGATGAATCATTAATCAGATAATTTATTGCTTGGTGTCACTGTAAACTAGTTAGAAAAATTGTGGCATATTCTGATCATTTCTTTCTTAAAAACAACCAGGAACAGTTGAGATGAGATAACACTGCTGCTCACACCAAACACCAGGAACTGAGCTCAAAAAATCAAACCACCTTAATATCATTCACATGCACCAGTTTAAGATATTTTAATGGAAGCCTTTGAATGAGGTAACTGTGAGAGAGGACAGCCGTCTTTTAACACAAGAGACACACAAGAAATATAAGTGAATCACTGACGTAAAATACAAGTCAAATAACTAATAAAACTAATTCAGTTAGAAGATAAAACTCTGAACTGTAAATATTAAGCTACAATCAGCAAATAGTGGGTTAATACTTGTTTTTACATTTAGTTTTTTTTTTGTAAAGATCAAACAAATAAGATGAACGTGTTACTCGCTGAGTTTTAGAGGTGGTGATAGGTGGATTTATTAAAACGTCAAACAAAGACAAGCTAGCTATTTCCTAATTCCCAGTCTTTAGGGTAAGCTAAAATAAGCTAAGCTAACTGGCAGCTTTTCCTGGCTTCATATTTAGTATATGGGCAAAATAATGTTATTAACTTACTCTCAACAAAAAAAGCCAATCGTTGTGTTTACAAAAAATGTTGATAAATATCAGTAAAGCATCCACAAACCCACAGATTCAGACAGTTAGCTTAGACTCGAGGTTGGGTGAATAAACATCAGAACTCCATCTTCAGCATCACACTATTTTCAATTTAGCCCAGTTTTAAAGTATTTTACATCATTAGCTCTACACTGACCTGACAATCCTGAATTTAAATGGTATTATTTAGGCGGCACTACAGCATGCTTTTCATGCAAGTCATCCATACTTCCATGTGTGAAAGGTTAACCTTTCTGTAGAGTCTCCACAACAGGGCAGAGTTTAGAGAAATGAGGTTTTCCCGTCCTGGAGATCACTAACAACATGGAGGCTCTGCAGCACATTCCCAGTGTAACAGTCTGCTGCTCCTTTGCACAGTTGTTGACCCAAAACTATGTTTAGCTCAAGAGTTTTAGCAGCGAAAACAGCCACCTGATCAGCAGCATTGCTCAGCATATCACAGTTTATCCAATCAGCTTTTCCAGTCACATCATCCCACTTCATCACAGCGCCTGATGTCTGTCTGCTGAGTGTGCACTCGCTGTGCAGTGTGCTTCAAGTCTGTGCACTCAAAGAGAGCTCAAATGTTGACCTTCCCTAAGCTGTTTGCTACCCAAAGCTAGCTCTGTGCACTACTCGCTACTCACACTCTCAGCCTGAATGATCAATCTCCATCTCTGGAAGTGAAAACAGAAGGGAGGCACAGGGGCCATGAATCACCACAGACCCACAGGTCATTGGCTGCATGGAGGTTGGAAGTACACACAAGGAACAGTGGGATACATGCGTCCTATTTAAACAAGGGACATAGTGTAGATGTCTGTGAATGTCTGATTAATATATGGAGAGAGATCATGGTGAACACAGCAGGAGAAAAAAATTGCCTTAGACATTCACATGGCGTGCAGTACAACTGTGAAAAAACACAATACTGACATGCTAAGTTAGTATGTGAGTAAGTATGTGGCCTAAAAAAGAACTTCACAGATCCAAGGTAAGGTAAGGAAAAGACTTACCTGAGTGAGTTCAGGTATGTCATTTTTGTCTATTCCCACTTGCTATAGAAGAATACAGTGACATGTTAATGAAACAGTGAACACACAGTAAGATTTTCCTGATATTCAGTGATATAATGTGCTCTGTGGGCTACCTCTGCAATTTTGAAGAACTCAGACACTCGAGTCATTCGTGTCAAGAATCTTTTGTAGATCTCCAGCCCGTCTTTACACTGGCTTCTCTTCATCTGGAAAAATTTTTCTAGACGAAAATATTGCAAAAAAAGACTCTTCATCCTCATATACACTTAAATCAATTATTCCAGTTGAAAATTGTATAATTTGTTGGGAACAGAATTACATCAATGGAAACCAAAATCATTAATTCATTCAGGAGTGGATTCACAATCACACCAAAACCCCAAGTAAAAAACTGAAATCACAGGCTGATACAACTTGTGTGCAAGTTTCATCACAGCAATTCATAATGTGACTCAGTAGAATGATTGGCCTCCGTGCGTCTATATGTACTCCCAACGTCTGGGCATGTTCCTGATGAGTTGGGATCTCCTCCCAGACCTGGATCAAGGCATCAGTGAGCTACTGGACAGTTTGTGGCTGTATTCGGGGGTGTCAGATGCACTGACGTCCCATAGGTGCTCAATTGGATTTAGGTTGGGAACGTGAGTGCCAGTCAATGGTATCAATGCCTTTGTCATCCAGGAACTGCCTACACACTCTGGCCACATGGGGCCAGTCATTGTCCCACACCAGGAGGAACCCAGGACCCACTGTACCAGTGTAAGGTCTGACAGGGTCAGGGTACCGTTGGCTATGAGATGGAGGTCTGTTAGACCCTCCAAGGATATGCCTCCCCAGACCATCACTGACCCACTGCCAAAACAGTCATGCTGGATGATGTTACAGTCAGCAGAGACTGTGCTGGGAGACACTGCAAACCTTCTTGCGATCGCACATATGGATGTACCATATGGCACAACTGGACAACCTGTGCAACCTGACTGGGCTGCAGGTGCTGCTTCATGCTACCAGTAGCGACAAGGACACAAGCAAAACTCAAAACTCGAAGGAGAATCAGTCAGAAAGGATAAGGAGAGAGCAATTGTCTACGGTCACAACATGCAAAACCATTCCCTTTTTGGTACTTCTCTTGCTTTTGCCTGCACCTGTTGCCACTTTAATTTGCGCCAAAGCAGGTGACACTGATTCACAATCACTTGTGCTTTCAAAATAGACTGATTGATATCCCTGAAGTCTAACTGACTTAGTGTGATAGTGTGATGATTAGGTGTTACTTTAATTTTTTGAGCAGTGTAGTTTAAGTTAAACTGCATAAAGAGACTGAAAGGAACAATTATTCCATCCTTTTAAGTGTTAAAATGCCAGAGATAAATGTAGCTTATTCTTCTGTGCCACTAACATCCACTGTGTCCACAAACACAAACCATTGCACTGGGTGACATGTTCATTACTGTGAACCTCTGTACTGCAGTTTATTCTCAGATGACCCCACATAAACTGTTCTGTTGCTGTAAATACTCACCAGTGCACCGAATCCACAACTAAAAATAGTCCCGAGCAAATGCAAGATTTTCTCCTGTTTGAGTAACTTTTGCTGAAAGCTGCAGTGCTCAGCCGTACACATTTGTGTATTTGTGACCCACTTTCAAAGGTTTCTTTTAACAGTACTAAGTACATACATAGTAACACCAGCCTCATCCTTTGACAGTACTTGTTCATTGATTATTTGATCAGTCATGTGATGAAGTGAAAGGAGTGGCTCTTTACCTAGCAGGTTAATGATGCCGTCATTGTAGCAGGCATATAACTTGATCAAATCTTTGAAGAGTAGGAGAAAGCAGGAATTTATCACGCCATTGTTCAGTTCCTGTGGATGCACCTGTGGACACAAACACAACCCAAGTGGCAGTATTAGACAAAAAAATATCACCAATGATGCAATAATGATTGATGAGTTTATACACATGTAATATAAAGAACAGGTTAGTCTCTATAGTCTTAATGGTATATTGTCCTAGTACTGCTATTGAAGGTATACCAATACACAATTTTACTTTACAATAATAAAATAATAGAATAGAATAATTAATACATTTTCACCAGAGATGAAGTATGTTTTATTTATAAAACACCACACATTATTAACACCAACCGTCTGAGAGTGGGCCTATGTGTGAAAGGGGCTTTGACTACATGTCATCATACATACTGCTACAACACTGAGCTTGGTTAAACCTAGTTGGCAGCTTTTTCCATGTATGATTATCTTTATCCCTTAGCAAATTCAGTGACCTTGCAGTGACTTTGTTCCTTATTAGCGAGTGTCACTCACATCAAAATCCAGCAGTGCATCGATCTGGCTCTGCAGGGTGGGCATTCCCTTCAACAGCTTCTCTACTGTCATGGTCCTCATCACTCCATCAGCTCTGAGGAGGAGTGGGAATGAAGAAGGAAATAAAGAATATGTGAATTGAGCTGAACCATTTTAGGCCTGCAAAAAATCAGAATATAAAGCCTCCTGTAATAATTGGGAACAGCCCGGTCTGCATGGTCTAGGAACCACTGGGATGAATCCAGCGCTGAGACAAATACTGTCTGTACTATTCTGTCAGCACACATGAACACCTATTTCTGCACCTGTCACACATATAATATCCACCAACGTGTCTGATCTCTGTTCTGTAGTCTCTGTCTGTATTTTCAGCCTTGAGGGACCTTGTGTCTGGCAGCTAAACAGAGCTGTCCACCCTGTTAGCATGAGTAATACCCTGCTCTGTATTCATCTCTGCACTCAGTACATGGCAGTGAAGCCATGCACTTGGCGTAATGCCATGCTGGAGGTAACCAAGTTCATCACTCTCATAAACACAACCTCTGTGGGATGTGTGTTGTTCTGATAGATATAGGGGGCAAGTAAGAAGCAGGCAGGTTCTACTCACAGATAAACCATCAAAGCTTTTTTAATAGACAAAAAAAAAATCAATAATAATGCGGAAATCATCAGGCAGCAGGGCTGTGTTGTGAGGAATGAAAACCAGTACCCTTTCTTGACTCGACCAAAGTCGAAGGACATCTGTCTGTAGGCGAAGGCCTTCTCGTTGAGATAGCGGCTGTAACGTCTGATAAATGTGGACATGTCATAGCCTGAGGAAGACACACACCAACAAATGTATACATATGCAAACGCTTCAGTGTCAGTTTAGTGTAGTGTTGTACTTGGCTCTTCAAAGGTTTAAAAGAAAAAGAAAACATGAAGTTAAGATGTTACACCTGTGAGAAATATATGGGTGATAAAATGCAATTGGCTCCTTTCTTTTCCTTTGAGTTTGTCATTATCAGAAAAAAATGTGTAAAATTGACACACTGTGGTGTTACAGGGCCAGGCAAGCTCTTTTCTTCTTCCAGTCTTCACACTACATCCAGGTCATTGCCTGGTTGTAGCTACATAGTTTACAGACGGACAAGGGAGTGGTTCAGTTGTTATCTAACCTTACCAATATGCTAAATTTGAGGCCAGAGCCAGGAGACAAATCCCTTCATGTTTTAGCCTATATAATCCTTATTCTAATGTGTTAAAATGGACAATTTGGCTTTCTAAATTCTGCAGCCACCAAACCCAATGGTTATCACTGTGGGAAACTACAATAATTTCCATGGAGATGGGTTTAATTGAGGGGAGCAGGGGTTAGGAGCTGGAACTGAGGGGAGGAAGGAAGAGTCATCAAGTTGGTACGTTCAAGCTTGTTTTGCTATTCTGCTTAAATATCTATATATAAATTCATTAGGGTTGAAAGGTTAGAGGGCTAGTTATGTCATACATAGGAAGTAAAGAGACATCACGCACCATGGGAGCCAGTTTTGTCCAGGAAGTTGCTGAGGTTGAACAAGGTGTTTCGAGATGCGAGGAACTGCAGGAATCTCTGTGGGAGAGGTTAAACACACAGGGTTTAGTCCTCTGACAGGCACTAAGTGAAAAGTGGCCGAGGCAAATATAGATTAGGTTGGTTAGCACTCTGTGTCTTTTCACATTTAGAACATAACAATGTCTAAGACTACGGGACATCTTCCGTGACCTCGTATAGACTTAATAATAAAGAAACAGCCAAAATGTTTTTTATTTGTTGCTGTTCATTGTTAAAAGAAAAGATGATCATTGATCAAACCAATAGCTTAACATCTTAGGTAATGCACTTATTTCCTTTCTTGCCAAAAGGTAGATGTGTAGCTTCGTATCTCATGTATTAATGTAACACTGAAGCTAGGAGCCTGTATACAGTTAGCTTAGCTTAGAATAAAGACTAGAAACAGGGGGGCTGGAGGGTAACTAGCATGACTGAGTGAGCTTTAGATGTGCTGGTACAAGGAAAAGCAGGCGCACTGAATCCCCGTTTCCAGTCTTTATGCTAAGCTAGGCTAACTAGCTATGTAGTGTACAGACATTAGAGTTTCATCAATCTTCTCAGCTAACTCTCAAGCAAGAAAGCCAACAAGCATATTTCACAAAATGTCAAAGCATTTTGTGAAATATGTCTCAAACATCACACAGTTATACATAAATACATTACATCCCAGTCATGGCTTATTTTAGTTTTATAATTATCAAAGAGGTGGCAGCACGGGAAATTTAAAAAAGAGTCTTGTTTGATGTTCATAGTCAACTCAAAGGAGATGCTCAACGGTTTCAGTGTGAAACTGTATCAGAAAATCTAATTAATATATGAGGTGTGATCCTGAACTAGTCTTTATTGATTGGATAAAAATTCATCTTTAAAGGAGCAATGCTGCAGCCTTCATGAGTGGGAGGTGTGAATATGAATTAGACACATAGAACGCACCAGGAAATAGAGCATAATAAAGACAAATAGGTTTCCTTTGTAGCCCTGCAACAAAAAGCTTGCTCCAGTGACACATGAGGACATAAAACATGCCCCCCCACACACACAAACACACACACACATACACACTGCAGATGCTTATTTGGTTGCTCCCCTTACACAAAGCAGAGGACAATAAAGTGAAGGGAGGCTAAGAATGACAAATCCTTCCCTTGAGAACCAGTGAGCTACCATTACCTCCCCTCCTCCAATTTCTCTCACTCTCTCTCCAAGTCGACTCAGTCTGTTATCACCAGGGACACTGTGATAACCCTGGCTAACAACAAACACAACTCAGGAAACAAAAGGCACATACCGTATATACATGCAATATGTCCTTGTCAACACAGTGTCATGGTTCACATTTATAACACTGCCCTATTATCACATTATTCACACACAAAGTGAGTTTATCAGTTAAATGTGTGTATGTGTGTGTGTGTGTGTGTGTGTGTGTGTGTGTGTGTGTCCGTAAGTGTGTGAGTGAGTGTGTGTATTCCATTGTGGCCGAAGCTAACTAAGTACACTTGCCCTTTTGCCCTGTCACCTGTTGTAATGACTACAAAGGTTAATGCTATTATGTTCACATCCATGAATCTGTCAGTCCTCTTTTCTGCTTACTGCTCACTGCATGCTATTAAAGGCAAACCCCATAGGAAATAAGAAAAGGGAAAAGTAGGTATGAAAAGTGAATGAATGAAAATGAAAGGATGACTCGATCGCATAGTATCTCTCTTTGTCTTCCATCATTCATAGTACATTCTCTCTTCCTCTGAATATGTAGTAGTACTTTCTCCTCTCTCCTCCATCGTTCCTCCCTCACCTTTGTGTCATCTACAATTCAGTGGCAGCCGGGGCAATTTGATGGCCAGTAAAACAGCATCTGTTTATCTCGCCGTGTTATCCCATGTTGCCCATTCAGAGCCTTGGCCTTTCTTCAGCTGTCAGGACATGAATTGGGTCAAGAGGTCAGGACCACAAAACTGAAGGTCAGTCCCTTCACTCAATCCATGGTGGCTCTTGAGCCAAATTTAGAAATGATGGAGCAAATGTGGATCTTCAATGTGAATTTCTTTGGCCCCTGATATCCATGGCCAACAGAGTAGAGAAGACCTTAGAGTGAGTTAATATCAGGTATTAATATAGGTTATTATAAATATACACTGGCAATCTTCAGGTACAGTATGATGTTTTTCTCTTTATGTCTTTTTCTATCACCAAGTATTAACAACTTAAATTCCACTCTTCCATTGTGATAAACCTGCATTAACTGAGGACTTCTTAAGTTCTTTTTACAGGTTCAGAAGAAAAATGTTTTTGACTACTTGATGAATTTAAGGAAAATATTTACTCTCCTTTCAGCACTGTTTTGGTGTGCAATGACTCCAGAGGGAAAGTGCTGTGCTACAACTGGTCACCAACATTGTTTTCTGCTGGGCTTGGTAGGTTTATCCCTTAAAGATATCTGCCTGCTGCATCAAAACAGTAGAGTTATGAAATCTAAACAATGAAGTGAGAGATGCTCATATGCTGTGTACAGCTGAGGAGACGAGTAGAGCTGGGGGATAGATTGTCAGTAGGTTCAACACTTTAAGTAACATATTTTACATCCTGGGTGTTATTCTATTCTTTCAGCCTAACATTTTTAGTATCTTTAGAAATTCTGAACAGTATTTTAAATTATGCATTTGCTTGATTGAAAATTAACTGGTAAATAAATACCACTTAAGCTAAACACTCAACTGTTGCATACTTTAAGTGTAGTATTAATATGCTTAGAAGTTATTTACGCCCTTTTAGTCTTATAACATGGCCGAATAGCACAGATCAAAACTGCAGATTGTTCTTACATGCATGAAAGGTAATCTGTGCTCCTGCTGCAGTGTGTTTTTTTGTGTTTACCTTGAGTCTTGTGTGGAAAGTCAAGCATACATGTTATAACTGTCAGATCTGCAGTGCAACCAGTCTTTTACTGCCTGAACTGGGAGCTGCAATCGCAATGTGGTGGTAGGTGGAGTGCTCAGCTCAGAGAAAGATCATATGCACTTGTATACAATATGTGTGTGTTATCTCACCTCATTGCCATGCACCATGAGATGGTGTGTGGTGATCAGGGCTTTGAAAACCACCACCCAGCTAGCATTGCCAGCCCTCTCCATCAGCGTGTCGGCCATCTGCGGGACGTTCACATTGGTCTCCTGGGTGGCCTGGATCAGGTCTGACAGGCACAGGGAAGAGAAGGAACAGGAGGTCAGATCGCATTAACAGGAGAGAGACTCAGCACAGGTACAGACTGTGCATAAAGCCCTTTATTCGACAACTGCAGGGTTGGTGAAAGAAGACAGATGGGTTATAAATGACAAGCAGGAGTGTGATAGGGTAAGTCTATTGCAGTGATACTGAGCTGAGCTCTGCTGCGTCACAATTTTTACCTGGGGAAATGTTTCCTCAAAAAGCAAATGGAAGATTATATTCAAACTTGTTCTCAGTGTTAAGTAGAAAAATGTGCATTGTCATTTGTGTAAAGAATTTCTTTTAGATAACAACACTTTAATGGGAGCTGGTCTGAGTCAAAAGACCAGAGCCTTTTTAGGAAGCTAAAAACTGAGGTTATATGTCAAGGTTAGATGACTGAAAGAGTTCTGCAGAGATCGATGTCTGTCTAAAAGTGTCGATTATTGTTTTGTCATTGGAGTATCCATTAGAAAGCGGCAGATTTATCTGTGCAAGCAGGAGGACCTAGTTTTTATTGACAGAACTGCCGCCTGAAGCTGCCATCGTAATGAAATGTTTTCGAATGAGTACTTCACATCATGCTAACATTGCCTGGTATGAGTCACACTGGCTGCTGCTTTGTTCGTTTCTGCAGCCGGTCATTAATACCAGCACAGGCAGAGGGAGAGTGGAATATTCCACAGCAGAGAGAGAAACACACAGAGAAGAAATGTTTGCAATGAGAATCTGATTTTCTGTCCTTCAGACCTGAGTCAACCAGACAAACAGTGGACACATCAAGGTTTTGAGAGATTGGTGGGCATACTGGTTCAGATAAGACCTTCTGTAACATGTCAGTGGCAGGACAGCAGCATGAGCATAAGCATGTAAGTCTGTAAGTATGTAACATTTTATTCAAAGCTGCATCAATATTTTTAAATTACCAATACATCAAATAGACTATATTTAATGACAGGTTACATGTAGCCATGCACATAATAGACCAGGGGACACTCTACCAGTACAAAAGAGGAACATAGCAGAGTGTTTAACAGCTAAAGAACCAGATATATCTCCCAGGAGTTGGTAGAAACCAAGTTACCGCTAAAAGGAGAATGAATGACGGACTTAGATTAATTTGGAGGTCACAAACATGGCTCCAAATGAATGCCCATGTTCCCATTTCATGTGTTTGCTAACATATTAAGTGATTAGATATCTATGGAGAAGCACTGCTGGTGTGTCCTTGCTGTGTCAGCTCTATCTATCTATCTATCTTGAGTTTGCAGGCTAATCAAATGTTGGATTTTTTCTTCATTATAAATTTCTGGTTTATTTTTGACAGAAAGTGTCACTAAGATGTCACTATATCCCCCTGCAGCTGCTAAAATGCTTAAAATTTGTGTGACACATTCAGCCTGGACAGCCATAGTGGAAGTTGTCAGTTTGTGTAATATAGCAGGTATGATGTCAACAAGTCTTTTCTCTGTCTAGGTTTGCTGGGAGATGTACATGTCTCACACAGGCCGTGTGTCCACCCTAACTGAAATAAATGTTCTGCAACTGCCACGCACACCAACGTGTCCCTGGCCTCATACAGCTTGTTCTGCTGCCCCTGTGTGGCCAAAAATTATTTAATGCTATTCCATGTTTAATTATCTAATCCTGCTTTAGTTTTAAAATGGTCTGACATGCAGGTTATATTATATAAACGGTTATATTTTATAAACAGCTTATTTCCACTAAACCACAATTTAACGTTAATAGTGTTCGCTAACAACAGTGCTTTGTTGTTAATGCTAAAGTGTTGGCACTGAGCATGTAGAATGAAATCAACAGTGCCTTTACTATACGTGGACAATTTGGGGTTAATATGACATATACCTGTACATGTTGATATAGCACTTAGTCATTTAAGAATTAAGTTGATCAGGAGGACAATCTATCAGTAGCACAGCATACGTTGCTAACTGGTCTCCCCATTAAATGAGACCAGCCTCCTCCTGTTTATCAGTGTGGTTAAAGTAAATATCTAATCAGCGACAGACAGGAGAGCTGTGCTCCAGGCAAACTTCAGGCCAAGTCTTCAGAGACAGTGTGTGTGGAGCTAGATAAGTAGGCGTGTTCGCAGAGTGAAAGACTGAGAAGGGGCGAAAACCTGACGGGCTTCACTTTAAAAGCCTTGATTCAGCAGAGCAGGGTGGACGCAGAGCGACTACTATTGAGTCGTGTGATTCATTAATAGTGTCATATCCATGTCTGCACATTTACTGCCAGCAGAGAGGGAGACAGCTGAGAGGTGTCTATTGAATTTTCGTCCTGTCTTAATATAGACTAATTGCCACTTATTCTAAGGACATGAAGTAATGATTTATGAGTAGTTTTTGGATATCTAACAAAGAAAATGTTTCTAACAACGTGAAACCCTTTCAAAGAGTTTAGATTACATTTTTTACAAAACATGTAGTGAGCTCTTACAAAATATGTAAAAACTCACTATATAATGTCATATCTTGCTATGTTAATTAATTGTATTTAATCTATACAAAAAGTGGGCTGAATAAAATGCCAATTTCCACTTCTGCAGGAGGTTACTGTTTGTGCCAGACCACAATATTTCTTAGCTGACATACTGGACATACTCAGACACCTGCAGACGTAACTCACGTACTCACCAGAGCGTCAAATATGTATCTGAGTAACATTTCCAGAGAACTACGAAGCCCATCTGTTTTAGAAAAGTACATATTGTACATATTGTGAGCTGTTTTTAAAGATTCAAATCTTCAGTAGCAATGATTGAGTGCTGAAGCTAGGGTAGGGAAGTCTACAGCAGAAAAAAAAGAATCTCATTTTCACATCTTGTGGGTCTGATATGTATAAATATCTATATTTAGCCACAATTGAAACAGTTTTTTTTTTTCTTTTTGCAAAAGATCCCTTTTGCTTTACATTAATAGACTGATATTTTCTTATTTAGTCTAACTCTTTGAAGTCTTGGATTTCTTGATGTGTATGTGTATTTTATTTTAATCAAATATTGACTTTTAAGCCACAATTTTGACTCCAAAATGGTTCTAGTTTGAAACAACCCTCTTCAATCATTGTGTATAATTAAAATGTTGATTGTAATTACAGTGTATTTTGTTTTGAACTGACATTACAATGAGAATCATTATCCTGTCTTATGCTGTCTTATCATCTGTAGGTATATATGAGAAATTATTTTCTAATTAATTTTAATTAATTAATTTTTTTAAATGCCCATTTGAGTTTCCATTAAAAAAGTCAAAAGCCCCATAGGACGAGTGGTAGAAAGACAAATGGATGAATAATGAAGTAAAAATGCACTCAAGGTCACTCTGCTTTGTCTGTCATGCCACTGGTCTACTGGCTCATTTGCCTCATCTATCACTGCCTTTCATCATGTGGTAATGATTGCTGTGCATGTCCTCTTCTGTAGTAAGGCATTGAACACACGGATACACACTTAAAACACACACACATGCACACAGAATGTGAAGGATAATCCCTACAGGGCTGATGAGTCAGCAGCCTGTATCATCCTACGCTTTTCATCTCTCCATAGCTGTCTGTCGCTCTGTGTGTCTCACCCTCTGCCTGTCTCTCTGCTTATTTCCCACTGTGAGGGGCCGTGCTTTGGCCAGACACTGAGACACAATGTACAGACCCTACCATCTAATAATGAATCTAAATGGCTGCCTCAGATTTACTGTAAATGGTTTGCTAATATGAGTACAGTAAGAAAATGAATATACTGCAGATTATAGCTGTAATTGTGGAGCATTTGGTAGAATCTTTTTTTTTCTTTTATTTGTTACTAGGGGGTCTTTGCTTCAGCACTGCAGTGGTTTTAATGCAAATACATCTCTTCTCTTTGTCCGTTCAGCTGTGGGGGAGTGTTATGAATCGATTTGTTAATTTCATTTTGACAAAATTTCATAAACCCACTATTGAATTTGTCAATAATTTATCCAAAGGTGAACTGACATTAGTTTATTTGAAAATGTGGTAGTTAATGTCTGAGGAATTATTTTAACGTGCTACGTAAAACAGTGTTAAGCCTGTAGAAAGAGAGAGACACAGAGAGAAGGCAGAGAGTCTCAGGTCTGATTGAGATGCTGAACAACAATTCAGCAGGAACTTCTGACTCACCCCCGAACTCCCCCGTCCTTCTCAATTATTCATATGTGTGTGTGTGTGTGTGTGTGAGTAAGGACGAGAGAGAGTGTGTAAGGCAGCTTGATATGTGGCCCATGAGCACACACACACACAGAGTCATGCTCACTAACAAATTAAATCCCATATACTGTCCAATGCAACACACAGCAAACTGAATCATAGATATTTTTGTACTGCATCACCTCCTGTCACAGTGATGTTCACAAACTGCAAATCAGGCGTTTGGTAATATAACACTAAATCAATCAGCAGTGTCAATCTCAAAAGTGTATTCTAACAATCTATCATTCCACTTTCATAATGGTGGAGGACTCATTAATGGAAAATGGCCCAATTGATTTATTATAGCAGAGGCCAGCTTTTAGATCTTGGTATGAGACGAGCCAGAAAAAAATTTGATCCTACAATTCCCATAATGCAGCTCAGTAGTCCAGCAGCCATCTTGGCAATACTCCTAGGCAGTTATATCAGGCTAACTGTCTAAATGACTGGGGAGAGAGCCATAACTTCACTTTAGATGGTCACCAGGAAATAAAAACTGCTTTTACAGAATCACCTGTCACATCTGATAAATATCATCTCAAACATTTGGTGGCTTTACTCCCAAAAAAACTTTTTTTTAACTTTCCCACTAAGATGACAGTTGGCTTCCCAGGCATAGGGGCAGGACATGTGTCACACAACTGCCATCTCTGGCTTTACAGGCTTTATAGCAAGGACTCCTTAAGTGTGGTTTGTCTGTCTCTCATAATGTCTCTGCTAACTCCCAGTCTGGATGATAAACACCCACATTTTCACAACATGCCCTAGTTCATTAAAAAGGTTTGTTTAAATATGTGTAATATTTGAGGCTATATATCAGGATGATTTTATATCCTTAGGTGAAGTGTGACCGTAATGACATTGAGTATAAATCTTGTTAGAGGATCCAATCATCGCTAAAGTGAATATCAGGAAGACAGCTAATAAAAATAAACTAAATGGTCAATGTTGTCAAAATTGACATTTAAGGTGTATTGAATGATTTCCAAACATCAATCATGGATAGAGTAACAAGCAAGAAAATATTCCACCATAAAAGTTGCCAATAACTTGACGTTTCTTTATTTGTGACACATTTAAACAGAAACATGGCGAAGTCAGACTGTTACAGTCAAACAGCTTGTGCTGCTTCTAAATGAGGCACAACATAACTGGGCGTAGGGGTGCTCCGGTACTTAGCCAATCGCACCACACCTCTGCTAATACCTACTGTCTATAAATAAAGTGTAACACTAATGGAAAGAAAGGCTGATGGGACTAGATCTTGTTCACATGTCAAAGGAAAAAGTGCATCTGGGAATTGTAGTCTTTGTGTTGAGCAGCTGCACAGCTGCAGTGTTCAGGCCATGGTTTTTATAACCTGTTCATTAAATCTACAGTAAGTCGGTGCTTGCAGTGTCCCATGTAGCACTGGTAACTAGATGTAATATAACATCCCTGGTTCATTCCCTGGTCTCAGTACCAGGACGACATGGTGGTAGAGTGGTTAGCCTTGCAGCAAGAAGGTTTTGGGTTTGAACCTGCCAGCCAGTTGGATGCTTTCTGCGTGCAGTTTGCATGTTCTCCTCCTGCCTGCATGGATTTTCTCCAGGTTCTCCTCCCACAGTCCAATGGCACGCATTTAGCCTAAAGTGTAAATCTGAGTGTTTGTCATCCATAGACCAATACCCTATCCAAGGTGAACCCCGCCCTCGCCCAGTATGGTAGTAGTAAGCAGTATGGGGAATGAACATTAAAAATGGTCCCAGTATAATATTTCTGTTCCCCAGTGACACCATACAGAACATGTCCTTATTTAAAGCCTAGGGACTTTTTAGATGTTACACAAGGTTATTAATGGCATGAGGACTAAATGCCCCTACATTATTCTTGTATGTCATACACACACACACATGCAGACACACACACGCACGCGCGCACACACACACACACACACACACACACACACACACACACACACACACGCACACGCACACACACACACACAGACACACATTCTCGCCTGTTTTGTTTTACAGCCACAGCACCTGAGCTGTCATTGTGCAGTGTAGCGAGCAGGATGAAAGAGAATCAGTGGTATAACATGTTCACATCCTCTTGAGTGTGTGTGACCAAATATGATTCATCATTTAGTTTGAAGAGCATCAAAAGACAGATTTATGTACAGTACAAAGTCTTGTGTGTTACACATGAAAGCTGGTGACAGTCAAATTTTCTCAAACTGTCACTGAGAAGAATCACTGTCTCTTTAATGTCACACTGAGAGCGAAGCTATCATGAATGTTTGTTTTGGAAGATTGGAATTAAGGTTCCTTCACCATGTTAGATCTGGGAGTTAAAACTCATCAGCACACAGGTGCAGCAGCGTTTCCACAGAAGTTATTCTCTGGTTCATAGACACAATTTATCACTGAACCGTGATCTTCAAGCAGTCTGTCTAACCACTGTGGCAAAAGCTTGTTTTTTTTCACTACATAGTGTAAAGTTGTGATTATTGTGTTTTTAAATTGCTATTCCCCAACACTGTTCAAGTCTGAAAAATATCTAACATAAGAGTTGCATTAGGCTGACAGATTCATTTATTAAAGTAAATATGGCTGTTTACTCTGAAATAACTCTGCGATACTACTGCATTTCTGTCTCTGGGGAGTAGCCCTGTGTCATGAAAACACTCTGGGATGTGCCTTCTGTCCTGTTACAGTGTTTTTCTTGTTGCTGAGCATCAGGAAATAAAATACAATGGTTATGTTTGTTGTAATAAAAATATATTATTTGTTGTAATGTAAATATATTATTAAATGCACATGGAATAGCAGTGCATGGCTATTTTATGTCTGAGAATGGTGCAGAGGTACGGAAGGATTTACATCAGACTGCAGCTACAGACAGTATTTCTTAATGATATAAATGCAACCTTTTGGTCTTTTCATGAAATTTACTGATAAGAAGAAAAAGATGAAAGACTGACTCTGGGCTTGAAATATTCCCCATAGAGCCCTCTTACCTTCCCTTGTCTACCTAATGTGTGTAAATATATCATATAGCCAGCCAATCTCACAGCTAACTCACATTGGTTATCTCTATGAGGTCAGTGGACATTACAGCCCACTGAGGCTGGTGTGCACGGTGTCTATGTGATGGTTGGTGCATCATCATAAAAAGTCATGTTTTCTATTGCCGTCCAAAAGCTTATAACACGACAAAGAAGCTCCAGCCTAGGGGTTCAGAGAGTATCATTGCAATAGACACAGCTGTATTTTTCTCAAAATGTTATATCTAAATGTGAACCTTAACATGCTAACTTGCTCACAATGACAATGCTATTATTTCATAGACTTGATTACAATGTTCCCTATAGAGGTATTGTAGTATTGTAGCTACTAACATTTGCTATTTAGCACTAAAGGCAAAGTACAGACACATTTTATTTTGAAGGGGACATGTTCCTCTATGGCCACACTGCTAATATGTCTAAAACACACACATCATTCACTGATCATCATCAGTAAGAACACCGTGCTAACACTGGGCAGTTCCTCCTCTTGCACTCAAAACAGCCTCAGTTCTTTGTGGCATGGACACCACAATGTGTTGGAAACCTTCTTTCCAGATACTGATACATGCTGACATGATTGCATCACATCATGTCCACAGATTTGACAGCTGCACACAACCATTCTCCCAAAGGTGGTCGACTGGATTCAGATCTGGTGACTGGGAGGCTGCTGCAACACACTGATGTCCCTGTCATACTCGTGGAACCAGTATCAGATGGGTTTTGCTTTGTGACACGGTGCATTATCATGTTTGAAGTAGCTATTAGAAGATGCTGCTGCTGTTGTAGCCCGTCTGCCTCAAGGTTTGAAGTGCTGTGTATTCTGAGATGCTTTTCTGCTCACTATAGTTGTGTCCATTAACAGGACTGCTGCTCACTGGATGTTTTTTTGTTGTTGTATGGCACCAACAATCAAGCCACAGTCACTGAGATCACATTTCCTCTTTGATGTGAATCTTAGCTGAAGCTTCTGACCTGTATCTGCATGATTTTATGCTCTGCAGCTACATGATTGGCTGATTGGATAAATGCATGAATAAGCAGGTGTACGGGTTTCCCTAATAAAGTGCTTGGTTCATGTGAATATGCTAAACCACATGGGATCCTTGTTTTCTCTATCAATGTAGTAACTGTAGTTGTAGTAATTTTAAGTTCTACATGCACATGTTCTATGTGCTCACCAGCTAAAATTGTCTAATGCAAATGCACTGCTGAGTCTTATTTGATATTTGCTAAAAATTCTGACACACAACTATTATAAACCGTTATAGGAAATTATTTACATTGTTTTTAAAGCTTATCTCTTTGGACTTGGAGCCGAGTGTCACAGACAGGGTAGGGAAGGGAGAAAGAACTGATGGCTTAACCTCCACTGTTCTTCTAGTGGGCAACGCAGAAAGCTTGTATTGATCGAGATCTTCTGGACTCCTGCATGCACTATTGACCAACGCGGTATCAGATGACGGTCACTGAATACCATACGAGGATGCCCTACTGCGCCTGCAAAACCCAATACATACCTGTCACGACTCCAATATCAAATACGGCCCTTTACTGCAGCAATAAACGTAACTGATATCAAAGCCCCTGCATGTGAGTACAACTGACAGCAAACTGCCAAGTGTGCATGAACTGCAGGACACAGGAGCATATACACAGGCCTGCGCGACCCGCAAGCAACAGCCTCTTCATATTTTTCATTGATGGAGTTTGACAAATGTACCCAAAAGTACCAATGGGAACATGCCAAGGTGGTTTCCTAGGCAACAGGTTCTCATATTTGCAGTGGCATCAAGGATTCAGCAGAATTCCTTTGAAATCATTGTTGCAGGTGCAAACTCCCACAGCAGCAGACTAATAGAGGTCATCTAGCCAAAGCTAGATGTATATGAGTCATACCAGGCAAACACTGCTGAAAGATTCAGCACTGAATCCACCACTACAATACAAAATACAAAAAATTGACTAATACATGTCATGTAGATCCACATTGTTAAATGGGTGAATAAACATGAGGACTGTAAGAACAGAGAGTGCGATACAAGCCATGCTGCATGAGTGATGCCTTGTTGAGCCTCACATGAATGGACCATGAAAACACAGTGTTTATTTATAGCTCATCTCACCCTCAAGCAACGTACAAGGGGAGAAGAAAAAATACCCAGAATGCACTGTGTCCCAGCGTAGCATAGCGGCATTGTGGCGTGGCAGCCAAACAAAGAGGAAGCCACTGGGATCCAGACACCGTGGAGGCTGGAAGTGACATGTGAGGAAAAAGCTGGCAGTCCACACAGAGTCACTGCTGCTGCTGGTGGACACTGATAGCAGCACTGTCTTCGTACAGACACACTGACATTCACTCAGTGGTTGGTGGCGTTGTGGTTTGTTTGCTGTGGTGCAGCTCATGGGAAAAACAAGAAAATCCAACATTGTCCAACATTGATAGCCACACACAAACTCTCTCATTTTATCAAGCAGTGTATGATGCACTAATTAGAACACCCCAGTGTTGAAATGGATTTTGTATAACACTAAAAACACTAAAAAAAAAATAAAAAAAAAAATCACATCAGTGTGTTTTAGCTCTTTGCCTAGAAATAATATAGTTTACATTGATTCTGATCATCTTTGAATGCAGTTGCAGATCCACACCTCAGGTCTCCATTTCCATATATCATGAAAATTAGGTGCCTCTGTGTGTTTCTACTTCAGAGATGAGGTTTTTAGTGGCAGGTGTTTATGTGCCTGGCTGTGAGTAGACACAACTGTGGAAGATGCAGTCACATATTTTGTGTGTAGGCTGAGTTGAAATATAAGTGTGGTCTGAGTATAGAGTACTAAGTACTGGTGTTATAATAAAAATGTAGTGATGAGAGTTGGGTACTCACAGGTCACAGTATCAACATGTGGACGGTTGTTGCAGCTGGTGTGATCCCATCAAAGGATGGTCTCTAGTTAAACTTGTTCCTGTGTTAACAACTGCATCTTAAGTAATATTAATAACTGTCGAAGAAGTAAACAGAAGTGAAACGATTTGCCGAGAAAACATTTGTTTTATTTGTTGCAAAGGTGGGAAAAGTTTAGCAGAAGGTAATTTTAGGTGGTCGAGGACTTGGGCTTCTACACCCTGACTGGGCTGTTAGCAGCTACTACTGTTAGCTTGGTTAGATAAGTGTGGTGTGTTAGTTGTGTGGTTACAGCTAACAGGCTGTCTCAAAGCCTGCTCTGCAAAGGCGGTTGCTTGTTCTGCTGGACTGTCAAGCTCGATGTGTCGCCCTTCAGTCAGGAGAGAGAAAGAAGCTTCAGAAGATACTGAGACACTGAAACCAACAGAGAAACAGTGTCACCAGGCAAAAGTTGTTTTCTCCAAGAAGCTACACCTGGTGACATATTAAATAAGAGCTTTTCTTTTGTCTGTTCAGTCACGGTTTATATCAGTGCTCATATTACTGTAACTGCCTCTTCTTTATTACCATCAATCCTGCTGCTACAACCACAAACATAAAATACAACTTACACTACAAACATTCACAGGAAGTGGAAGCCAGATATTGAGTTTTTAGAATAGCAAATATAAATACGCTCATAAACCTTCTCCTGGTGGATTAACTGTGATGTTCCATCATTCAGCCACTCAGTAGCAAATAGACTTTTGTTCATTGGTCTTGCGCGTCCTCATTCAACAAAGCACCCAAACAGACGTTCAATAAATCTTTTCTCCCAGCGAACAGGTCTGCTTTTTCCTGCTGTGTTCACCCATAGATCTTTTTCAAATTACTCTAATTGTCTTTCCTCCTGCCCACAGCTCTCATGTCTTGTAACCAAATTGCTCAAATCAGAGCCTGTGTATCTTCTACCTGGATATCATCATTCTCACATCTCCTCCTGTGTACATATATTTTGTCCCACTTAATTCCCTTGGTCCACGATTAGCTGTTTATCTCCCATGAGGTTTTGTGTCTACTCCTGTCTGAATCGGAAATCTCAAGCTTGAGGCTTGTGTTTTCCTTTAGGTGCAGGTTCCGCTCCAAGGCAGACGACAGAGACAGATATCTACCCTGTATACTAAACCAAATAAAGGAGCCAAGACAGTTTTTTTTTTTCTGGATTGTTGGACTTGATTTTTCTGACAGAGAAAAATCAGTGTGGGTGCTGCAATTCATCTGTCGAGGGCTGAAGAAGCTAAGAGAGGAAGGGTGGGAGGTGGGAACCTAACAAAGGGTAGAATAAGGGAAGGAATTGATACATAACTATTAAAATCAACCTCGACCCATTAATGGATGTTTCTCAGCACTGAATGTATCCATATGTTTCAGAGAAATGTTGTGGTATACACAAAAGGTCACGTCCCACTGGATGTTTAAAAAAAAAAACACTAAAAGGCTAATTAGAGCTGGCACTTTGGTTAACATCCCAGTCCGATTTGGGCCATCTCTTCCCCATAGAAACCTGAAAAGCTTTGACTCAAAATATCTAAATCATGCCGTGTTATTGGAATAAACTCTGGGAAATATAGCAAAAATACTTTGATGGGTGTTTGCATAAGTGAGTGATCAAATAATCAAAATCAAAAAAGTCAAACTAAACAAGGTCAACATCTGGGGCTCTGCACAGGCCACAGGCCTGAGGCAGGATGATGCCTTTTTTCCTGGTCTTTCCAAATCCACAAACACAAGAACAAAGGTGCAGTGAATTATGCAAAGTTCAAATTAAGCCCAGCCCTGTTTTTCTTAATGTTGCTATGCCAACTCATCCACATTTTATGTAGAAATACAGAAATATAACAAATGCTGCAATCATTAGCATGGCCCCTTTTAAAATCAAAAATGTAAATATTTCAAGAGATTAATCTGTCAAATCATTATTGTAAAGTAAAAGTCATTGTAAAGAGTCAGCATAGCAACAAGCATAGCAACAGTATCTGAATGGTCACTTTTAATTTGTAGACAAATGGCTCTGTTACTTGGGGAGTCTGGAGCAATTTTTCCAGAACTGTGGGTGTTGCATAACTTTCAAAACTATTCCAAACTATCTAAACGCTCCCAAAGGAACATTACATCCGGTGAGTCAGTCAGTGGGTGAAGACTTTTTTGTGACACTTCACTTTTTTTATTGGAAAGTCAGGTCCTGAGGCAGAAACAGCACCACAACTGCTGGAGTCTAAAGACTCCCTGCATTATTTATATGCAGCCTGGGTATAGACATAGTCCTTCAGTGTTTGAGCTGCTAAAGCTGCTGCTCTTAACCTGCATACAAAGACAAAATGCTGTTTACCTACACCCTATTCTGGGTAAAGCTTCTGCCTTTACATTCTGCCCATTTAAGTGTTCAAAATCCCCCTGCAGATCCAACTAATATTACAGATCCAACTGTAATATTAGTGTTTTTATAGTCAGACTAGGGAGGCTCAAGGGCATCATGACCTCTAGAGAACATCAGAAAGACAACTGAGAGGCATGGGGAGAGGTGGGACGCATTAAAAAAGCAGAAGCAAATCAATTTGAATCAGCTGCTCAGATTTAGAGTAGATAATGGTCTGATAGCAGCTGCATGGGGGATCCTGTTCCCAGGTCATTAATCTGAACACACACTGATAGTTGGACAGTCCACCTCCCACACAGAGTTTAACATTAGAGAGGCATTCTGAGGCTTTCAAGGATACCCGCTGTGAGATGAGCTCAGCAGTACATACTGAGTCCTCTTATCAACCTCCTTTTACATTTCTCTGTTCACTGCAACTCACCATTAGGCAATCACTGCACTGGGTCCATATAAAGGTTAGGGGAAGACAGAAGAGATGAGTGGGGGTAATGGTGTAAAGATCGGGCAGAAGACTCAAGAAGAAAAAAATGGGAAATAAATGAGGAACAATTGAGGAACACAGGGTGAGAGATGCTCTGAAAAGTGTCTTTTCTCATTGTAATGTGTATAGACGCCCTTATACAAGTATTATATACAACCTTTGTACTGACTCATTTGGTTTTTGATTCTCTTTACTCTATTCAAAGTTTTTTTGAATAGAGTAAAGTTTTTGACTTTTTAGAGATTCCACAAAATATGAGCTTCTCATTCTTTATTGTAATTTAGATTTAAACAAATATATATATATATATNATATCTTCATTGAAGCTGCTGGCTACGTTGCTTTTTCATGCTGCTTCACAGGAACAGATTCTCGTGTTTTAACAGGTCGCTGTTGGACATTTACCACACCTGTGTGACAGATCGTTGCTGACAGAGTGCAGTGATTTTGAAATAATATAAGGATCAGAAATTGATGCTGCTTTTACAATAATGATAATGACATGTTACATTTAAGTTACACACTCACATATCCCAACCTGCACACACACTGAATCTAACTGCATCCAGTTTTTTAATGGCTGTTAAAGAGGCTTTTTAAGTGGACAAAGACATCAGGTCTACAGGCTTTACTCATACTGCACAGCTGTGTATCATCAACTGTGCCAGTGATGCCATTATAAGTTTATATTATGTAATATAATTATATATATATATATATATATATATATATATATAATTATATTACATAATATAAACTTATAATGGCATCACTGGCACAGTTGATGATACACAGCTGTGCAGTATGAGTAAAGCCTGTAGACCTGATGTCTTTGTCCACTTAAAAAGCCTCTTTAACAGCCATTAAAAAACTGGATGCAGTTAGATTCAGTGTGTGTGCAGGTTGGGATATGTGAGTGTGTAACTTAAATGTAACATGTCATTATCATTATTGTAAAAGCAGCATCAATTTCTGATCCTTATATTATTTCAAAATCACTGCACTCTGTCAGCAACGATCTGTCACACAGGTGTGGTAAATGTCCAACAGCGACCTGTTAAAACACGAGAATCTGTTCCTGTGAAGCAGCATGAAAAAGCAACGTAGCCAGCAGCTTCAATGAAGATATCCACACTGACAGCATTGGGTCAGCAAGTGGAGGTGCTTACAAAAATGTTGCTCTGTGTCAGTTTTACTGACATTTCCCTGGCATGCCACACCCGCGCTGCCACTGTGCAAACTGTGCTTTAACTTCAATGGTTTGCTCATGCTTGGAGTGAGGACAGGCTGTCTGAATACTGTTCAAGCGTTCCCTCCACAGTCCATGGACACGACAGCCTCAGCTGAACGTGTTAAGGCAGACATTAAATCCTTTGTGCACATTTGGTTAATACCTGAAGCAAAAACGTAATCACAGAGCAGACTACAAAGATTGATGCCACTCTCACATCCGTATGTCTATAAAGCTTAAGATAGCCGCCCACTAGCTTACCTTAATGTAAAAACTGCTATGGTTTAAGAACGTTATCAACGTTGTCTTCTCAAGAAAGTGAATACACTGAACACTAACTTAAAAAATGTCAAATTTTCTTTTATTGCATGAAAAAATAACACAGACAGGAAGCCAAGGGAAAAGCCTGCCTCTGTCAAAGCTTTTCATTTTTACACTCTGGTCATCGCTATCATTTTATAACACAGTCACAATCCAAGACCTAAAACACGATCTTTCTTCCTAATATTCAAATGTACTGTTGAGAATAACCACACTTGCACCATTTAAAATGCAATATTACATTGAAGACACCAGTGTCTTAAATCCCATCATATCTAACCAAATAAAATGTGAGCGGTTCTCTTGCAACTTTCCATCATCTGCTGCTTTGATTGAATTTTTTCGACTGCTCTAATGTCAGTAACTCCTGATGATGAGATGCAGATGAGGGGAATTGGATTGACTGAGTGAAACACTATTGGCACGTTTCCTCCTTCTGAGATGGCTGGATAGATTTGTATAACCTCCAACTGTGCCAACTGATGGACGACAAAGTTTACAGATAACTTTGCTTTGAGAAATATCTGACTGTGCATATCCAAACCACAGCCACACTACTGAAGCTGAGTGTCTTTTTTAGCACCAGCTCCTCATCCACTATGATGCGAGCGTCACACGTCACACCACATCTCACACAGGAGAGAGACCATCTAACATGAAGTCATCCTGTTTGTGAACATAGTGTGGATCCACGTTATTAGGGTAGACCAGGTACAAGAGGGACAATGGTAAAATGTCACAATCTATACAATTCTTCATCATCTTCAAGATCATGAGTGACATAAAATCGCCCGCCCCATACAGAAGAAACAAGATAAAAAGAGCTAGGCTAGTTGTTTACCTCTGCTTCTAGTCTTTACGCTAAGATAAGCTAAACTGACTGAAGCTTCATGTTGAATGGACAGATATCATGTCATTCACGCAAACATGTGAGACTTGAGAGATGGTCACCCTCCTCCTCAACGTCCCCTCCACTCCCCTCCCCTCCCCTCCCCTCCCCCCATTTCAAGAGTGTCTGCCTCTCAAATGTGGTAGCACATTGATGGTGACTCATGTTGTGGTAGCAGCTCTCAGCACGCTGTTTGTGTTTCTCACCGCTTACCCTCCTGCCTTCTCTTGCTCACCGAACACACGCACGTGCACACACACACACACACACACACACACACACACACACACACACACACACACACACACACACCCACACATGTGCACACCCTCACACAGCAGGTCATATATCCTGCATTTGCTCTGAGCAAGGCTTAATCGCATCTCTGTGTTAAAAATCCTGTTAATTGGAGTGACTAGATTTAGAGCGGCAGCAGAGCTTGTGATAATTATTGCAGCAAACACAGACAGAACCTCAGCCACGACGCTTAATCTGAAATTAGGTTATAATCAATAGGTTTAAATGTTGTTTGGTATATAAAATGACAGAAAAAATTACATTTCTGAAAGCATAACCTTGAAGCTATAAACCTGTCTTAACTGTCTCCACAGTGGGGGGATTAAGAGGTTAGGGCAACATGAATAGCAGTGGATAAAGATGGAGGCTATTAAGAGCAGCAGGAGTGGATGGGCCTGTCTGTGGAAACAGAGCCAGCTTCATTTGGCAGGTATTCAACGCTGTTACACTAGCTCTCTAGTTGTCTTCCTCTGGGGCGCAGATAACCTGCACGTCCTCTGATATATCCCTGGGCCTTTGGATTCACACTGAGAGGTGGCTCAGTTGTTAACCTGAAGAAACTAGAGAAACGTTGCCTTCGAGTCCTCCTCGTGAGCCCCTAATTCTGAGTGCTCCTAAGTAGGCTAATATAAAAATACTGCAACACTGCAAATCAGGCACCACAAACTAACACTCCACTCTGCCACCAGTAAGCTGCATATTTACCTTTTTGTATTGTTCAGTGATTAGTTCATAATTCTAATATTTCTAACAGTGCTGTGTGCCTCACACATCATGAAGTCATGGGATTTACAAGCGTCTGTGAACATGGCTTGTGTGTGCCACTCCTCCCTCCATCTTGAACCCCTGAATCACGTGGCTGCTGGTGTGCCAGATGGCCACACTACTGCAGCCAGAGAAGACATATTCAAAAGCAAGCTCCTGAATTAGAAAAAGCATTTTTCATGAATCATCCACATTTATAGGTGACTCTTTCAAACATTAATAAATCTTGAAATTATCCAGTAATGTGGATAACTGCCACAGTCCACACACAATCAGCATTACAGTGAGATTATTACTGCTGAAGTTAAGGTATATTTTAAATATTTTTTTGAGCAGTAAGATCTTCAGCTCATCATGAAGACAACTGACAGTCTGCAGCTGCTATAATCTGCTGTATTAAACAAGCAAATGTAATTCAGTGTTTTTTTACACGTGTGTATGGATGTGTGTATTCTCAGCGTCACAAATGTGTTGATTTCAATTAAGCTAATTCTTCACTATTCTGTTTGTTGTTTGAAAGGATGTTAGCTAGCCATTAGTGCAATGATGGCAGGGATGTAAATCACGGCATCCACATGCTCACGCTCATACATGTGTGTCCTTGTTGCTTATAATAACATCACAGTACTGATGACCCACAAGTCCATAAGGTACCTTTAATTTACAGTACAAAATACCTTCACTTTATGGCTGAAGACAGAAAGAGGGTATGGTTGCGACAACGCATATTAAGCTTTCAGATTTTTGTCACACCCAAAAACTGCTAATCTTCTTAGCAATGGTTCTTCTTTGTTCACTGTAATTATCCGAACGCCTTGAAAACTTGAGGCAGCAGACTCACATCTCCATCCCCTCCTCTGCACCATCCGGCTCCTGTCCAAAAAAAAGGACACTCGATCGGATCCTTGCACAAGTCCTATGTCTTGCCAGACCTCTGGAGACACTTGTCTACTATTGTGCTGTTATATTACTTCTTTCAGACTTTAATGACCATAGAGTCAGTGGTTTGTGACCAAACAGACCATTTGGTCACAATCCATCCATCTTGAACTCTAAGGAAACAAGTTCTAGGTTAGTTTGATGTTAAAGAGACTAATCTAAGAATTCCTATAAACACTTAAAAAAGCATCAGAGTTCGTACTGGCAACCCAGACTTTCATAACATTTTTTATTTCTATTTATGATGCCTTTCATCCACAAAAAAGACTGGAGCACCTGATTCTGTCCTAATGCTGTCTGATCAGTTTTTTCTCTGTCTCTCTGTCTGGGGCTTTTGGGTCAAAGCGTGAGCGGCTTACTGCCCTGCTGCTCTCTGGATGTCAGTTGAACTGGATCAACAGACCAATACACATTTGGCTGTCAGTGGCACAATCTATAAGGGATTATTTTTAGACCATGGAAACATATTTGTCAAGAAATGTCCAGATGTAGCACTGGAGTAGGGTGATAATCTAATCCTGTCATTGGTACAGTGTTCGGTGGGTACAGTGAAACAATAACCCTAATAAAAGGCTAATTCATGTTGTGTGCATGATGTTGCTCTGACATATCTGACTGACCAACTCCATTATGTAATGGATGTCTCATCTGATCATATTTCTGGTTAGTAGCTCCATGGATTAGAGCCACACACCCAGAAATAAAACAAAAAATGTATATAATCAATAATATAAAGATACTAAATACACGTGACTGTGGTTGACACAGTATATGTGCAATTAATATAAATATTTGTGACAGATTACATGAGGGAAGGAGGATCTTTGAACTGGAGGCTAATCATGAAGATGAGTGATTTAATTCAATTCTAAAAATCCAGTTTAAAATATAAACCTGGATGTGCTATATTAATATTGATATACTGTACTGAAATCTCAGAAAAGCACACATATGGTATGATGGCTGTAATGAATACTGATGTGTGATATGGTATAACAGTAGAAAGTATAGGGGTGGATGTCATGATCCTCTGTGTGAAAGAGGAAAGAACAGCCTGCCAACAGGTTTCACTCTCATGGAGTAATTTGTCTCCAAGTAGCCACTCAAACAATGGCAGCACAACTACTTTTTTCAGTGTCTGCCAAGCAGCCCTTCAGGTAAATGCTCGTCGTAGGACGTCGCACAATTTCCCTGAGGCTGTTGCTCCGATGTGAAATTAATTCACCTTTCACATAAAATGAACCGGTTCGTTAAATAAGTAAAACAAACCCCTGACTTCTATTTAAGCTATTCCTAGATGGCTCTCAATTTATGGCTACACTATACTCTCCTGAGAGTCTGTGTGTTTTGACATTAACAACAAACTACACAAGTGCCACTCTGAAGTTTCATACCACTCATACTGATGTCAATCAAAAGACAGCAAACAAGTAAAATTAATAGTTTGGCTTTGCAGGATAAGGGGACGCTGACTTTCCAATGATTTCAGTCAGACCAGACCAAGCAAGGTTGCAGCAGGAAAACCACGGAGTGCATGGAGGTGAGCAAGAGACAGAATCTGCTAAAATTACATCTTGTCTTGAGCAATAAGTGATGTGTGCAAGATTTTCTTTTTAAAATAAGATGTAATAGAGCAAGAGGTTGAAGTTGAGAATGTAAATATGCTGCGTCTGATAATGGATTATAGGGTGATGCATTGTTACCAGTCGTGACAGTGTATGGCTGCTATAGTTTTCACTGTGTGTGTGTATGAGGCAGTTTTCAGTGATTTGCTAGGTGGTGATGTGTGACAGATTTGTCAGCATGGTCACGGTACAACCATGATACAGTCATGAACCTTTAGAGGTGTGTAGATGAGTATTAAGGCTGAGTTTGAAGATGGGTGTGGTCAGACCCATGAGTCCTGAGTACTCATTTAATAACGTAGTGATGATTACTGAGGACACATGTTGAGGGCGTCATTGCTGATGTTAAGTTTACATTTGGCTCAGCTGTGCAGTCAGTCCTTGTATCTTTTATAAAAACTACTGAGTCTGGTGACCAGGAAAATAAGGTGTGGAAGAGAAGAGCTCTTGCACCGACAGAGTGCTGACACACACTTTGGCAAGTGGTTGAGCTTTCCACTTTGTTGTGCGATGGTTTAATGAAACTCATCATTCAATTATATTTTTTAGTCTGGACACGAACCGACATTTGGATTCATGTCCTCCACTGGGATCAGGATTGCCAACTTGAACTCGATGCCTTTTCCTCAGACAGACTAAGAAATGTCTGATGATGATGGCTCATATCATGTGACACAACAGTGCATTCATGGTGTAGCTGAGTCCTCTGAACTGTTCAAAGCTCCTCCTTCCTCCTGTCTTTATATTATCTCCACTATAATTTCTCCAACCAGTCTTCTGGTTGAAATGTGGGTCTTTGTTTCTCATAGTTTATTATGTGTATTCTTGATCTTCTTCATACCATGTTTGTCTTCACCATTGACTGTATATAAAGACAGACATCGCCTCTGTGGCACTGTTTCTGAAGGGCTGCTCTGCTGTCCCCCACTATCTTGCCAGTGCCTGACTTCAAAATCAAAAATGGGCAAAGAGGTGGGAAATGTGTGGAGCTGAAACTTTGGTGAATGCCAGTTTGTGGAGAGCATATGATCCCACACCTGTCACTCAAAGCCTGCACAGTTGGCATGAAGGGCAAAAGTAGCTATAAAGACCAAAACAGGTTTTTCTACCAGGCTGTAAACATGTTTATCTCCACTGCCTCTGAGCATTGTAACATGACAGTCAATGAGGATTGACTCTGTAGTATTTGGCTTAATCTGGTCGTCTGGGCTTAATTTTACAGCCTCGGAACTTGGTCTGCACCTGCTAATAGATTTTAGCAAGCTATTGCTAATAAAGTTGTTTTAACAGCCAAATTCAGTATCTGCTTTAAAACATGATAAACTAAGCAAACACCAACATTAATTTAATTTGTGCTGGACCTTAAGCAGGGAGCTTTTTTTTTTTTTTCAATGGACGTACTGCTTTATTATTTAGCCGTTATTTAGTTATTTGTCACTGTCAGGTACATTACCTGACATTACCAATGGGGTCAAAGGTCTTAGAGCTAATGGTGGCTGATATTTACTTTGTGGTAGAGGAGCCATATGTTGTATATATCATTATTTTTGAATTTAATATTTTGTTATAAACCTTTTCTACTATTCTCTGGCGGGAGAGGAGCTGGAGTGAGCGGTTTTATTTCCATGGATGTTCTGCTTTATTATTTGTCATTGTTAGCAGAATTGAGCTAATTCGAAAGGACGGGTAAAATGGAGACACGTGAAGATTCGTGGTCAAGCTGAGAAGGGGAGAGAGAGAGTTATTGTATTAGTTATTGTCAGACTGTTTTCCGCCTGGTCTATCTAGTCAGAGAGATGGTGAGGATGTGCTGGTGGCAGCAGTGGAGGACGAGCCTCGGTCAAGGAAGGTGAAGGAGTTGGAGAGCAGTAACAGGAGCAGCCGAGCTTGAGGAAAGAGTGGAAGAATGTCTTCATCCTTCATCTTGGACTGAGGGCAGACTGGACGCTACAGTGACTCCCTACTGCCTCTAAGGGTACAGGGTGAAATTATGACCAGGGTAGCTGGTTAGCAAACTAACTTCAGTGGATATCGCTGCAGCACAATACAAAGGCGTCTTTGATGTAGCATCAAAACTCTTTGTTTTTGTTTGTGTTGTGTGTGTTCATTTTTGGGCATTTTAAACACTTACATATTGCCCCTTCAAATAATCATTTCTTTTGTTGTGTTGGACATTTAACTGCATCCTGATTGCGATGAGCCAACAAATCTGCTAACTGCACCAAGAAACAGTGACAATATACTGTACGCTGGCCGTGCCACACAGCGATCATAACGGACGGGATGCCAGGCAAAAGCCTCTGTGTTTAGTCATAACAACAACACTTTTAACCTTTTCAATAATGCATTCACCAGTGGGCTACTGGAGCAGCATGGGAGGGCCAGACTCCAGTCAGTGGGTAGCACGAGGATGCTCCTCTACCCGCCACGATGGGTGGAGAAGCCCTGCTGTAAATGGGTGATAGGTTTGTTCAGTTGAGGTCGGTGGTGTGCGTGTGCGTGTGGTTGTGTAGGCACACACTGTGACTGAGGAACCCCTCCAAGCACATTCTCACAGGCTGGAGGAATGAATGGGGGAGGCAACCATCATGGTAGTTGGTGCATGGCCTAGTTGTGCATGAGGATGGATGGATGGAGGGTCACAGTAGACAGACAGACAGACAGACAGACAGATAGACAGATAGACAGATAGATAGATAGATAGATAGATAGATAGATAGATAGATAGATAGATAGATACTCACATTCCAGGTGCTTTTTCTTTGGAGCTGTCTGTTCATGTGTGGTGGCTTTGCACACAGCTCGGGACACCTCGGATCCCGTCAGGCTGTACTGCGCCGCGGCGATGCGGTCCGTCAGCGTCTGACCCGACATCTTCTCTCCGTGGAGCTCAACCTCGACTATCAAGCGTCCAATATGGTCCTACCCCCCCCCTCCCGACACCGAACTGAACCAGCAGCTTCAGTGAGACCAGCTGCTCTCGATTACCCCTCAGCTCCACAGCACTAGAAAAGAAATAGTGGCAGACTTTCTGTCAACTGAGCGGAGCAGCGAAACAATAGTGAAAGTGTCCGATTGTCACTCAGTTGTGTTTCTGGAACAATCATGAACTGACTTTCTCCCCTGAAGGCCAGCACCCTCTGGAAACGATGCTCTCACAGGCAGAAGAAGCGAAAATATCCAGATGAAAAATCCTACTCCAGGTTTCCCTTCTCCGTTCTTCTTAGTGTCGGCGTTATCGTTGAGCAGCCTCCCTGACAAAGCGCTGCTCTCCGGATGATGCAGCCTCCCCCCTCCCTGTCTTCCCTCCTCCCGTCTCCTGGATAATCCTCACCACCAGCAGCAGCAGCCCGACGGTCCGTGTGTATCAGCGGGGCGTGCGGGGAAACATCAGGCCCTGGCTGGCATCACCACCCCCCACCACCCACTGCAGCGGCTCGTTCCTCCTCCTGTCCGGCTGGACGCTCCCTCTCTGCTGCGGCCCACCGTCAGCCTGCGAGCCCCGGCGATGCGCGCTTCACACCGGGTTGTTGGATGGCGGTGCTTTCAGAGGGTTTACATCCTCTTGTTTATTTAATTATTAATACATTTATATTTCTCACGACGCCCCGCCCCCCCTCAGGAGTCATGTGACGCAGTATTACCAACCCTGCGGCTGGCTTTTCCATCGCGAGAGCCGAGACGAGACGAGACAACGATGGAGGTTGCGAGCGTGAGAGGACGTGAGGGGTTAATAAACCCAGCTTGGTGCTCGTCATGCTGCCATCACACTACGAAGGTCGTGCGAAGCTTCACTACAAACAAGAGGCAAAAACATGACACGGGGCTGCAGCGCTGGTCCCTGTCCATGGTGCTGATATCGGCTCTGGCAGCTCTGCTTTGACTGGAGTCACCTTTGACATACAATGCTGATTGTATATCAATGCATAGGTCACATATAAGTTTATATATATATTTATGAATAAAACGCATACATAACGCTGACAGTACTTCTTGCCTAGCTCATTAATAACTAATTTATTAATATTTTCACACCATTGTGCATTTACTTTCACTTAAAAAGATCTGTGCCTCCTCTATAATTAGATCATAGGGTCAATCACTCACACCATCTAATGTGATAAAATCTCTAATGCAGAGTAGATCATTGCCTGAAGCTCAGTATGTCTTTGCCTATCCAGCCATTTTGCAATTTTACATCTGCACATTTAAACTCACAAACATAATCTTTCCTGATGGACGGGCAGTTATTTCATCAGGCTAAATGATAAGTGTAAGTGTATTTTAAATGTCATGAGGAGAGTGACACAGTCCATGTAACCCTCCCGTTAGAAATCTTTATTTTATTAAGTCACATCGATATGGAATGGCACAGCATCTTCACTCTGTTCCAAAGGACTCACGTAAAATGTTAAAAGTCAGTCATCAAAGCTGCTCCATATATACAAAAAATTAAAATTAAATACAATAGCTTTTGAAAAGTAAAATAATCATTATAAATACAAAAAAATGTACAAACTATTTTCCCCCATTTGTATTCCCTTCTTAATGTACAGGTTGAGGTTTTTCACTAGTGTTGATCAGTCACGTGTTAATCCCCATGTTCCTCCCCTTGCTGTGTTCTCACGTCTTGATAAGTCCCTCTAGAAAGTCTTTTTCCACCATCTCCTCAATGTTTTGTCGAGCCTGACTCCAAAAGACTTTCTGGCTCTCCAGTTTGTGGCCCTCCTTGTGGCCAGGGAAAGAGGAGTTAGCAGGGTTGTGGGTGTAGGCGGGACCTGAGCGGCTGCTGGCCTTGCTGTTGAACACCTGGCTGAGCAGGTTGAAGAAGGGTAACAGCTGCTCCATGCTTCGGATCACATACAGGGTCAGCATTAGGTGACCTGGCTCCCAGGACAGGGTTCGGGTGGAGCAGTCCTCCTCTGGGTTTTTCTAAGGAAAGTGAAATAGATTGAACAGATTACTATAAAGTACAAAGCAGAAAAATAAATGTGCTCTTCTGCTGGTGAAAGGAGCTGCAGTATGAATGAAATGGGCTGTATCATAAAATAAATGGTGTCCTTTAATGAGGGTTTTCCTCAACAGACACTTTGTAAGAGACAGTCATGTCTCTCCATCACTTAATAACCTTGTGTAGACAGGAGGAGGATGAGATACCTTAGCTCGTTTTCTCAGAAGCTTGGCCAGTCGGACCACGTACGGTTTAAACTCTCTCTGATGAGTCCCCTGACGTCTCACTTCCAATCCCGAATCATCTGAAGCTTCTGGGATGAAGGCCCAGCGATACCTGTAGCGAGGCAGAATTAACACTATTTTGATCTATTTTAAGAGCCACCAAAGCATAACAGGAGTGTCATCTAAATATCTTATTCACATACCCATTCAAAAACACACCACATACTCATTCTTCCATTCAAAGTTGTCACCAAAAACACATGTACACAATTGTTTCCCTGACCCAGCTGTCACATGCAAAGCCTATTATGACCCATGCTTGTATGTACTGACATTTGGAACTGAGGCAGGCTCTCTGGAGGCAGAGCCAAGGCCAGATCAAGGAGCTTGCAGGCAGACAGGTAGAGGTTGAGCCAGCGCTGGCTGTTGTAGGAGGTGGAGAAGCCGTTCCCCCCGGAATAGGTGGTCTCCAGCCCAGCCACAGACGGTCCTGATGTCCTAAAGATAAACAGGAGAAGATGAATCATTTAAGTCAGACAGGGGAAGTCATTCTTGATGTTCATTTGATGCTGTAATCCAGTCAACAGATACCTTGATATGTCTTCATCTGCTGTTAGTTCCTGCTCCATCAATAGAAACACCTGAACCTACAGAAACATTTGAGAGTAATAATTAGTGTGTGAGCAAATTTATGAAATCATTACAGATAGTGAATGCAGTCAGTGACAGCTAGTACTCACCAGTTCGGTGATCATGGTGGGCCACAGGGAGGTGAGGTGTTGAGGTGACATGCGCAGCAGCAGCACTCTGAAGAACAGGAACACCTGAGCGTGGAGGATGGGCACCTGAGGCAGACGCAGGCTTTCCACCAGACGCTCTGAACACACACATGCATCTACGTTTGGTAATGGCTCAGTGAATGCGTTAAAACATGGAGGTTAACAACTAAAAGCTTTATCTGTCAGTATGGATTTGTCATACAGGGTTTTCAAGTGGTAGATAATACAATGTGTAGCTATATTGGAGATCTCCAGCACTTGTTAACCCCAGCCTCCAACAACCCTGTCAACACTAACTTGGATGTATGACTTGGCTGATTTAGCACAGTCCATTAGGCTTCATTTTATCTGCTGCTTGTTGTGGGAAATGGTCCCCCAAAGCAAAGGTGTTAAGTGCTGCTCCATGTCCCTGAGTGTAGTGTTTACCTTGTATGTCTGGCAGGTATTTCTGGTACTGGTCCACTTCGCTACTGTAGATAGTGAAAGCCAGTCGTTTGAGTAACATGGCCCTTTGTTCCAGCTCAGCGTCTCTGTTGGTGAACAGACTCAGAGAGCTGCTCTGAGCTACAGCCACCCGGGCTGGAGAGGGAAACACATGCAGTCTTTAGTCGTCTATGTCCCATTCTTTAAACTCTTAATAGGCTTGAACTATATGACATTAGCATATTTTTCTTGCTGCAGATTTAATTGGAGTGAAAATAAAAGTGCTTGATAAATCAAGACCTATCTGAGATGAGACATGAAAAAAATTCTGCAAGTGTCAATTAGGAAAATATGATGTGGTAAATGGTCTGTAACCACACAGAATGATAAGATTTACACTTATTTATAAACTAGACTGTATTATAGAACCATAAGGCTTACTCATGAGGTCTCTGAATGTGGTCTTGTCGTGAGTCATCAGGTGGTCAATGATGGCTCTCCAGCTGAAAAATGAGAGAATGATGTTCCATAAACATACTGGGACAAATTAACAGACACAACCCTTCATAACATGTGCCATTACAAAGTTATGTTAAAAGATTAGTTAAATGCTTGACTGGTGCCCCTGAAGTTAATTTCTGCAGCTGGGAGTAGACTGTGTGGACAGTTCTCTAACATAGCTTTAAAGACACTACTGTATTAGTGCATTTTGAACAAATACCTGAATATCTAAGCTTTTTGTATGATGGGATGATTATGATGGGTTGGATTTGTGGGAGAAAACACATTTCTATTTGCATACTTGATGTGGTGATAGCAGATTAAACCAAGGGAGAACAAAGACTAAACTGGACTTGTATGTATGATCTTATGGACATGAAGAAAAGTGATATTGTTATTACTGATAATTACAACATTACTTTAAAATGTTGTTTCATCTAATTCATCAAAATTTTAATTACATCTTCTACATCCTGCACCTCGATCTCAATGTAATCATTTAGGCTATAAGTTAACAGGAGCTATTAAAGTAGTCACCCACACACAGTCCTTTTCCCTCCCCTACTCACTGACTGACGCAGGAGGAGTCCATCTGGAAGAAGGTGTGGTCCATGAAGAGGTCGAAGGCCTCTTTCTTCCAGGCACGGCGTGTGTACTGGTACCCACTTAGGCTGCTCAACAGTTGGATGCAGGCCCGGTAGCTGGGGGCGTTGTGAGCACTGCCAGAAGAAACAGGAAACATTACACTTTCAAATTCCAAACATGCCTGAGATCAACTACGATTCATTTTCACACTTGGCAGTTCACTGCACCACATCCTTGGCAGTCACATGAAAGGATTTTATTTTTCCCCTTTTATTGACATTTTAATGCATTTCAATTTTATTGGGTGAAAAAATGCTAGAGTTAAAGTTAAACACATTGTTAAAGGATATTACAATGAAAACAAGGCTTGTTCACACCTGTGGTTGCGGAGGTAGGGCACTACATAGTGCATGATATTAACCAGCAGGGGGATCACCCTCTCCTTCTCATCACTGTAGAAGACCATGTCCAACAGATGAGCCAGAACCTGACAAATAAATTCAGCATTGCTTATGTTAGTCCCATATGTTTTCAGTAAGCATGGTAAAACTGACTGATGATCTTACAAATTATTATTAGAAAGAAGTCATGAATCTCTAAATATGGAGTAACTGCTTCCAGATTATAAATGTATCTCATCAAACTGACTTCTCAGATACCTTGCAGCTGTAAAACTCGTAAAGAAACTTAGGAAACTCAACTGAGATGGTAAATGTACTGACCATCTACACCGATATCCAACCATCCAATTATTAGTAAGATACTTTCAGGCACTTTCAACGATAGTTTCAGTGTAAAACATCCTGGAGGAATTTCAGTCAAGCTTGAGCGTAGCATTTGATACTATTGACTCTGATATCCAAATCAATCAGTCTCAAAAAGTTAGTTGGTCTTTCTGACTGTGTAATAAACTGGCTCAAAATATCAAAAGGAGAAGGATTTAAAGTCATAAGGATTATGTGTCTGAACATGACATCTGTTTTGGGGTTGTACAAGGGAGCTGTCTCAATTATTACTCTCACTACACATGCTGCCACTGGGTGACATCATTAGAGGACAATACAATATATATTCCCATAGTTATGACAAATAACTATATATCTCTGCTGAACCAAATCCTTCTAGTCAGCCTTAAAACAAAAAGAGTGATGCTGTTTAATAACCTGGAGAAATTGACTCCCTCCCTTAAATCCGAGGTGTCCAGACTAGATTCAGATCTATGTTTACAAAACACAAGACAAAAACACTTTTTCCACCTTTCCACCTAGAAACAGGCAGAGCTAAGGTGCAACAATTTAGAAATCCAATAGATTCTGGAAGAATGGATGGCTTTATTTCAAGCTGTAAGCTGTAATTTATTTTTGTGGGTTTCATCTTATGTTGCATTCTATGTATTTTATTTTTATTTTTATCTTCAACTTATTTTTATTATTATCTCGTTTTATTTTTTATCTTATGTTCTTCTAATCATGAGATTTCTCTCTCTGTTTTCATGTTCATTCATGTCTTCTCAATGTGAAGCAATTGGTGCATGTAATTTATTTATTTCAAAGCACTTTGAGCTGCATTTCTTATATAAAAAGGTGCAATGCAGTTTTCCATCGTCCATTATTCCATTATTATTATAATTAGTTATTACTTTGATTTCTCAGATGACAAACAAAATACAGACACCAAATGTATAATATACATCCACAAATAAACCAATTAACAAATAAAGCTGTAAGAGCAGTAAAGCACGGGCAAAATAACAGCTGAGGTAGACAAATGTGGCACAGGATTTCAATTGTCCAGCTCAGCACATTCACAGCACACAGCACTAAATCCAACAGACTGATTTATTGGTTTACTAATAATGATTTATATCAGAGGTGGAGAGGTGGTTGTAAATCAGCTGTGTGGAGCTCAGTTGTGATGCATGTAGTTAATGTACTGGGGGGCCGTGCCTACAACCAACAGCCCTAAACATTGTCGATGAATGTGAGTTAGAGTAGCCTGAGATATAATCAAGATGAAGAATGGAAACAACTGGCAGAGCCACTAACTGATGGCCTGAGAAACACTAAGAAAGAAGTGGGAAGCAGGAGGGGTTGAGCTGAATCACAGAGACATGAGTGTTTTACCTCAGCCAACAGTGTGAGGGCATGAACACTGTATACTGATGGAGTGAAGCTGGAGGCCTCCATCACTGTGAGCATTAAATCTATAAAACACACATACCAAACATTAACAGCAGCTACATAGCAGAAAAATATTAATGCTGCCATGCTGAATGCTTTTTGTAATGCAAGTAGACAGAAGAATCAAGAGTGCTCTGTTCTGATCCCTCACACAGTTTCAAAACCTCATATTCAGATTAATTATTACAGTTGTTTCAGATTACATCAATCCCTGAGATTAAAATATAACTCTAGTACAAACAGAAAAATTACCTCTCTCTTCCCAAAATACTAGAGACTACCCCAAATACAAAATTGAACCACTAATTGACAATCAACTGATCAAATACCAGGAGAGATATCAAAGTAAACTCAGCAGGGAATCAATCCAAGCCTGTTGATGTCAGTTGAATCAGACAGCAACATTTATTTCTATACATATATTTTTGTGTAAAATTGATTTAAAATGCATTTACACTTAACTTTTAATAGGGTCAAAATGAGTATCTGAGCACCTTTAAACTTGAATTTACAAACTATAACTGATTACACTATTAACACCCAGATATATCTCCTAGGTGTTCATCCAATGTGTAAATAACTAAAGAACAATACATATATTGTTTGATTTTGTAGTGAATGAAAGTAACACACCTTCAACATCAGCTTCCAGGCTGGTTCCATCCACAACTATCTGAGGAGAAGCCTTCACCTCCAGGTTTCTCCTCAGCCATGTGGTTTGCTCTAGAGAGGAGCCTGCAATGGTCCCAATGGCTTCCACAACTTTGTGGGTCACGTCCTGAATACACAAAGAATATTCTTTTCTAGTCAGGTAAGACTTTTGTAATTCTTTCTACAACCCTTGACCGTAGATCATGAAAAAAACATTAACATGCCATTAAAATTATATAAAAACTATATAATGGCATGGCCAATAAAATGAGAAAAATATATTATCTAAGTTGATTAGTGGTTTAGGCAATCACCTGTAGCTCCCTTTGGTCCTTCTTGCTCTCCAGGTTAGGGTTCTTCAAAATGAACTCATTCAGAACTCTAGAGAAAAGAAAGAAAAATAAGCCATATTACATAAATTAAAATATAGTTGGTGTTGCCGCTACAGCCTTATTTACTCAAATCCTCAACGCGACCAGTTAATTATGAGCTAACATACAAATACTGACAAACTTAATTATATTTGTACAACTGATTCCCCAGAGGTTGTGACAATATAAAGACACCTTTACAACAACTAAAAAGACAGACTAACCCCAGTATAAGAAACTGTCCAGGCGCAGGCAGGCCTAACTGTACAGAGTCCTTCAGCAGTGCCAGCAGAGACGGCCAGCTGTCAACTAAACTGGACACAGGGATTCTAGGACAGAAACAGGGTCAAGTCAAGAACACAAAGTAAAAAGTTTCAGTGGTTAGAAGGCTCTGAACCAATGAGACTTTATGGAGGTTAGGCAGATTAAAACAATGATCAAAGTTAAATGACAAAGATAAATAATAAATAAATATATACCAATACTACTGTAAAACAGTGGTCTCACCTCTGGACATATGCATAGAAGAACTGCAGCATGCAGACCTCCAAAGACAGGTGCTTCTGTAGGTGTAGTGAGGAAATACAATGAATGACAATGAACAAGATAAAACCTTGTTAAAAGAAAAACTGAACAAAATTCACAATATTTTACAAAATTAAAAGGCATAATTAGCGTGTAATCTAATACTACAACCTTTATGCTTTATTCTATTGCTGTTTATTGCTGATTTAGAAAATTTGTGATGTGGCTCTGCAGCTCTGCAGTGTGTAATAGCCTTTTGCTGAGGAGTCAGATGATGATGATGATGATGATGGGGATTAAGCCATTTAAGATACAGTAAGTAATACTACACTTACAATAGCTGGTATCAGCACCAAAAAAGAAACACAAACCTTGTCCTTTGCAATGGCAGGGGGCTGTTTCAGAACCTCTTTGACTGTCTGCATGACTGTCTCAGTGCGCATGGCGCTCACTGAACGAACCAGCTCGACCAGCAGCAGCTGCTCTTCACTGGCTAGAGGGATCACCTGAAAGACAGCGTACAGCGTAAATACATGTCAATGGTACAGGTGTACTGTAATAGCTTCACTCAAAATGAAACACACCTAGTTTAAAATAACATCTCTATACATGTGCTGCAAATTATTCTTTTTTTCATGGACCTTAATAGCAAAAATAAAAAGCACAGCTATCATTATTCAAAGATTATTTTTAAAGCATCTCTTCCAGGAATCACATTAGTGGGAGGTTGGGATGTAAAGTCCTGTTATATTTCATTCCATAACTTTTACACATTCTACTATACTACACTTCAAGGTAAAAAAAAACAGATTTAAATGGTGGTCAACATTGAAAGGGTGGGCACCCACCTTATTTCTGACTGGAGTCTTGACCTGTTTCCTCTCGTTCCAGACATAAGCAATCGCTGCCATGAAGTGAGCGCCATGGTTCATGGAGATTGGACCCAGCAGCTCTAGAATTTGCTGACGGAGGTTCTGTGGGCCAGATTTAAGTGAGGTTAGACCTAAACAGCTGAATAGTTAGTAGGTAACAACTTTAGTTACACTGTACTACAGACAGTTTATGAGGAAAAACACAACTGAATGCAGTGTTATATGCTCAAAATTCTGGGGAGACATTTAATTTTCAGACATGTATCACATGCTACCTTCCACGTGCATTCAGTTAAAACATTATAATTAATGTTGTACTGCCCACTACCCAATCTAAAATGCTTATACTGACACAACATGGAAGCTAGTTGCTAATGTAAGTTAGGTACATTATTTGGCCTTTAATTGTTCCTCCTTTGGGGATACAGGCCTTGCAATAATTACAAATTATGTTCTGTGTAGGATAAAAATCCCTGTATTATCTGAGGGGAAATTACATTACCAGCCCCCCTCCGGAAAAAACTAATTCTATCTGGACAAGCTGAATAACTATTTGAAGAAAAATACAGATCTGTATTTGCTGAATTGGCCCTTACTATCAGTAATAAGATTCTGTTCAGACCATTAATGCAAGTATTCTGTACAGAGTAATTAGGCTAGGCTGCCCACATGTTTAGATTAACCCTGGGACAGCTTTGTAGTTTCCTGGTCTACACCGACGTCATATTTTAAATCATGCCCTTAAAAACATATTTTACTTCATCACATGTGCTATTTGTTTGCCATTATATTTTTGTGGATGAAAAGGTACAAAGCCAATCTTGCTATCACAGACACCTACTCTCATTTCTTTGTTTGTTCAGATATCGTACTTACTCAACTATCAGAGCATTTGTTGAATTATTGGGGCTGTTTAAACATTTAACAAATCTTCCTTTGAATCTATTATTGAGTCTTTGATGGGAAAACTCATGTTGCCACATGTACCTTAGTGGAGCCCAGGTTGATATTGGAAGTGGAGGCAGCAGAGGCAGCAGCTGGCTTGTCAGAGTTGTCAGCCTGGTGGAGGACACTCCACAGCAGGGTGACAGATGACATGATGGTATGGAGGATGGACAGTATACCTGAACGAGCTTCAGCCAGGTGCTTTTGGTCAACACTTACTTGTAACTGAGAAGGCAAAGACGGCAACAAAAGTACCTTAGGTAAAATACTTTACAATACAATTAAATACAATGTCAACCATGTCTTGATATATATAAAAACTGAAAAATGTACCTAAAGAGTTAAAAAAATACAGCAAGAGAGGCCTGTATTCAGAATTGCTACATATGAAAAGTCCTTGTATGAGTTTTAAACTGCTAAAATAACTTGGCATACAGCACCCTCACCTGGTGGTACTGGGAAGTGGGATCCAACAGGCAGTAATGGATGATAGCTGTTATCCCCTCCAACACTGTCAGAATCAGGTCAGGAGGGATGCAGAGAGCCATCCACTGAGGTCTGCAAGAATGTTGAATGTTATACATTAAGCACAATTGGTGCATTTGAAGGATGATGTATGATGATAATGTATTAGAGGCAAAACTGCATCTGAGGTTCAACAGTGCCATCTGGTGACCAAACTCTTGCTATTACACTGCATGTTGTAATAGCCTGCGGTTACCTTAATGGTATGTGATATCAAAACAATCCATGGAGATGTCATTACCTGGTGTCAGTTACCCCAGTCTCATAGCGGTACTGCTGAAGAAGATTGTCCAGGTTCCTGCACAGCTGGAGAGTGACAGATGCCACTACCCTCCTCAGCACCCTCCCCATGTATGGCAGGGTGGCTGTTATGAGCCCAATCCACTGGGGGTGCATCTTACATGCATGGTGCTGATGAAGTGCCCTGATCACTGCACAAAGGAACATACCCTGTGCTGTGATAGGCTGTCCATGGAGGTACTGCAGTGATGTCATTGGCTGCTGAGGGTTGACATGCTCCACTTCCCCACCAAGAATCTCAAACCCTGCCCCAGGACCACCTCCTGTTCCTCCACTTCCTGCACCTCCTCCCACAGGTACCCCTTCTCCTCCTTCATCAGCCGGCACCAAGACTCTGTGCTCAAGTACAACAAGGCTCTGCAACAGTCTTAACAACTGTGACTGGACTGCGCTACAGCTGTCAATCTGGTCTTCTGACAGGTTGATCACACTGTCTTCTGACAGACCCTCCTCCACTGTGGCCATGTTGACACCTGACACTCGCTGCTCATGCCATTTCTGGGCACTGAATATGGAGGAGAGGAGGCAATGGAGAACCACCTTTTGAACTTTGCACTTAGAGAGGACATCACTGATAAAACTAGCAAAACCCTTAGCTGATCCACCTGTGACTTTGGCTAGCTCACTGAAGAGGAGAGCTAAGACCTCCACACTGGTCAGTTGCATGGCTCGGTTTCCTGCCAAGTCCTGAGGGCCTGCTGCCAAGTGGGCAGAGTAATAACTTCTTAGGAAATAGAGACAAAGTGAGATGATGATCTCCAGGTACATGGCGCTGCGAAATGAGTGGGAGTGGGAGTCCTGGGGGATGGGGCAGTAGAAGTCTTTGCCCATGACGGAGACCCGGTGACGTGCTAGGAGGTTTTGGAGCAAAGAGAGCTGTGGAGTGTAGGTATTGTTGATGCTGGTGGTGGAGATGGCACTTACAAACCCTGAGGGAGCAGCTTTCAGCATGGCTGCAATGGCTGACAGGGCGTGGAGGGCCCGGGAGGAGTCATACAGCTGCAGGTAGAGCAGGACATGCTGGTAGAGAGGATGGATGTTAAAACGAGGTGGGGCAGAGGAAGATCTGCGTCCTGTGACACTGCCACCCCCAACAGTCCCACCAGGGCCCCCGCTGGGTGACCCAGTGTCACTCTCAATCTCTGATACCTCACCTTCCCCACAGCTGTACCAGTTCTCTAGATCCAGGCTGTCCCCAAAGAAAATACTTGGTGGCCGCAGTTTCTCCGCTTGAATTGCTGCCTTTCTCTGTCTCTCCTCCTCTTTCCTCTTGGTTTTCTTGGTTTTAGGCTTTGCCCCTGGAGATTTGTCTGCCAGCCTCTCCATGATTTTCCCTTTAAGGCTGAGCTGGGTGCTACTATGGCTACGCTTACGGGCTTGAGGGTCATCCACCTGCAGGTTGTGGTCTGGAGCGGCTAGATCAGAGTTGTCTGGTAACATGACGATGGAAGGTGATGAACTATGACGGGTAATACCGTCTTTGTGTTGCTCCTCTGCAGATACATCAGCCGGCGTGACAGAGAAGAACTCCAGCGTGCCACCAGCCAGCATCTCAGGCAGAGTTTGGTGGCTGGAGCCAGGAGGAGGACCACAGTCAAGACGAGGACCAGTGGAGGTATCTGAGGAAGTGCTGTCTGTGTCTGTCTGCGGCCAGTTTTCAGGTTGAGATGAAACTTCAAGAGATCCTTCGTCAACTAAACTCAGAACCCTGTCTATTAGCTCTTTCATAACAGAAGACACAACTTCTTCTATAGAGTCCTCAAACATGTCATCTGAGGAACCCGTCTGTTGGTCTGAGCCACTGACAGCGCTGTTGACACCCTCTGGTTCCTCAAAACTGCCATTTTCTACTGTAGATGAATGAGAACCACTGGACTCTGAGCCGTGGGGCTCCCCCTGCTGGTCAGCAGGCTGATATTCACCAGCTAGTTGCAAGTTCTCACTGCTCAGGCTCAGTAAGGAAAGGCTGTCACTCAATGGGTTGACAGTCAGACAAAACGGCTCCATGTCACCCATTGCAAGACCTCGAAGCTCCTCTTGTGTTACCCTCTCCCCGTGAATCTGGGAAAAGTCTAATGAAAGGAAGAGTGAGGAAAAATAATTTAAAGTTTAAATAGACAGACACACTACTCATAAGAACAAATAAACTGGATGTACTATAGGACATAGTCATGATCATTACAGAAAGCCAAAATGGTATTTGCTCACTGTCTGAGAAGCCAGAGTCCCTGGTATAGATGGGTTCTGATGGTTCCTGTTCAGGAGGTTCAGGAAAGACCTGAGTCCAGTGCCGCTGGGCTTGTACCCTCTGAATGGACACTCTGTGAGTCTTGGGGTGGAGCATAAGGAGGAGTAGTGGCTCAAGGACACGAGCAATGTCATGTCTCTGAAGGACCTGATTCAACCAAGCCCGACCAACAGCACTAGTACATGGATCCCAATAACTCAGACTGTCAAGCATGATGAAAAGAGATCTGTAGGACAAAGTGAAAAAAGTAGGAAGAGACGAGGGGAAGATAAAGAGAAAAAAAAAATGTCAATTACAGGAAGGGCACTAGATGCAAAACAGACTTGCGTTGAAGGAGGCCCCTTCAAATTAATTGAACACAATTTCCATGTCACCAACAGATCCTGACCTACCTGTCAAATGTGCGACAAAAAGGAGAGGACTTGGTGATGTTCAAATCTCGTGTCAAATGCCACAGTACAGAGAACTTCACATGGGCCTCTAAACGAATTCTCTGAAAGAAATGGTGCTTCATTATGGATTTAATAGTGTGCGTGTTTCTGTTTTGTGTATATGTGGATATGACCTGAAAGGTAACGTGTGCATTGTACCGACCTTGTCTCTGTGCATGAGTTGCTGGCTAATGACGTCCTCACAGATGCTGGAGGAAGGCACCAGGTTGTGGAGCTGGTAGAAAAGCTCCACACTGCGCTGATGGTGCTGAGGTGTTCCTTCACTCAACTGGTCCCACAAGATCAAAGCTACACTCTGAGAAAGATTAGAGATAAAAAAAACAAAAACAACAACAACAACATGAACTAATGACCATCAATAGCTCTACTATAACCTGATGCGAGATCTCTACCTTGAAGAAGTCCGTCTTGTCAGCGATGTACTTTAGGATTCCCTGAGTGAGTGGTGGCCTGATGACGACAGCTACTCGACCCTGGCTTGGGCTCATGGGCTGGGTGGACTCTGTGTTTTCACTAGATGCCACACTCTCAGCAGTCACCATAGCAACTGACTGGGTGAGTCCTACTAGGTCCATGAGCAGGGAGATGGCCACACCTTGCAGGCTAAAGTCACTGGCTAGGCAGCAGGCATCCATCAGTGTCTGGAGCCACACTGGCAGACGGACCTGTTCACTGTCTGCATAGAAACAGGATGGACACACCGTATCTCAGTGTAGTGCATTTTTCTATCCTTTACTCAGGCTTTATTGTCCTTAAAAACAAAAATGCCCATAAAAGCTGTGTCTCAATTTAGGGCCACAAACGCTGATCCAAAATGAGATGGTGTGATCTTCCTATTTATCCTCTGATGCTGTTTTATTTGTCTGCCCCATTCTCTACTTGAAAGCATGCAGTAAATTTTGGGATAAGCTGGATCCTTTGCTGCTCAGGAAATGAAGGCTGCATGTCTCTGCCACATTTGAAGGAGCCAATGAGACAACCTAGTTGCACCACTGTCAAGCACTCAGTCTTCAAATGCAGCATTTAAAGGATACAGCCCCTGAAATGAGACACAGCTAAACTCTCCTGGTCTTCAAATATTCAAATTCAAATATTAAAATATTCAAGTGCCTCCCAGTAAGCACAACAAGAGCATAAAATTAAAGAGTTAAAAGAAAGAGGCCACCCTCATTATCTAAGACATGGTCTTAGTGCTTACCTAACTGTTCTTCATGTGTGGGTGAGGATTTCAGGTTACCCTCTGCAATGTAGACGGGGAAACTGGAACATTCTAGGAAGAGCTGGCAGGCAGCAGTGAAGGCAGCAACACACTCCCTCTGGACCGAACCAGATCCTGAGCATAACTCAGTATAATCACAGTGCTGTGAGCCCTCTGAAACCAGGGGCCCTGCCTGCATAACCTCATTTCTTTCACCCTCAGGTCTGTTGCCCTGCCCAGGGGTAATATATAGGGTGATTAGTCGTAAGAGAAACTGCTGGAAGTGCTCCAGACAGCACTGCATGACTGGTTTGTCCAGAGGCTTGGTCTGAGATGGGCCTGAGGAGCGACGGCCTGTTTTGACTGTTGGGTGGGGATGGGGAATTCGTTCCATTTCCTCTGGGCCATCTCCCTGGTACTGGACAAAGTCTGTGAAGCCACTTTCTGAGGAGCGACTGCTGGTTGGATTTTCCCCATCCTCAAACACCTCCCCACTGCCAGGTAGCTCCAGAGTAGCAGGGAGAGTCTGGACATTCAAATGAAAACAGAGGGGAAAAATTGTTCTGCTATCCTGATAATACAGCCAGGAAATTTAAAAAAGAGCTGACTCTACTGTGATCATGAAAATCTATTAATCTTTCTTTTTGGCACTTACTTTATGAATATAACCTTAGCTCAATGATTCCCTGAAAGTTAGTTATGTTTAAAATATAGTCTAAAATATATTCTAATAGTGAGTATAGAGTATGTGCTTTATTAACGTGTGTGTGTGTGTGTATTTCAGTATGAGAAATGTTTAGCATTTATGCAGTCCAGAAGTCTTGAGAGAAGGGAATCCCTGTTCAACATGCTTTAAAAAAACTATATGTCTGGTTTCCCTAAAGACTCTGCAGAGCCACACAAATGTTCTCAATTACCCTGTCTGATTAGTCAGGTTAAAGTTGGGGAAGATGCACAGGGAATTACACAACGTCAAACTCTGTACTAATAACAATGATAAAGATCCAACAAAACCAGCAGGAGCACGAGGGAGTGCACACAGTCCTGATTGGCTGTTTAATCAGGTGAAATAAGTGAAAACACCGTTGATGATGAGGGCAGATACTTTTTACATTCGATTTTCACAGAACACACTCTGACTTATCAAAGTGTTAAAATCACTGGTGTAGCTAATAATGAAGGCTCAGTTCAATTCTTGTGTCCCATTGAGTCATTCCAGTGAGCCATATGCTCAATATTGTATCTTGAACTGTTCAGCTTAATGAAAGGCAGTCTTTATTACAGGAAGTAACACACCACTGTGCTTCTACTAAAACAGTATGAAAAAAGTACAGTATAAAAAAAATGTCTAATGATAATAAATGGGTAGCCCCACAGACAAAATCTAAAACACTTAGACCATACCAGTTATTTTTAGTAGGAAAAAAAATGAAATTTTTCACTAAAGACTGTATGCCAAACTATTTGTTGTAATCATGGATGTCTCTCAACAGACAAAGAATATTGGCCATAACAAATCATGACCTTTCACTGTATTTTAGTCATATGCAGCTGTTGGGTCTGACCTGAGTGCAAACTGAACTGTTCACCAAACTTACATCTTGCTGCAAAAAGACTGACAGACCTCCAGGTTCAAACAATTCTTTGTCATGGTAAACCTTTAGGGGCCTGAGAGCTTTGTAGGACACATTTTGATCGAGGTAGCATGCACATACTGGACTCAGATGGCAAGTTAGCTAGCACGTTTTCTATATGTCCCTCAGGGTGGGGGTGGGGATGTTATACTATTCAGTGTATGTATGAGGGATGTTTTCCACTCTGATGATTATGACATACCCAGAAGGCATCACACACTAGTGTACTCCTGTTCTTCCTCAGAGAGAAAAGGGCTCAGCTGTTGGGTTACCATCTTCTGTCTTTCAACTTGTCCTCTCTTCTGCCCCTTATGGCCCTACCTCAACCCAGTTAACCCGTCTACCAACTACAGACATGGCACTGAGTGAAGAAACTTTAATTCATGCCTCACTGAGCTATAAAACACTTCATCAACCAGGTTGCTGGACAGGAAGCAGGAGGACCAGGACAGCCAAATGAAATATATGCTCTGAACATGTCTTCAAATGCCTTGTGTTGAGGGACTGTGGGATGATAGGGCCACCCAGCCAACTGCAGCACAGGGCAGGAGGCTAGCAGAAGGAAATAAGAGCCAGAAGGGGATCCTGCTCAGGGACCAGGGAACACCATCAGAGTCTGAACTAATGGGTTTTTGGGCAATAACTTGTAGGGGAAGTGGGTCAGTTAGGTCAAATTGGGATTTGCTGTGACTAGGCCAGCAACAGGGTTTATGTTTTTAATCAAAAGACTTTTAAAGGATCATTTAACCAACAACAACATTTTGGAAAAGCTCCAATCCAGTTATTGAACAAACCATAGAGACTGCCATACTGAAAGTCTAAATGACCTGAGAATTAGTGTGGATTCTGACAATGTATTTTAGACCTGCTTAACTAGATAAAACTGACCACAAACGTTGATTCAGTAATTACTTTGATCATCCACTGATTTTTGAAAAAACAGTTGGAAAAGAGCACTGTCATTTATTTCTTTTTTTAAAAATATTTTAAATAATTCTGCTTACCCGTTTGTCCTCCTTGTCTCTGCTCTTATCTCGTGCTGAATTTGAGCAGTTGCCGGTGGAGTTAGAGTGGCCCTGAGCATGGGAGCCTGAGGGCAGGGCCAGCGGGGACACCAGCGGTGGTTGCACTTTGCTGAGGATCTTGGAGCAGAGGCGAAGGCAGTGGGTGAGCTCCCCAAGGCCCAGGGCCTGCAAGTGGCAGGTCAGAGCTGCCACCATGCGCAACAGCAGCTGAGGAAGATGCTCTGTCTGGATCTCAATGTACGTCTCCTGGAAATTGAAAAAGAAAACACAAGTGAAGTGAGGAAGTGAAGGTACAATTACTGGATATCAGGGGAGAGATTAACCTAATATGAAGTAATTACAGCAGGTAATTTAATTTGGGTTCCATTGGGCAATTGAACAATTCGTAATGCTTGATAAATTATTCTTTGATTGATTAAATGTTAACAAATACAATTAAAATCTAAAATTCTCCAGTCCCTCTACATTATCAGGGCAACATCTGCTCCTCTCATTCAATCTAAAACATACCAGTATTTAAAAAGCAGACAACCAATGAAGTTCAGGTATATATTGTAGTCACTATGTGAGAGCATTTGTCCAAAGACATCACTTGCAACCTCTGTATTGTTTCTGTATGTTGCTGCTTCTAAGTTTAAAAAAAAAAAATCTTGTAATGAAATTGAGGCCCTGTACACTTAGATCCAATTCAAGTATTTAATGATGCTTTTATCATTAAATATATTAGACTTATGGACCTAAATGTAGGGACCTTCTTTTCTCCATATTTGATATTTATGGCCTTCTTTCACCTTAGTGTTATGTCATGAGTGTGGTGATCTTCTCGTACGTTTTTAGTGTTTTTAGCCAAAAAACACATTTTTCTGAAACAAATTAAGAACAAAAAATATCTGATTGATAAAATAAATAATAAAAAATAAAAGCATTAAAACGTGGAGTAAATGAAAATACTCATATTTCTTACAAATATGTGAGCACTGCAATAGCATATAACTGCATGCATGCTTAACAGACAGCACATACACACTGGGCAGAGATTTCATTTTCACAAGATCCACACCAAACAGCCAGGATAAGTTTTTACCACATGTAATGTAATTCCCCCTTCTCCCTTTGGGATCATGTTCACTTCTGGTATTAAAATATGACATTAAGTCAGTCATTCTGAAATGATCACTCAAAGAAGACAGGAATGACGATGGCTTGAGGGATGTTGGCAGGACGTTGCAGAAATGTTATCGTAGCCTCAGTGAAGCAGAGTGAGGTGAAAAAGCAGGAAAGAGCAGTACTTTACCTGGCAGATTACCCTCATGCTTCTAGTAGGCTTCAAGGAGAAAGAGCAGATAGTTTGAACAGACAGGAGCAAGCAGAGCACCGGCCACAACTTTCATTGCAGAAACACCCACACACTTTCCCACTCTTGCTCACAGTCTTACAGAACACAATGTTCCCTCTCTCTGCATCAAACACACACACACACAAATACACACACAAGCATTTAAACAGGGTAAAAAAAGACAGCAATTTCCAAACTATTCAGATTGGAAATATCATAAAGACAAGCATATTTCTAGAGGATGCAAACATTTTGACTGGGAAACTGAACACAGGCATTTTGAACCTGCGTAGGGATTGCACATACTGTAAATACACACACAGACACATAACAGACAGGAGGCACACACACACCCTAATGGTGGCCATTACATCCCAAACTAGACCCAGAAATGTAGGTGACAACATGGCAAAATCTGACAATACGGAGGCCAAATTCCAAATGGTCATGAAAGTTATTTGTACAGAAAATTTAATTGATTTAAGAAGGAAGTGTGTGAGCCAAGGGAATGGAGAGAATGAGATGTCAAGTCCAAGCAGGTGGGAAAAGAGGAACTGTAGAAGAGGGAAATATGGAATGTGGTTGAAAGGTACAAAAACAAAGAGGTGAAAAATCAAAAAGACGAGAGAATGAACAATGACAAATACAAAGGACAGAAATGAAAAATTGAGCAGTAAAGCAGTGCTAAAAAGACAAAAAAGTACAGAGAGAATGAAAGGAGTGAAAAAAAACACTGTAAAAGTGTGAAAGAGAAAGTATAATGGTTTAACAGAGAGAAAGAGAGAGAGAGAGAGAGAGAGAAAGAAAGAAAGAAAGAAAGAAAGAAAGAAAGAAAGAAAGAGTCTTTCTCACCAAGGAAACTATGTCCAATAGGAAATCGACCAGCTGACAGAACTCCACCAATGAAAGCTCAGGAGGATTTAAGCTCCCAGAATGCCTCTGTGCACGTGTGCTGCTGTTCAACGTCCTCCTGCGACAGAGGTATATTTTAGATCACTTTGAGTGAAATATGATAGTTAGAGGTTAACATCTGTGTTTACGATTTACAGATGATGCTAATGTGTAGCTCCACTTTGTCTGATGATAAAATCAGAGCTCTGGTGGAGGTGTAATTGTAGGGGGAAAAGTATCTTGGCCCACGTTTGACCCTCAAGCACTTTACCATGATTTTGCCCTTTGATATTTTGACCTTAACAAAGATTTTCCTGATACTAGTTAGGCTTGACTCATAAAATACCAACTTCACTATACACATTCTTTTACACATACGAACCTGCAGCACTCCTCAAACCAGCGAGCGATGTAGTCCCACATGTAGTATGGCTCAAATGAGTTGAAGAGGAGATTGGCTGTTTTAATTAGTTCTGCTGTCTTCTTGTTCTCTCTGAGTTTGCTAAGAAAGAAAACCAAATCACATCAGAAAAACCAGCAGTTGGATTGATGATTAATTATGGAATCAAATCTATTATATAGATATTATATATCTATTTTGATAATGAATAAATTAATTAACATATGTATCAAGTAATGATGTCAAATGTTTTCACAATTTTTGAGGTAACATTTAACATAAAATGCAAAACCTAATTCTCCATCAATCCATGTTATTGATTCTATATTTCACATAAAATATTCTGACTCTTGGCCATGCCATACATTCTCATATTTCTATGTTGCAATTTACTTTGTTTTCAGTGACTCCTTTTAATATTTTATAATGTTATTTTATGTGTGTATTGCTCACTTATTTAATGTTGTAATGTAAATGTCATCAGATATTACTTGCTTTAACACATCACATTTGTTATTTGTTATTTTTCTTTAATGATGCAACTACCAAATTTTAATCATAGGATTCTTCTCATTTTTATGAAAAGGCACAGACAAACCACTGGTGGACTGGACTGACCTGCTGAGGTGTGTATGGTCTTTGCTGAATGGACTTTGGTTTTGAAGGTCCAATTCTGTTCGGCACTGTGTGTATAGAGTCCGAAACACCTCAATCAAAACATCCTCTAAGATTGCTGGACCTGGAGAGGCACATGTAGACAGTCGGGATGATATACAGTCAATAAAAAAAAAAAAAAAAATTGTAAATTCAGTTTATGTGACAATCTGCATGTGCAATGTGTCATAATTAGCATATTTCTAACACCAACTAGACTGATGGTGTCCACATTTTGACATACCCAGCTCAGGTTTGTCCAACAGACTGATGAGAATGCGAAATGGTTTGAGGTCGTGCATGAGGATGCTCTCCTCTTCCCCACCTCGGGCCTTGCCCTGCAAGATTCCTACCATTGCCTGAAAATACATGTGACACACATATACACACACAAACTTTAGTAGAGATCAAAAAATATCTCCAAAAACTCCAGAGCCACTTTTCACACAGCTGAGGGTCCATTTATTTGCCTTTGATTTTTGTTTATTTTGCTTCCTGTAATATTTGGCAGAATCAATCTCTTATTTGCATTGAGCCCCCTTTCATTTTTTCTTTTTTGTGTGTGCATTTCACACTCCGTCTGCCACATAATGAGCTGATGCCTGCAACAGACGGTCTCTGTAGTACCGACTTTCTCCCAATTGAGGGAGCTCCAATAAGTGTCTCAGAGCAGATGGCAGTGGAGCAAACAAAAAAACAAAACAAAACAAAAACAAAAAAACGTACTTTCAAAAGCCAAACTTCCCCTCCCTGATCCAACCCCCAGAGTACCGAAGCTTATCACATGCCAGGAGGGCTGGAGATGTTTTTAGTGTGACAGGAGAGATTACAAGCCTGTGTGTGCGCGTGCATGTGTGTAATAGTCTGTGGGGGACCTGGGAGCTGTCTTCAAAGCATAAGCTATTGGGAATAGGAGAAGGGAGAAAGACTTGTATCCAAATCCCAGAGAAGATGTGGGAGGTGTGGGTAGAGAAGGATGGAAGCAGATGGATAAATTATGTGGCAGACAAAAGGGGGCCAGCTCTGCCAAATTTAGGGCGATTCCCAACCAACTCACACACTCGACATCCCCATACATGTCTGCACATTTTTCTTTTGTTGACCTTATAATGTAATAAGCTCGCACACCCACCTGGACCAGCATGTCCTTGGAGAAGGTGTTGAAGTAATGGCAAGCATGCTCCTCTGGGTTGCTCTGTCGAGTGCTGCGGGGTCCTGTCATCACCCCATTGTTATCAAACCCTTTTATCAAAAAAAAGACATAGTTATAATTGCACCAACACTCATGCTATGTACATCAGCACATTTAAGCATAAAGAAAGAAGCAAAGCAGTTCTCCAGAGTGGATCAAATTGTTGTTTATTCTTTATTTAGACAAAATATCTGTAACTTGAAGTTGAAGAATCATATTTCTTCATTTTAAACTCATAATGTCACCCTCATGCCTCAGACTTCAGCCATGGTATAGTACAGTATGTGCTGAATTGCTCCACAGTATAGAAGCACAACCACTTTCAGATACAAGATAATACATTCACTGTGGAAAAACTTACAACTGGCATTAGAATCAAACACACTGCGAAACTTGACTTACGACACCGTCACTCCATCTGTAACTTGTATTTTTTTCCCGAGTGATGAAGGAATTTGAGATATTCTACTTGGAGCAGAGTTTAAGCTTAAGATACATTCAATGTCCATTCCCAGCCATGCAGACACTTACCAGCATCATCATCCACAGTGAGTTGCAAACAAGAGAAAATAAAGTAAGACACAGCATTTTCTAGCCTAGTGCATGTTCCACAGAACTGAAAAAAGGAAAGCACCTACAGAGCTCCAATATACCTAATGTTTACACAAAAGGCAAAACAGAACTATTTGTGTGTAAAGGTTTGTATGTCACAGTTCCCATGGTGCGTGTAAAATGTCAATAACACTGGTGCACATAAGTTAGAGTAATTTAATGAATGGCAAATATTCATGCTTGCTTTCTCCTGCTGGATTATGCACCAGTGTTGAACAGTTAAGTTTCTATAACTGGTTAATAAATGAGTGGCGACGATTTGGGGTAATATTTTTGTAGCCTCTGTTAGCAGGAGGGCAACAAACAGGAAGGCCTCTCGTCTCTCTAAAACTGCAATAGTCTAAAAAATAAATGATGAGCGGGAACCCCAATACACAGTCAGTATTGTGTCAGTATTGTGTCAGTGTGTGTATTTCGCACCCAGCAGCCAGGCATAGAGTCTGCGGTTGAGGGACATGTCTCTTCTCAAGACCACATGCAAAGCTGCTGACAGGATCCGGATCATGTCAGGGCGAGTCGCCTGAACACAACAGAACAGACCAGAACAGTTGTGACTGTTTCGCTTTCACACACATACATACACAGACAAGCAGACAGATTATGGGTGCTAGCTGAAAGTCCATTGCTCGGGATGTCAATGTGAATCCTAACTGTAAGACAGACAGAATCTCATACTTCACGTAAAGAGGCCAGTAATTTTAACCACACCTCTCACACAGTTTTCCTTACCTGGCTCATGTGGAAGGGGAAACAGAAGAGAATCAGATCCAGGGTGCTCCTCTGAACCAATACACTGGAGTCCTGGACTGAGGTACTGACTGCCTCCACCTGGCAAGAAGAGAAAAGCACTATTAGGAAATCTGCCTACACTAAGTACACAACATTATACTGATAAGTAATTTAGACCAACACAATGACTCAAGATAAACCTGCGTTGTTGGTCTATTGTTACTCATACCAATATTCAGAAAATCTCTGCTCATATACTTTTTCAGGCTGTTCAGACACCACCACAAACATCTATGATCTATTTTGTCTGTTTAAATGTTTTCTGCTGCCAAATACACAAAATCAACACTAACACATTGATATTTTGTAAGAAATTGCAGTGTATTTTATTCCTGAGCACCTTCAGTGGGAACATCAGGTGTGCAAATCCCTTTTTACAACAGCATACTGCTGTTGTCAAATATTTTGACAAGGGATACCAATTGACAATCTTTCATGTACCATGAGCTCAATGTCACTGCCAATAACATAGAGCTGGTCCTCCATGGAGAGCTTGCGATTAAGGTGCAGCAAAACAAAGGACACCCCAGGCAGACGCACAGCAGGGCTGGTCAGGATGCTGCCCCACAAGGCACTGTAGAAGGCCGACTGCTCCACTGCTGCAGCCACCTTCTCCAACAGGGTGTTAGTTCTGTGGCAAACACAAACAGGACACAGTGAATATGCTTAGTAAGTGTGCATTACCTCCTACCACACTATGACTGTGAAGTGAAGCAATCCACACAGCAAAGCTGGGACTTAAAATACTTGTTTAAAGCGCACTGTTTCACAAGAGATGGCAGATTAATGAATAGTGCGTTTCTGCTCTGTCCAGGTGAAGCCAGTTACTCTTACTTAGGTCTAAATGGTCTAAGTCTCAGTGTGAAGCTTCTGTCATGTCCAGTTTTTTTAGGGTTTTTTTTTTTTTTTTTTTTTAAATCTGTGACTAACACTAATTTGGGCAAATATGGTAAATCTGAAATGTCGATTTGAATATATCGGACACAATTATAACACAAAGACAGGCCCTTTTCAAGTGACATTTTGATGTCATTTCATGAAAAGCACATGTGTAATTAATAATAATGACATTTGGCATTTCTTACTGAGTCACATAAATCAAATGGAGCCAGTAGTGATGGTATTATTAACACATATGCTTTAACTTGTCAGAATCAGAACCAGGATCAGATTTATTGACCAACTTGGTCAAAACACATGAAATTTGGTTATGGTCATTGTGCAATTGTGTGAGGTAGAAACAAACAACAATAATGTGCATCACATTTGGGAATGAAATTGTGATGTAACTATTTGTACAAAACAGTATTGGAAGATTTGAACCTGGGTGTAACAGCTATTTGACATGCTGCAGTTCCTCTCTAGGCAAATACTGTCACCACAGCACCCTCTAGGGCATGAGAGTATAACTGTGTCAGCACTCACACCATAGAAAATTTACAATAATTTGCAATATCTCAGATATTATTCACAACTACATGAACAAATAATCCTGTGGAAAAACAAAATAAATAAATCACATGCTCTTTAGTTAGCTATTTGTTAAAGTTATAGGCTACAGATGTTTTTCAGAAGGTGAAACTGAGTTTGACATGTGCAGACAGAGACAGAAGTATTTGGCCATCTTCAGTTTGAAATATTAATCTTGCAATGCTGCTACATCTATCATTCATACAACCTGCAATAAATTCCTGTCCTCATAATGCTATATATTCCTCATTTGTTAATGGCCCATTATAATGCCAGGAAGTGCACATTAAAAATTTTCCATGTGTTTTTCTTCCAATTTCAGCTCCTTACCTGTCATAGTACTCAGAGCCCTCCTCCAGACCAGGCAGTACACCAGTCAGTAACCCCTGCAGTCCTGGTTTCAGAGTCTTCCCCAGGGGCAGGTAGTAGGTCTCATAGAGCCCCAGCAGCACAGGCTTCACAGACATAGCAGCATTGGAGAGTAAAGGGAAGAGCCCAGAGCTGCAGGGATGAGGAAGATATGGCTTTTGTTTAAACTCTGATACTTGTAGAAAACTGTTGAGATAATTTATTGCCCTTTGCACATGGTAACACAGTATTACCTATAAAGAAACAAGTCTTTGGCTAGTCTCTTGGGTCCAATGATCTTGAAGATGATCTCATAGGTCTCCAAGGCCTTGCGGTGGACTCCACTGGGCAGGGCAGGGTGGAGGCATTGGGCCAGCCGTTTGCCTATCGTCAGCTTCTTGGGAACCACTTGATATTTTGCATTGTTCTGCAAAACCTATAACAGGATGTGAAAAATAGTTAGTATAGGAGGCATGAAGATAGACAGTGTGACAGGCCACAGTAGGTATAGGTGTAGGGGACTATATACTTGGAAAGTATAGAAGGTAAGGAGAAGGGCACTCAGTTGGTTTCAATCTACACCATTATTAATATTCAACATATTTAGCTGCTAGGTACAGACATGTGAAAAAAAGAAACAACCTCAAACTGGAAGAGAAACAAAATTAATATAGATGCTTCCATGCAGGTGCACTGCATAGTATAGAAATGCTAAGCAGTGCAAGTTGATTGAGTTTGTAATAAGATCTAAGTGACTTAGAGAGTTTGTTGTTAGCACTTGAATGGCTGGAGCTTCAGTCATAGTGACTGCTCAAGTGGTTCACGTTTCAAAAGGAACAATGACTATAATGTGACATGATGACATCAAGAAACAGGGTCAGAAATTGTGGTCCACAGTGTACATTTGATGATTACTGTGTGCATGTAGTAGTACAATATGTATGGAAGAATGAACAATAAGGAACAGGCAAGCAACCACTCCTCAGGTGACTAAGAATGTCACGATCAGATTGTGTCATGAAGAAGAGGCTGTCAACAGTTAGAAGGACGTTATAATAGGGCTACAATATATAAACATCTCATAACAAGGATGATGGCACATTTGAGAGTTTGGTAGTGAAAAAACTATATGCACTAGTCTACAGAGATGTGGAGTAAAGTCAGCGATACAGGCCTGAATACTTTACCCCTAAAGTGAGGGCATCTGGTGGCCCTGTAATGCTGTTGGGGGGGCGGTGTTCCCTTAGAGGGAAGGGTCAATTGAAAAATGTTGTTCTGAGTGATCACCTTTAATCTTATGATGAAACATTTCTATCCTGATGAGAGTGGTCTCTTCCAGGATAACAATGCCCCTATCCGTGCAGGTTCTTCCAGTGGTGGCACGTGGTGGCCCATCACCTTACTAAGACACTTTATGTTGTTGTTGACATTTTGCTTTCATTTCTCATCTATCTGTATATGTCTTTGGCTCTACTACTACATGTAATCCACTGCAGTGTAAACCAAGCTGTGGTCTGTCTGATCCTTACCTTGTTGAGTTTGCCCAGTGCGGAGATGAGGTCTGCCCACTCACTGGAGTACTCAAAGTTCTTGAGGGCTTTGTCCACAGCTGCCACATAGTTCCTGTACTTGGAGTCACTGAGCAGCTCCACTTCCTCTGCATTCATTCTCCTGGGTGTTTATTATGCTAATGTAAAACACCAGCCACACACACCTGCAGCAAAGAAAACAAGACAAGGAAGAAGAGAGGAAAATGAGACCAAGAAGATCAAGAATACACAGAGCTCATAATTCAAAGCAAAGCAAAAAGCATTAGCCTATCAATCAGAAGTATGTGTTCCAATATCTGTCAGGGTGCAGCTGGAATCATTTTAATGGACTGAGTCATATAAATCAACAGGAGCAAAGTTTGACATGAACAGCCATTACTATCTTTGTTTTATGCCTTTGAGAGTGACGACTGACATGCTGAGTCATAAAATGACCTCCCAAGAAAAGATATCAACTTTCACACTGTGCCTCTGCTGTCACTCCCACATTGCAATCTTGCAGGAAAATGTGATTCCAGACAACATTTTTTTTTTTTTTTTTGCAGCTGGCGAATGGGAGAGGAATGACTCTGTTCAGGACTCCATATCACAAGACAGTCCTAATAGCCTCACCATGAAATGGACTCTTGTTGGCATGCAGTGATTTTGTTAACTCCATGGGGCGGACAGGAAGCTACGTCAGCATTGCTCCCTGGTCTGCAAAGTATCATCCAGACTGAGACACTACCATTAAAAAAAAACCTAAACAGTTTGGTTAACCACATTTACTCTTTGTTTATATGGAGTTTTAAAAGGTCAGCAAATGTATAAGCCAGTATGAGTTCTAATGAGTCCTAAGAATAGTGCTAGTAAATTATCACTAACCACTGATTATAATTGTCTATCTTAGATACAAAAATTTCAATCTTCTGGTTGACGTGACATTAATTTTTCTCAAACAACCTTCACTCCCTTAGCGTCAACTGAGCATTTGAACCTGAACTATTGGCATCCAGTGAAGACACAAATCTTAGTTGCGTTACTGTTAGCCAAAGCTCATAAACAGTCTCACTGGAAAGAGGGACTTTGAGCCAGTTAAATATTACTGTGTGATCTGGTTTTGAGTCAAAGTTAAGAGGGGCTCCAACACATTTAGACGAGGCAAGAGACAGTGGCACTAACGACGTTACCGGTGCAGCACCAGCTCTGAGGAGGCCACAGCAGTGAGCTGTCACTAATCAGTGTTATTACTCACACCTGGGCTTTTCCTGCTCTGACAGGTCAAAATGTCGAGGTCTGGGCAGACGGATATCTGACTGAATGGACTGAGGTCGGGCGGAAACCTAAGACTTTGACTGAGGCGGTTGTCTAGTTGAAAATTCAGAGGAAATGTGAGGTTGTGTGTAAGAGACTAGCTTGTAAACAGACTTGTGAGAAGCTGTTTAAGTCAACAACAAACAACAACGGTGGAGCAGGGTCACACACCTGTCGTCCATACACCAGCCGTTGTGTACGTGTGTTAACACCGTATGGAAACCAACGCCACATGTGACAAAAAAAAAAAAATCATAGAAAAGATAATTTGTCTGAGGAATAGAGACGAAATATTAATATATGCATTGGTGCCAAGGCAGTTTGAGCGGGAGAGAGCTAACTGTCACAGCACCGCTGTAGCTAACAGCTACCTTGTCTCTAGCTAGGTGAGGGGATAACAGCTAACGTAACCGCACATGACACTTTGTAAGGTTACATATTTAATCTGTACACACATCTTACCGTGATAGGGTACAGGCCAGCAGCTCATTCATTCATGTGCCCGGCTGGACGACTAAAAACGGCTGACAGCGACAGTAATGACTGGTTGGCTAACGTTGGTAGCAGGTTGTTAAAATGATGGAGATGCAGGGCCCGGCTCTGGTGTCACCCGTTCACACAAGTCAGGTCTCTTGACAAAAAGGCTTTGGCAGCAGACAGCAGGTGATTATATTCTACATATTCTTGTTTCTCAAAGTGTCGTCCCGCTGTGTGTAAATAATACAGGGATGAGCTCATCAGTAGCTTGTAGTGCCAGACATACAAAGCGAGACGATTGACAGCTCCCAGACTGCACTGCAGATTAACTGTACGTCCAACCATAGCGTCCAACTGCTCTTCCGCATGGACGTCTTCCGCCCTCAGCGCGGTGAAGCCGCCCGCAGTTACATCGACGCATCTCGGAAATTGTGTGCCTGTGCTTCAAAATAAAATAGCTTGCCTACGTTTTCTTTTCATAAAAAAACGACAGCAGAAAATTTATAATTTCTACGTTTAGTAAATTCAAATGATATATTTTATGTTTATATTATATCTATACAGTTCATATTAACTGAATTAAACGGTGGGGTTTCTACAAAAACCCCTCAAGAATGAAGACACCTAATAATAAACCACAATGTACAATCCATTTCTTTTGGCCACAATAAATAAGTAATAATAATAAGCCTCTAACAAATCTCATTTATGTTTTGTTTATTTATGTTTTGCTTTGTTTGTACCTCAATAGTACAACATCAACTGAGGCCTTTATCAGCTAATCTTGTGGACTCAGTTTATAGATGATCACTGAGTAAAAATCTAATAACAATCTATTATTTTAATTTCAATCTGCTCAAAAGTTGTAGCTTTACTGTTGAGAAACATACATCTCAAACATCAATTGTCCTGCACACTAAAATTCATGTGCATCTACAGTGTATATGTGCGTGGCAAATATGCAGAATACCAGCCATCACATTAAACATAGCATATTTATCTTACATTTTAATCAGACCACAATCTGTTCACCTTCTTTGTTCATTTATTGTGTTCATTGTGGAGGTGAAATGCCCAAAGGCTCCACCACACAATACATTTCTCAAACTGATGATGGTCGAATTCTTTTTTTATTTTGAAGTGCCTGACCGGAAGCTCCTTTCTTACTACCGGAGACTTGATACCGGTGCTGTGTGTCACGCTGCAGACAAGTACCAACCACAAGCTAAATCACACAAAGATTGTCTCGTGGTTGTTCTACTTGGGATGAGTGTGTTATCCAGAGACACGCAGCCAAACTGAGTTTTGATCGGCGGATTTTTTTTTTTTTTTTTTTTATTATTCCTCCTGAATTTGTCGCGAACTAAATGGCAGATGTGGAGAAGCCAACGAAAACACCTGGAGTCTTTTTAGAGCTGAGGAAAAGGCTTCAGAGTGGACTCCTTATCGTCGGGTAACTATTTGAACAGATAATGAATGAAACAGTTACATCAGTGAAACATCGTTGTATGTATTGGCAAGTTTTCAAGACAAGGTGGTCGAGCTAACCGCATTAGCCAGGTTAGCCCGATGCTACAGATGCTGATGTTTCTCATGGTTTTAATGTGTCTGACACTTTAAAACCTGCATCTGTTGCCACATGTTGGTTGAATTTCGCCACTTTGTGTCGTAGCATTTGTTAGACATCCTGCAGTAGTGTTTATTCCTGTTTGCTGTGGTCTGGTCTCTCCACTGTAAAATAAAACACATCTTGTATACAGCTCCCAGCACTAAGCTTCTCTGATAGTTGTATCTCAAAACATACAATAGTAGATCATTGCATTATGAAAATAGGTTTTATGGAGTATCAAACAACAATGGCATCAAAGTACCAAAGTCATTTTAAGTAGTTTACTTCAGTACAAAGTCTTGTACTTACACTTACTGCAACTCATTTCAAATGGTGCTTTTTACTGCTACATTTATTTGACATAGGTCAAATACATTTACATAGAAAACGTTTTTATAGCTTAAACTACCCAACTGTTCATTCACTTAAAGTTCAGTTTTCTCCACCATGACAGACATTACATTACTAGATATTTCTCCATCAACAATAATGATCCTGTAATATAATGATATAAAGCTGGCAGTAGCATAAAGAAAGAGTGCTTTTATTTTGATACTGACTAGCTAACTAGTAACATTTTGTCAATAATACTTTCACCAGGTGGCACATTGATGTGCTGTTTCAGGTCATCCAGGTCATAGGAGTCTCAAGTGCTTGAGTCGAAAGGCAACTGGGCCTTTTAGGTTTCACCACTAAAGGTTAAATACCTGTGACTCATCTTAAGCTTTTAGAACTGAAGAAGCCTTTCAGATGAGAGGCTGAAAAGAAGTCCAGTTACCTTTGACTCAGGCACTTTGACCTGACCTGGACCTGGAAGACTAATAAAATAACAACTAGAAACTCACAGCTTCTACACGGTGTCTCCAGGCTTCACACATTCTGTGATATTGTAAAGGTGTGGTTGAATATAGTTTGATAGATTGTCATAAAACAAGAATGTTAATAATATTACAATATGTATATATATACACATATTACGTATAGTATATGTGTGTGTGTGTGTGTGTGTGTGTGTGTGTGTGTGTGTGTGTGTGTATTACAAGTCCTTACAAGTGGCTGTAGTGCGTCTATAACAACAGTAGATGGGGTTAATGAGATTTGTCATACAGCAAAATGAACTGTGGTCCATTTCTCTCTCTGAATACACTGAATTCACAGTGGAGAGTTTCTCTGTTCCCAACTGCACAGTAGATAAATGTTATTTTCTCCTGCTCTAACTGCATTTTCAACAAATAATATTTTGCTGAAAGTTGCATCAAGACAGAAACAGCAAAAGGTAAACATTTTTCACAATAGAGATGAAATAAAAACCACCAGGACTGAACAGGACTATCAATGTAAATGGAATAAAATCCCTTGAATTACACCTCTATAACCAGAGGAGCGGCTCAGGCTGCATCAAGTTTGTTTTCAGTGAAAACGGTGTTTCTCTCAGCTGGTGGTCTAATGAATTCAGTCATTATTCAGTACTTCCTTTAGCTGAGGCAGCATCATCCAGCAGGAGGTAGCGGTAGCACTTATGATTGTAGTGGCATCATTTATAATCGCTCTTTACTGGAGGAGCTCAGGACTGCAGGGAGTAGTGGGTCAATCTCGGGATTCTTTTTTTATATAATACTGTCCACAGATACAGATACAGATTATCCTGAATATAATGGTCATAGAGGAGTGACAAATGCATCAGTACACCGTGATTTAATTTTGGCAAGTTTTGGGGAAATTGACTTGTTGGTTCACTTATGCATTTGGCATCAAGAACAGAGATGATAAAATGAGCCAACGTCTATAGTCGAAGACTCATAGCTTATTTTTTAAGATAAAATGCCAAACGTTCACTGGTCACAGCAGCTCAGCTGTTAAATCTGTCTTATGTAAGTACCCAAATGTTTTTAGGACCAAAAAAAAAAAAAAGAAAATTGTAGCATTTTAGACTTAATGCTGCTTTGTCTGTACTTTAGTTACTTTCTGTGTCCAGATTGCAGTAACTGCTGCTCATGATTTTCACTTTACTGAAACACATGAAAGTATTACATCATTACCTTCATAAATGAGGCACAAGCATCTTTGGCATCTTTGCTTGAAAATGACGAAAATGTCTTATTTGACCATTCAAATAATTGTCCTAGTGTTGCAGCTTTACTGCAGTGCTGATGTAGAGAATTGAAGTGAAGGAGGTTGTGAAATAATGGTGGCGTGATCCTGTAACAGCTTATCTTGCAATCGGGCCGTAAGTCTTGTGTGTATTACAATGTCTGTAAAGTTTCTGCTCATGTCTGCTCTCCAGGAAAGATGTAGCCAGAAGTGCTGCTGACGTGGTTGTGACAGGTGGAGAGTCATCCCTCCACATTGGGACTCCGCGAGGCGAGCTGAGCCTGACTTTGCCGGCAGGAGTCAGTTTGGAGCAGGGATCCTGTCTTCCAACACCTGCGGGAGCATCCTGCGGAGAGGAGCTGCATCACAGACTGCGCATCAACGTTGCACGGGGCTCAGATGAAGGTAAGGAGTACAGAAACACATCCAGACACGTGGAACGTCTCTCTGCTTTTGCTTAGACTCCTCTGTGCCAAGACAAGAACAAAGTCTATCGGTAGCTATTTAGAGCTTCTTTCTGTCTATTCTGAATTAATTGGACTGACTCACTTGGTCATCTGAGACAGTGAAGGTGTAAATTTTGCTCCTGGGATACTTATCGGCCCACAAGCAACTGATCATCAGAGTCATGAAAATACTCCCCTGAAGTTTTGAATTGATCTCATATAATGAAAGTACACCCCAGAGTCATTACATAATATCCTCAAACTCCATGTTTTGGCATTTTCTGAGATTTTTTCGTTCCGTGACTCCTGGTGTGAGACAAGAGTTACAGCTAAGGACAGTCACTGACAAATCCAGTCAAAATCAGATTGATTGCCTGCTGCGTAGCCAAGCCACCTTCACCACCCAGTACTTTATCGATTTTTGTGCTCTGTAGTACAAGGTTACCACCCTTTCACCAAATCTGCCTCATTTATTTGTTTGCCTTTGGCCCTCCACAGACGCTTATGACAGCGTGATGGAGTCACTCCGGGCGAAAGAGACTTATTGCTTCTACTGCCAGGGCTGTATGACCAGGCTGCTCGAGGACAGGTGAGGAGCAGACGGACGGGGGAGCAGCATCTGTGGAAATGGGTTTTTATTTACACCCTCCTCTGCAGGAAGAGGAGCAAGTGTTTATTGATGGTGTGACCCAGCGCTAGAAGTGATAGTCTGAGAGAGAAAAATTGATGGATGGAGCTGGAGCTGGAGTCCACAGTTGTCAGCCTGACTGGGTTAGAGTTATAGAGCCGGTGTGACGCAAGAGTCTGTGCTACCCATTAAAAAACAATTGTGTGGTTAGGTGGTTCAGCTGGACAGCGGTATTATTGCCTTCACCTTGTAGCTTTCTCTGGTCAGCAATGCTGAAAATTGCAATAGCTGCATTACCCAGACCTCTGCCCTCTGGCTTTGTTTCTCAGCAATAACCCACTAACGGTTGTCAAAACCTATTTTTTTTTTTTTTTTTTTTTTGCTTTCAACCGGGTCTAGGAAAGGTAGAAGTGTCAGAGGTGCTCACAACAAGGTGCAAAGGTAGATTTTCATTATGCCTCATGATGCTTTATGGCTATATTTTTGGCTCACAAGGTGCCCTCTACATATTGTCTACAGTACAGCCAGGAACATACTCTGAGTTTACAGTTTATTAGGAACGCCTAAAATGAATGTACTCTAATACAACAGTACAACAATACAACACCTTGAAGCTTACATTCGCCAGTTTAATTCATCATTTTAGCGGCTGCAGTTCATGGTGCTGGTGTATTTCTTGATACAAACGGCTTTATTTTGTCAACCACGTTTAAATCAATAAGAATTAACTAAGTAACAAAAGCACCAGCCTGGATAATGAAATACAGTTGAGTAACGGCACAAATAACCTTGATCATACAGCTGTATCAACACCCCTTAAAACAAACTGACCCAACTGACCTTCATGAAGGAGGATTTATTAGAGGACTGTGGCATTAGACTGCAGTAGTTTTAGCTACATGTAGGTGTTCCTAATAAACTGACCCGCTGAGTGTAATAACTGTAATGAAACAGCTAGTTCTGTATTAAAGCTGCGCTGTAAGAATGCATGTGATGTGAAAAGGTTTGTAGTAGTGATGTTCCCACAGACCATGATCACCACCTCTGATGCACTGCTCTTATCAGCCTCATTTCCAGCAGCGAGAGGCTGGTTTCACCACCTTCCCAGAGCCAAACAGCAGAATGACAGAGTTAGCAACCAGCTGGTGAAGCACAGTGCAGAGTTTAGAAGCTGCAGAGCCAGATGTTTCCTTAAGGAGTGGGAGGAAAACAAAGCAGGGCTAAAAGAAAAAGAGCAAATACTGGTCTTCAGTTAATCAGGTGGTCAGAACATGAACTCACATGATGCTGTTGCTTCATAAAATGCAAAAACTGCTTTAACCACAACAAACCTGTTACATGTTTACATTCACTCTACAAAATGCTTTTTAAGGAATTACTGATCTAGATATTTTGAAAGCCCCAACCCCACCATTTCTCTTTCTGTGAGGTGTGAGGTTTTTGTTTTGGCTGATTTCTCTCCTTTTGGATTCTGACCTTCTCTCGTCCTCAGAGAACTATGTTCTTATTGAGAGATAACAGCTCCCACTTCAGCAAGAGCCAATTAATACATTTTCAACATGGACTATTAAGGAAAGAAAACCTGTAACTGCATTTTTGTCCTTTCCTTCAGAGTGTTTAAGCGAGTTCTCCCTCTTCCCAATGGCAACTGGAACGCCATCGTGGATGACTGGTGTTGCCACCCAGATCCGTTTGCTAACAAGAAGTTGCTGCCCAGAGCAGAGGATTGTTTACTGGGCGACACCTTCCTCCTTCTACCCAGAGACGACAGTTGTGATCAGACTCTCACGGAGGAAGTGAGCCCCGTTGGCGCAGAGGACAGCAAGGACCCAAAGGTGAGGGACGTGCAAGGCGACGGTTTGTTGCTTTAGTGGGGAGACCAAGCCTCTAAAACAACAACTGCTCCTGAATGAAAGTGAAAGAATAATAGTAATAAAACCCATTTAAAAATACTTATCTGCTACCAGGACATAAGAAGTGGAGGAAGCACTAAATGGTCAATAATTTTTTTTAATAATTGGATTCGTAGTGTATCATAATGTACACTCACCCACACAGACGCTCAGTCCTCAGACGGCTGCATCAGTGAAGTCAAATTCTAGCACTATGTAGATGAGGACCAAGCTCCCTGTTTTCTATTAGTCACTCTCTGTTCGAGTGGCACTCTGCATGACTGAAACTGAGAGGAACAGAAAAAGATGTAACATCTCTTTGTGTCATTGCTCCTCTTCTGTTAGAGTGGTGATTGAAAAAGTTAAAAATGGGTGTGTACAGTGGTGATTGCCTCCTGATCCTTGCCTGTTTTTTTCCCCGTAGAAACCTTGTCGTCGACTGGCTCTCATCTCCTGTAGAAGCTGCTCTTCAGTGCTGGGAGAGGCTGTTGCACCAGGTACACATCATTCAAATAGACTTTCATAAATATACATTGCTTTCAGTTGTGTATTCAGCATGAACCTCTCTCTGTTGCGTCTTACAGGGACCCTGAAACTGTACATCACACAGGTGGTGGTGGAGCCTGCAGTGGGCGACAGAAAGCCAGAATCTTCACTTACAAGGCAGGTTTTTATCTGGGCTTGAACTGGTGATGATGAGGACACTGCAGCCGTTAAACCAAGCTGTTTCATAAGAAGAGAAATAAAAAGTGTTACACACACTGGAGATGTGGGCGAGTCGCACACAGTCTTTCTGGGTTAATCATTGTGACTGTTGTTGTTGGATTTTTGTCCCCCACGAAACAATGAGGAGAGGGGCTATAAATCAGTTCTTGTTCATTTGTATTTCAGTCCCACCCAGTATCTGACTTACTACTGATTCGATTTCACTGAAACTTTGGGGAATGATGCAATTCACCACAGAGTTCAGGCTTTTTCAAATATAATTACACCATTACAGTTTCAGTTCTGAATTAAACATTTTAATAACCATGCACATCTCACATTGTGCAAGTTTGAATAATTTAAACATCATGCACAAGCATCAGTGTCTCAGTGTGTTTGTTTTGTGTGGACCAACAGAAAAGGGACTCAGTTCTTTATGTGTTCACGTCGTGAGTTAGTCTGAAAGAGGTCTCACTTCTCTTTATGGTTCACTTCAGCTTTAATGGGGCATCAGTCCTTTTTCTGTTCACACTGTAGTTTCTCTTGCGCTCTCAGACCTTTGCAGCTTTGAATTTTGGGTAGCTTTTCATTTGGAACGAGGCGGCTGCTGCTATACTGCTGGTTATCCACTTTCCTGTGGCATGTGGCTACATTAGTACTATTGTAATTTATTTAATTTATTTATTGAAGCCTCAGAAATCATTGAGGTTTCATTCATTTGCAATGATGCTGAAATAATTTTGATTTCAAAAGAGGCCATTACTCAGTGAAAGTATTTGCACACCGAGGTGAAATGGTTTGAGATCATTGTCTTGAATTGTTGTGTTAGTAATTTGGTTAAAGTGTGCGTGTGTGTTCATGTTCATGTGTGAGACAGAGAGAGAAGTGGGTGTGGCCATTTGATGTGTTCACTCTGTATGTGGATCAGTCCAGGACCATACTGCTCCTCGTGTTGCTGTCGTAGTTCCATCTATTTGTTTTTTCATGCATCCCGGTGTAGTCGCACCTGATCTGAACCACAGTGGCAAAAGGCAAAGTGAACCCGGGGTCAATGTGGACTTGAAGCTTCACAGGAGCCTGAGTGCAAAAAATGCAGAGTCATCGCTCTGAGGGCTGACTCATCGTTTTGAGGGCTGAAGGGGGCCCAGTGTGAAAACATCCTTTGGGTGACCTGATAGCCAGGTGATTAGGGCACATACCTCATGGGCGTATATGATCTGAACTGGCAAGTCCCCGGTTTGACTCCTATCTGGCTGGATTCTTTGCTGCATGAAATTCTCCTCTACCTATCTACAAAATAAAATCCTACTAATAATAAGATACATCATTTGATTTCATAAACCATTTTCTAAAACGGTTCAGGGCAGATGCATGACCATGACAAGTAACATATTGTCCATAACTTTATCTCACAGGGGTTTGATGAGAGAACATGAAAACCATATCATCATGCCAATAGTCAGTGACACCTGTATTCTGTTTTATTGTGGTTGTATAAAATTTGTGACTGACTGAAGATTGTCTCTTTGGGGCAGATCTCTCTTCCTGGAGAGGACAATAGCAGCCAGGCTGTTGAGGCTGTCGACCTCGCTGAGCACCTTCCACTTTGCAGTCCAAACTCCTGATGGGAAAGCCTTCTTATTGGTGAGAGTGAGCCGGCATAATCAGACAATGTTTCAGTAAAAATAGACTACTCAATTATGTGAGAAATGGGAAGGAGAGATATAGCGGGTTCTTCAAGAAATGTAAAAAGCTGATTGCTGTGATTTGTTCGAGCTGTTGAGTCTGCTGCCAGGATTTTAGCTTCTTTAAAATCAGCTACACATGGATTACTGCAAGTGGCTCTCTGCAAACAACAGTAACACACTGCTCACATAAAAGGGAGACTGCCATTGTCCGGGGGGGGGTCGACTATTTTACAATGTTGTGTTGTGCAGCTGAAACATGTTTGCACATAATTAACAGTATGTTTGGTAAGGACATTAAAACTCTTCACTGAAACACAGGATGGAAATAACAATATAATCAATCTTGAGTGAAATTAGACTAAAATGGGCCAAAATTATTCAATAACAACAGTTCCCAAATAATTAATGCACAGTTTGTAGAAATGTATTTTCTTTTCCACAAACCAGACAATCCACATTAAATGAAGGTGGCAAAGTAAAAAAATTATGATAGCACTCTGGAAATATGTGTTTTATGGGCTATGCATTTATCTGAAGCATGTCAGAAACTGTAAATCATTTTCAATATTTTTTGATAATGTTTGGATTTGATGTGAGTGAATAAAAGCCTTCTGACTGCAGGAAGCATGAGTGGCTCCAAGAGTGGATGTGATGGAGTGTGTTTCCTTGCCCATGTGACGTCAGGCATGTGTATCTCTGTGTTAAGTGACCTGTCTGCTCTGTCCTGCAGCTCTGGCTGCTGAACAGCGACTCCATCGTAGCGTCAGTCCCAGAGACGTGTGTCGGGGGTGAGAGGTCTGCCAGCTCTCCTGCTCTTCACAGTCCATCACCCAGAGCTGCCAGAGCCCTGAAACTCCTCTACGTCGCCTGCTCCGACACAGGCATCCTGCAGAGAGAGTAAGTGAGGACACTTCCCGTATCCTCCATGTCCCCAGTGGCCGAACAACCCCCAATCCTCCTCCTTTAGTCTTTGTTTTCCTCTTCTTAATGTCTTCCTTTCATCTTTCCCACACACCTTCTCAATCACAACCTGTCTCAGCCCACCGCCAGGGATGAAGGACTACTTTGCTGGTGAACAGGTTTTGGTTCCTAATAGAACAGTTTGTGCTGTTCAGATGTAATTGTCTGTTATTTTGCTAATGAGATTGCTATCAAAGACATTTATCATCTCAAAGTTGTCAGTTGCATAAGCCACGCTCGTGTTGGTTGCACATACAGGGGGTGTTGTTGTGACTGAAGCGAGGCTCTGTGTACCTTGCTGTGATGCATTAGAGAGGTGTAGGTGGATGTGCTGCATGTGGTTCTCCATGCTCAGTACAGCAGCACCCCACTGGAAGAGCCTTCCACTCTCATTATATTCAACTGAATCAGGACTCAGCACTTTTTCCTCCTCCTTTTCTTCTTCCCCTTGCTCTTCCTCCTCCTCCCTGAAGCCTGAGTGAAAGCAGAACAGGGAAGTTTTGTTGTTTCTACCATTCTGACAAGCCCACCTGCTCACTGTCGGAAAGCTGGTAATTAGAGGCAAAACTCACATTAAAGGAGGAAGCCTTGTCTTCTCAACTAAAACAGTAAGAGTCCATTTGAGTGGCATTATAAACTGCATGAATTGAATGATGCATGGGAAACTGAGTTTGTGAAAAGTGATACAAAATTACTAGAACTGCTATTAATGAAATAAACAACCTTTGCACTCTAGTAAATAAACAATATAAAGGTGACACTCCTTCTAAACTATCTCCAACTCATTGAGGATATTTATGTGATGCAACTGATGCAAAAGTTAAAATGATCATTTTTGCATTTTCATTATTGTTCATTTTCACAGAAAAAAAAAATAATAATTATAACGCTGCATCTTTTATTGGGGCTTGTACCAAACAAGCATTTTCCCCTTTGTGTGGAGAATATAATTTGTAGGCCGGGACGTCTCTGTCTCTGTAGCACCACAACACTTACAGTGCCAAATAGGTTGTGACACTTTTTTACCTTAATCAAAAATAGCAGCTCTTGCGATTTGAATATTGCAAATTGTGATTTCCATTATATTTCTATTAATTGTGCAGCCATAAATGTCTTGTTGCTTTTCCACCACCATATAGGTAGATGTCTGTACTTCTGCAACATTGGCAGATATAGCATCCCAATAAATTTTTTGCTCCACCTCTCTTTATTATTACTTGTTCAATTAATTGATACCCTGATCAACAAGTCTTGGTTCCTTTTTTTTTTTTTCTTTTTTTTATTTCACCTATATCTGACATTTCTCTGAAGCTAAATGCTGGTGTTTCTCACACTTCCATTTCCTCCTACATAATTTACCATTCATCCTTCATCACTCATCTCTGACATTTTTAAATTAAATGTTATGCCTGGGGAGCTGAACTCCCAGGATGATGGCCCTCTTATTCGGGATACAGTCGGTTACAGTCGACTGCAGCCGGGGGTTGTGGTACGTGTTGTTAAAACTGCCAATAATTGGCTAGAGAAGCAGTGAGCCAACGCCTAAGTGGATTATGCTTGTCACTAATGGCAGTGACTTGATTATGAGTTGAGTGAAAGTCGCAGGCACCATCACACGCTGGTACAAGGGGAAACAGGAGGCTTCATAGGTATGAAAATGTGGTCTGATGGAAATTATGGACAATTCTGTTTTCATATAATTAATTGTGATTATATAATTAATGAAATCCTACTGTAGATGACTAACTGCATGACCATGCACAAAGAATTAAGATCTAAGTAAACAGTTTAACCTGTTAAGACTCTAAGTTGTTGATAAGAAATGTCCAATACATTGCTAAAGCAGTAGTGCTTCCTCAGTATGATCTCTTAAGTAGAACTGCCAAAACTTTGAGAAGACTTCTCCCTCTCAGGAACTGCACAGATGGCTAAATGTCACCCAAACAAACTGGATCAGCACCACTCGCTGACAGAGCATCAATCTTTCTTCTCTTAGGCGTTCCTCCTCTTCTCGTCTCAGTCCCTTCTTCTTTTTGTCCCACACATGCACACAGATTGATGCGGTACGTCACACAGTCACCGTCAGTCAACTTGTATCCCATGTATGCCTAGTTGTCTGGTTCATTGTACAATTCAAAACTACTTAATGAACACAGCAGGACGAATGCTCCAACTTGGGATTAATATTAGCGATTTCTGGGCATCATCTTGATTGCATAATGATGTGGCAGTCACTATAAATCACTCCCACTCTGTGTTCGTGTGTGTTTTCAGCATTGTAACGAGTTGGGAGGTCAATGCCATCGGACATCCTGTGGTGCTGCCGCTGACGGTGTGTGAGGAGCTGCTGCGAGTGATGGATGACAGCAACTCTACACTTCCTGTGTCGATGCGTTGCATGAGGTCGTATGAGGTGAGATAGGTGCTATGCACTGGAATGGACACATGATGACTAAGGCCTGTTGATTCTTGGCACGCGCATATTTTTTGATGTATTTCTAAAACACTTATGCCGACTCAAGCGAAGACGCTGAATGTCTTCCAATTCATCTTTATCTTCTGTAAAGAGCTGTATTAGCAGCACAACAGTAACACTTTTAGCCGTCAGCAATCACTTATTTCACGTACTTCCTGCTTACAGCACCTCGCTTTTCCATTATTCACTAGTGCTCGACAGTGTTTTTATCCCCCCTTAATTAATTTCATGATTCAGAGCTTTCAGTTACCAGCTTCGCTTAAGGGATTATGTGGGTCAAATGTAAGGTTTTACTTTTGTCAGCCTTATTCCCCCTTCTATACACCTCTGATTGTAGAAAATGTGTATATTTAGCCTGAGTTGCAGAGGAAAATCCCATTGACTAGGAAATAGAAGGTGTTAACTTTGCTGACAACTCTATTCTCCTTGCCGTTTTAAACATGGTGACAGGGGTAATTAGCACCATTATCCTCCACTTCCTGCTCTGAAAGTTTAGGACTTTCAGTGACTGCTACTGCTTAAACAAGTTTTACATCTGCTAAAAAGTACAAAGCTAAGATAATGTTCAGTAAGTGAATCCTGGAGCAGAAAATCTGCTGATGTACATCATGTGAAACTGCTTTGTCTCAGCCCAGACAGGAAGGATTGAAGTCTTTCCAAATCTACATTGGACAAGGAATAGTTCCTTGCAATGAAAAATATATGAGAGACGTTGGGATGACGATTTAGAAGTGATAGTTTGGGTTTTTTGATGTGGGGTAGTTATCTGTAGTCAGGGTGATACCTGCAGTAGAGTCAGATCAGCACGCTGCCAGTTTAGAGAAGCAGCAGGAGCTCCAGCACAGGAGCTGAGTAATGTTTTTGTTAATTATATTGATTTGACCTTTTTTCCGTAGGTATGGTTTAAGTGACTAAAGCACGTTTTTGTGGATTGCCACGTCCACAGCAGCACATCACTCCACTCCTACTCCTGCTGCTTGTCTAAAATAGGCGCATGCATATCTGACTCCAGTGCAGGTAATACACTGGCTATAGACGTATGCACATCAAATAACCCAAACTATCACTGTAAGGATCTGTGTCAGTGCCAGTCCTGGTATATTTTAATGGGTCGGCTAAAATAACATTGATCCTTTCGCTACTGTCACCTACAAATGCCTACTTTTGTCTATCTGTGTCTAAAATACAGAACCAATTGTTTTGAAAATACTGTTTCAAGAGGAAAATCTGCTGCTGCTATTGTTGTGCTGTGAAAATGAGGAATTATAGAATTTACCTTGTGGAATGGCGGTTTTTCAGAGGACCCGTAACTTCTCATACTGTAGCAAGACTTCATGCCACCATGCAGCTTAAGCGTGCTACACCTGGCTGTGGAAAGGGGCAGTGTGTTTGTAATTGTTCTCAAAGGAAAAGTCCAATCTGTGCTGGTTGCTAAAGAACACAACATTGTGGTTTAGTTCAGCTACAGTGAATGAGAAGCAGACTCTCTAAACTCATATAATGCTAGAGTAAAGTGAGACTGCACTATTATTTTGCTGTCATCTGTGATCTGTCTTGTTAGAATAACAATAGAGGGCTCTCGAATCATTTCATCCAACAGTAGACTTCTGTCTCGCTGTGATCTTTAAAACGCTTCACTCTCATTGCACAAACCCTCAGGACTACAACCTAATGAAAATATCAGAGCTTTTTCTCTTGTTTCTCTTACATTGTGACCATTGTCAAATGATAAGCAGCATTGTTGTTTTCTGTGGGGTGGGGGTGGGGGCTATGATGAAACAGAGAAGGCTACAGAGAGAGTGACCCAGACACGGGACACAGTATCTGTCTGGTGGTTACAGAGTGTGATAAACTGACACACTTGAACACTTCCTGATAGGAGAAGCCTGTTGTTCTAGAGGCGGCAGAGGACGGGAAGGTAATGTGATCACAGAGCCATCTAGAGCTACAAGAGATGGTCTGAGAGTCCGTGGTTAAAACGCTCCAGCACCCGGCATCAGGAGGGGAGGACCAGCATGCATTGGGTTGGCAGACTGAAGGGTTAACATCTACTGGAGACAATGAGATGAAGACATGTGAGAGGAAATGGTACAAAGAGGGAGTGTGTTGTGATCTATGGGCTTTGTACTGTCTGTTGTTGAAGGCTCAAGTGGGCTGAGAAGACGCTTCCCAATCACTTCTACCTCATTTAAAGGAAATATGTACATAATGTTTAAAGCAATACAAGTGGTCAACTATATCTGCTCATCCACTCATACAGGATTTAATACATTTAAACTAATTATTTGGTAAGGCTGCTCCGGTCAGCATTGTTGGGACGATACCAATCACAGGGTCAGTTTTAAACCTTTTTTAAACAAACAGCATTATTTATTTATTTAACTATTAATAATAACATTGTACACTAAATGTTATCCCGGTCTAAGCCATCTTCACCTGTTTTTAGTTCACCCGGTCTCCTTCTCTAATAATTCTCTATAAACTCAACCCTGTAATGCACAATTAAGTTATATGCAGGACAACCTGGGCTATTAGAATAAGTGTCCTGTAATGATGTTAAATAGTTACAAGGCAGTAAAGATAAAAGACAAAATGAAAAATGACTTTGTCTTGGCAATCAGGGGACAAAAATCATTCTAACCAACACGCATCAACTCTTTCTAGTTTTTCTAGTGCAGTTCATTTTTCCAACCTAATGCAGAAATGAGAATCTGTGCATCATTATGCTGCATTCACATGCTGATCAGATTGTCTCATTTCCGCATTTTTCAAAGTCATTCTTCTGACTTTGGTTTGCTCATGTGCTTTCAAATTAGACTTAGGACACAACAAGGACACCACAAAGAAGATTTGCTGTATTTTATATTTAATATAAAATATTTATATTGATAGCTGTTTCCAGCAATTGTGTTACTTATTATCAGGGTTAACTTTTACTAACTAATCTAGGTCACTCTACATGAACAGCAACTAATGGTCACAACCCAACAGCAGATTACAAACTACATGTTGCAAAAAAAAAAAAAAAGTGAAATATGTGATTTTACGTTGTTAATCAGCTATTCAAGTTTCTCACCATGAAACAAACAATCATGTTTCTTCATAATATATGACGTCAGCTAGTGATCTCACAGACACAGATGAATGCAGGGTTACATCCTCATCCTTTACCTAAATACCTGCCACACACCCGCCTCAGATTGGTCGACATACTCAACCCAAAGCATCATGGGATTGCTAGTAGACGTCAGAAAACCATTATAATCACAACAATCACATGTTTTTAACACAGAAAAATTGATTAATCACAGAATTTTACTTACAAAGCCTTCAAATAACAGTGCAGTTCAAGGCTAAAGTACAAAGTTTCTGATGACACTGGAGTCGACATTTAAATGGGACAAGGCCACAGGAGTTCCCTGAGATATTTAGCCAATCTTTGGTGTCGTATACTGTTGCCGACCTGGGGAGGGTTTTAAAACTAATTGATAAGAAAGTATCATGAATCGACAACTTTATTTATTAGAAGTAACAGCCTGATGAAGTCAGTGAAGCCATTTTAGCGGCATGTAGCCTAATTGTCTCATGAGTTGTGCTGATAATGTTTAGTGGATCGGAGCACCATTATTATTTTGAATAGATAATGAATAGTGATATCAAAGACTCAGCACACCTATACAGGTATTTTCGCATATTCTGGCTGATTAGATCTCTGTTCAGGTTGAAGTAAAGTGGAGCTATGCAGAGAAAAACTCCATGTACTAAGGCAGACATTGTGACATGTAGCTAAATTTAGAGTCTGTTCCTGGGCCATTTTGTGCGTGCTGTCTCAATGGTGCACTGCTTACAGGGACACTTAATGGAACTGAACCGTCACCGATGTTATTAATTACACCTGTGCTTTTCATGCTATGACACGCCCAAATGTCTGAAGTGAAAAAGGCCTGTTAGAATGATGAAGGTGTAAATTGTCCCACTCTAACAGATGTTACTATCAGGAGAATGAGGAAGATGTTGGCCTATCCTGAGAGAGCAGGTCGAATCAGGACACCTGTGGTGGAACATGGCCACGTGGATCAGCTCACACATCTCAATAGTGCATTGTGTGGACTCATCCAGCAAACACACAAGAGATGAAAAGAAGAGGAAACATACTAAATACAAGTATAAAGGAAATACAATAATAATAGTTTGACTCCGTTTAAGTTAAGACAAAAAAATGCACCTGGAATTTGCTCTATTACTGTTCACGTGTGGCACCGTAGCCCACAGTCACATATCATACGTTGCATTTGCTGAACTAGTGTTGTATTTTTCGCTTGTCTTACGTTTGCTATTTTATGGGTCGATTGAGCAAGTGACGGACCCTTTGGAGCTTCCTGTCAGAAAATTTCAGAATAAAGTAACAGAATAAAGAGCAAAAAAGCAATCACCAAGTAGATATATCCAAAATCACAGCACAGCCATTGTCTTTAACTTGTGTGTATAATAATGAGGGTGTCAGGATTTTAACAGTGCAGAGTAGCAGGTTGGAAATGCCTTGGAAGTGAGAGTAGGTTATCTTGTCAACTAGATGTAAAAGTACATGTAAGTGAGAGCAGCTCATTTGGAAATTTGTTTGTATTATGTGAGCACAGGGCGGCATAGCTGTACAGTGGTTTGTGCTTCACAGGAAGACAGCTCTGGGTCCAAACCCCGGGTCTGGGGCCTTTCTGTGTGGAGTTTACATGGTCTATGTTTCTATGCTTCTATATGACAGCGTGTCCAGGGTGTACCCTGCCCTCGCCCAGTATCAGCTGGGGTTGGCTCCTGCCTCCTCACAACCCTGCATGGATAAGAGGTGTAGATAATGGATGGATGGATATTTTAGCACAGGGAGTAGCACAGAGGCAAACAGATAAAGGGCTGATACAGTTTAACACCAGGCAGAATACAAATACGACACAATGACATCATGAATCACTAATTTGCATTATGTCATATAGTGACTTTTCCAGAAGGCTTTAACTACTTTTCACTAAAAGTAGTTGTTTATTACAGTTCCAAAGTTTCACATGTCACAGTTGGAATGCCATAGGTTTAAATAATCCAATAAAAAATAATGAAAAAATAATTAAATACAACACTGAATCCCTTTCTTCACTCTCTAGGGTCCTGGTGTTCTGCATGGTGGTCCACTGTCACACTGTAAACACTTACTGGGACACTTCGGTAGAACAGAGCCTTTGCCAATACTATTAGTAACGTGCTTTTGCTGGTATGACGAGTCAAAATGTCTGCCAGGTGGAGGAGATAAAAAAGAAGTAACTAACTGGCGAATACACTTATTACACTTTGTATGAGCAACACCTCCAACTGCCCAGCCCAACCATCACAGCACTGTGACGCAGTTTGCAGGTAGCTGTGTTGGAGTGTGTATGTGTGTATATGTGGATGTGTGTTTTTTAGTTTAATATCAGTCCCTGTGAGCAGATCAAAGCCTGCATCATAACCCAGCCTGTTATTATGCTGCATGTGGAATGTCTAGTGTTGTCTGGGCTGCTGTGTTTCCCGCCCCTCCATCCCTGGGCCTGCCAGTGTAATGGGGTGTAAAGTAGTTCCAGCTCTAAGTGTCACTCTTGAGCCCAGGAACAGACAACACCTCCCTCCTCCCATCCCCCCGCCTCATTAATCTCCCCCTCACACCCACAGAGACGGCATGTAGGTTAGACAGGAACTGATCCAAAAAACTGATCTGGCGAGATATATCCAACATACATCGCTTTACTCTTTCCGCAGTTCACAAAGCATCGAACAAGGAGCGACTGAACTTTATCTAAACAAATTACTTCCCCCAAGATGCTCATGTCATAATTCATTGCACCTGGTCCAATGGATGAGGAGGGGGATTTATCAGCAGAGCTGGTTGACCTCACAAAGCTGTGACTTCAGCATCAAGCTTCGATGCTGGACGATGACTCACCAAGAGCCGTCTCCAGCAGTGGAAAGCAACGCCAATGCTAACTCTTGTCTTTTCCCCTACTGAAGTTAGCACGCTAACCAGCTAGCGGCGGCTCATCTCGTCACTTTCCAATAGCGAGTCACTGTAGACGCCAACCTGCCCTAAAGACGCAGCGCTGATCTGAAGGCGTATTATAACCTCTTGTTATACACAAGTACCACTTTAAGTTACCGCAATAAAATATGGTTTGTTGGAGGGAAGAGAGCTTATCATTAATCATGTGTGCACTCAACAATTATGAAACAATAGTCAAGTTATAATAACTTGACAGCTGCATTTACTGACCGCTTGTGTTAATCTGTAACACACAGACACAGAAAGTGTTGAATTCTGACCATGTTCAAAGTTGTAATTGCTTCATTTCCACAATTGTTGTAGTTCCGTTCTTTTTTTAATTTTTTTATTCTATTTGGATCATGTCCTTGGGGCGGGGTAGACACATGCCTGAGGATGATAATAGATTGCTTCATTATATAGGTCAGTGGATTTGTTCGTTTTGCCAGAACTATATCTTTGTCCATCTTCTGTATCTGCTTGAACTGCAAGACACATTTTGAGTAAAATTTTCTGTGGAGCGACAGCAACATGTTTCTTTCGTCACAATCTACTTTTCCACACCTCTCTCTGTCTCTCTCTTTGTGTGTGAAGAAATATGCTCTGTGCTGCTTGCCAAATTTGGAGTGTTATGATAACAGAGTCCCTGGCACCAAGCATCAAAGAGTGTGTGTGTGTTCAAAAGACTTCCTTACACCAGACTCTTGTCATTGTCTCAGTACCATTAAAAGCCAGACATTAACCCCTCTACTGTAAAGTCCCTTCAACTAAAGAGCTGTTGTGTGGAGATGGAAAATAAAACTACCAGAGGTAATCTATTGCTATAGCTAGATGTATTACTCTCAAAGCTTTGTAGTGATGTTTTATTTTTCACTGTGCTAAAGATGAAATGAATTCCAATGAGATCAAAGAACTGCAACAACCTTAAGCATATTATCATCAAGTGTTCTGGGCAGACCTACCATCAGCACCCCTGCTAGTTTAAAGGCCTTCATGTAATTTTAACACTGTTGAAATCAAAAACTATCTGAGAACCTTTTTTTCTGTGGCCGCTCAAAATGTAAACAGTTGATTCCAGGAGCAAGTGTGAAGTCGTGAGTCTTCTGATCCTACATTGTTTCTGTGATTGGTCTCTTTAGCCCGGCCTTCGTTCAGCTGAGTTCACAGGTGATGAACTGTGCTGCAAAGTGACCTTCACATTTGTATTTTTTGAAGTGAGCATTGAAAGAATGTCGAGCAGGGTCCAGACAATACTAGACATCCCTGTGAGAGAGTACTATAGGTTAGTCCTCTTTTCATTAGAAGTTGGTCAATTAACAATTTGTTAGGAAACAGTAAAAAAAAATTCCTTCACTGCTTCTAAAAGTTCATTTAAATCACTTGTTTTGTCCATCCAGTTGTCCAAAACCTAAAGTGTATCACAGAAGACAAGGAAACGCAGAAATTCTACAAAATTCAATTACAGGACTGATTAATCACTCACTACATTGTAGCATTTACTATCATTATTTATTTATTTTTTTTACAGCATGTGTCATTATAACAGCTTTGAATGGGGTTTGAACCTACAAGAACACACCATTTTCTGCCTATATTTGAACAGTTGTGCTTATTTCATATTCAACATTCATGAATTCAACATTCAGAGAAAGGTGATGTGCTCCGATCAGAGTTCATTTTAAATTTGATTGTTGCTTTTATAATAATGAAAGTTTCTTTTTAGAAAGACAAGCTTTGTATCTTTCCACTCAGGTCTCAACATTAACATTTTGACCCTGTCAAAGTGTCAGCAAATGTGTTGCTCCATGGGGGTTTTGGGTTTTGTATCTTGTTCAACAGCAGCTTTGTCAGGACATGAGAGAGGAAAGCAATGCCCCCTTTGTCCTCCTTCATTTCCCCAGGTTCAACCAGCAACCCTCTAACCACAAGCCAGTTTCTTCCGTCCACCCAGATCCCCCTTGCTCTGTTTCCTTATCACTCTCTCTTCTTTTTCTGGGACTCAGTTGTTGTAACAGCAGCTCCCCTCTAGTTGCCGTTTGTTATCATTTGTATGAATTACCATTGATGCGCTTGAGTAGTGAGCAGACATTGGCATGGGAACGCAGAAGACAAGGCCTTGAGTGAAGCAAATGCCCTCATCCATCATCCCAATATAGAGCCCTCAGTGGAGCACAGCCATTGTCTGCAGCAGGCAAACACCCAGGAATAGCAGATGGAAGATGAGAGAGAGAGACAGAGAGAGGACAGAGCTGAGCTGATTTATTTCCTGGGCTTTGTTTATCTGAATGTCTGTTTTTGAAGTTGATTAAAACTCTACCACCTGTGGGGTTTTTTGCTTTTGTTCTTGTTTGAAGACATAATTGTAGATAATGTGTTGCTGTGCTGATCAGCAGACCATTGAGATCCAGTACATCTGTGCTTTGAGGATCTAAAATCCTCAATGTGTGAGCACAAACTGTTTTAAGGTACAACTATTTTTATTTTATTCTCATGTGCCACAAGTGTCCACAATGTTCTTAACCTTTGCCTGTTGATTTTAGGTGGCGTACCTGAGACTCTGAGGTCAAAGTTTGGGAAGCCAGGACGTCATGACCCCGCTCGTCCATCTTGGAAGAGAATTCAAGAGGAAGGGGAACTTTTATCCTGCACAGATTTCCAGTAAAGTATGAAAATGGAGATTGCAGCAGGAGAAAATGAGGCAAGCACAGAATAGCTTGGGAAGCATATGTAGTTATGTTTTCTGGTTGCGTCTGTCATGAACCATCACCTGCAAACAGTTATGTCGACACAGGTTGTTGCCAGACTGCTTAATGTTAACTCATACCCAGAAAATGCAAAGCTGGAAGATGGAAATAGTTTTTCATAGATGGTTGCCCCTTTTTGCAGTTGTATAATTTTAATCCTCATGTATAATTACACCAACATGTATGTATGTTTGTCCAGTTCTCAACTCTATTTTGTATTTTTCTTATCATTCTCAACAAAAGCAAATTAAACCGTTGTATTTTTCAAAGTATCACCTCTTCCTTTCTTTTTTCTACCTACTGGAGAGCAGGGCTTGATGATACGTGGGACATTGTTCTTGAGTTGGCTCTTGATGAAAGCTTATTATAGAGGCACTTCAGCCCCAGGGTACAGCAGTGCATCCTCCACTTGAGTGTAATTACAGCTTGTGGAGCTAGGTGATTTTTGTCTAGTTGTGGGTTTATTTGGGAGTGTGTGTCAATGACTGACGGTATTTATGTAACATGCGTGGTAGCAGGAACCATTGTGAGATAATGTGGTTAAACTCTAAAAATGGGTCTTTTAATTTGAAATATATAAAATGTAAAGTTATCACTTCCTGAAGTTTTTTAAGGTTCACATGCTTCTTACACCGTGTTAGATGTTAATCTAGGGAATCAGTCATTTTTCACTCCATCACTGCTACTTTGTGTTAGAACAAAATACCTCAACAACTATTGGATGTATTGGGGTGAAATTTTATACAGATGTTAATGGATCCAGATGATGGTAATGACATTGATGATCCTCAGACTTCACTTTAAGAGCTACGATGGCAGAAACATTTTTGTTTGCAGGTAAAATATCTCCATAACTATCAGATAGAATGCCATGAAATTTCTTTGTTGTTAAATCATTCATTTAGGTGATCTCCTGACTTTTCATCTAGTGCCACCATTAGCTTAGAGTTTTCTCTCGTCCAGAGACATTTCTCAATATCTATCAGGTGCATTGGTACAAATATTTCCGCCAAATTTTCCTCTAAGTTGTCATGAGTTGTCAATAAGTCTCTAGCTTGATCTAGAATCACCAGAAGCTAAAAATTTCTGATTGTAATTAAATACTTAAAAAATCATTTCAATATAGCTTCACATCCCCTCTCACAGGCTTCTCTGGAGTTCCTGCATGAACTCGTCAGTTAGCCAATCAAAAGTCTGACTGACTGTGGGATGCCCTTGCAGCTCGCTTGGTAAAGCACATATCATAAAGACTCAGTCATTACCACAGTCACTTAGCTTCAAGTTCAGCCTGAGGCCCTTTGCTGCAAGTAATGCCCTCTCTCACTGCAGCTATAATAAAAGCAAGGCAAGTTTATGTATATGGCACCATTCAGATACAAGGCAACTCAAAGTGCATGGAAATTCATTAAAATAGAACATTAAGGTAGCATTGAAACTACATTACAAACAAATTTGATAAAATAAAAATAATAAAATTTCAGTTGGTCATATAAAAATGACATAAAATCAGGTTGGAAACTGAAGACATCATTTTAAAAGAAGTGCTGCAGTGATAAAATACATTAAAAACAGCCAGGTGCAAACATGGCACAAGATTAAAAAGATATTATATATGTGATGTATTGGGAAGCTGCAGCAAATGGTAATACCTTGTTTTAAACTAACTGATTCTCAGAATGTTTGAAAAACTAAAAGCTGCTGTTTCTGATTCTGGGAACACCAAGTAAATGTGTCTCAGAATCTGGATGCTTCATGTTGTACGAGTAGACCGGAGATGTATTTGGGCCCAAGAACACATAGTGCTTTATAGACAAGTAATAGGATTTTTAAATCTTTCTTTTGACACACTGGAAGCCAGTGCAGCAATTTAAAGACCAGTGTGATGTGCTTAGTGTTAGTGAAGACTGTGGCAGCAGCATTCATAAGGACCAACCGTCCTGTGAAGGCACCATCACAATATTCAAGCCTGCTGAAAGTACATACACTAATACATCTTTCTGTATTCTGTTTAGACAGAAATTATTGCAATGCTTTTTAAATGGTAACAGGCTAGTTTTGTAATTGTCTTTATGCAGTAGTTGAAAATTAGGTCTGTGATGTCTATTTTTATACCAAGGATTTCTGGCTGGATTTGTAGGTCTTAGTGTCATGAATTCAAGGTGAGCACTGACTTTTGATCTTTGTTCTTTGGGTCCAAAAAAAATATTCTGTTGTAGAAAATGATGGTACATCCACTCATTGATTTCTTCAATTCACTTATTCAGACAAGGAACTGTTGTCACCTGGTGTCACTGTTATGTAAAGTTGTGTGTGTCTGCATAATTATTAAGGGGCGACATGTAGATGTTGGGAAAACATCCAAAAAGTAATGTAATTTATTATGTAAATCATGTAATGGACTGTGGCCTGCCACCTACTACAGCTCACTCTCCCTAGCTGTTAGACTTTCTGGGTGGACTGGTATGATGCCATTGTGCAGTGAGGCCAACCAGAAGAGCATGGAGGACATCAGACAGGACGGTGACAGGGGTTGCTTGGGCAGCAAGAGTGGACTATGGTGAATCAATTACAAGGGGATGCAGAAGGAATGGTGTGAGTGTGTGGAGTTTTGAATTGGAGAGATCAGCAGTGACATTAAGGTGAGTGCATAAAAGGAGTGTCTACTGGCTGCAGCATGACGGTGTATATACAGTGCTGCTTGAAAGTTTGTGAACCCTCCAGACAAACATTAAAATTACACACATCCAAATCCCAGTTTGTAAAGCACACCATCCAAATAATGGACACACACACACAAAAAGAGATATATTTTCATTATTTAATTCAACAAAGGTTTGTTTCACAAAAACTGAAAATTTAACATGTGCAAAAGTATGTGAACACTTGTATTAGTAGCTTGTGGCTCCTCCTTTTGCAGCCATTACTTCAACCAAACGTCTTATGTAACCACTGACCAGTCTCTCACGTCTGCTTTTTGGGATTTTTGCCCACCCCTCCTTGCAGAACTCAGCCAGTTGAGAGGGGTTGGAGGGACATCTGGTATGTACCAACTTCTTCAGGTCTCGCCACAACAATTCAACTGGATTAAGGTCCAGACTTTGACTGGGCCAATCCAGAGTACCAATCCTCTTTCTCTGAAGCCATTCCTTTGTAATTTTGCTGGAATGCTTTGGGTCATTGTCTTGTTGCATAATCCATTTTCGTCCCAGCTTCAACTCCCTGACTGATGGCAGGAGATTCTGATCAATAATATATTGATATGAATTCATGGTTCCTTGGATAATATGGAGTTGTCCAGGTCTAGAAGCAGAAAAGCAGCTTTGTTCTTTTTTGAGAGCAGAGGCTTCCTTCTATCAACCCTCCCATGAATGTCATGGCTATTCAGTTTTCATCTGATTGTAGACGTATGCACATTTGTCTCAGATGCTACCAGAGGTCTGCGACTCTCTAGAGGTGATGTGTGTGTTGGCCTTTACCTGATTTATTATTTTTCTGGTGCTTCTGGGTGATAGTTTTGATGGGCGTCCACTTCTAGGCAGAGTTGTTGTCATGTTGAAGGCCCTCCATTTGTAAATGATTTGTCTTACAGTGGCTGGATGGAGCTGGAATCTTTTGGAGATGGTCTTATAGCCCTCCTCAGACTAAGGAGCTGTCACTACCCTCTTCTTCAAGTCCTCCTCTTTCATATCTCCTTTGCTCTGGGCATTGTTGATTTGTATGGGACCACAGTGGTTTGGTTGGTTTCCTCTCTCTTTTAATTAGTTCAGGCCAAACCCTCATTTCATTGGTTTGTTTAAATGATTAATTCAGCACCAAATGTGTTTCACCTGAGTCTGTTACCTGCTGAACTTAACCAGTGCAGCTGGGGGTTCACTTACTTTTGCACATACACCAATTCCATGTTTCATGTAGTTTTTGGGCAACTTAAACAAGTCCCACTAAACAAGTACATGCAATTGATAAACACATATCTGACATTTTATACATAAAAACTTGTGACGATAAAATAAGAAAATCATGGTCAAACAACAGAAACATCTAAACTGCTCAAGTGGTTCACATACTTTCAAGCAGCACTGTATGGAGGAAATATGCTTTTTCTGCAGGGCAGCAGAGATGTATGCTGATGTATGCAGCAGCTACAGAGACAAAGATATCAAGCACCTTATCCTTTTTCCATAGGTCCAACTCATCGTCCCTTAACTGTAAGTAAGCAAGTTTGCCATCCACTCGCAGTCATAATAACAGCTGGTTTTCAAGGTTTTTAAGTGTAAATAATAAAAGAGCACAACTGATCAAAAGGAGATATTTAAAACAGCAAAATAAAGTAATTCTACCATCGCTAGAAGAATCATCTAAGATTAAAAGATTAAACGATCCCTGAAGAGGCTGAACAACATGCTGATAAAAGGCTTTAATAGCAAGGGTCTAAAAATAGATCTCAGGTAAACACAAGGAGAAGCCAAGTCTGCAAGGTTGGACAGACCAAGTGGGCTGTGCTGAGGGTGGTCACTATGTAGGTGTGACTACAAAATATGTAGAATATATAAAGCACCTACACCTGCTTTATGATGACAATCTGCAAACTTTAACTCTTTTTAACATCCTCAGTGGCAAATTTAGCACGTTAATCTCAGATGATGACCATGGTAAAGGTTATAGAGGGTTGAAGTCATACATGTTGACAGACGTCACTCTTCTGTCAACATGTAGAGTTTATGGAGACATTATATTAATAACTACAACCATATCTTAAATCTTATTATAATATAATTTGCATAATTTTGTTATTGTTATTGTGACAAGCATTGAGCTGAAAACACAGTTGTGACTGTATGCAGCCTTACAAACTGTAGACTCTTCCTTTTTGTTTCTGTGTGACATTAAATAATTTTAGATTTTTATATAAATGTTTTCAACACGTACAGACTAGTGTACTATTAAAAAGTTTGGGCTTTTACTGTAAACAAAGAAAAGACCATTTTGTGTTATCCAGTAAACCAAAATGACCCATTACTGATCACCACCGGAGCTTGTGATGCCCACACCTCCACTTCATGGCTTGTGAACATGGCATCCTGGCTCCATCGGTTTATCCCAGACCAACAAAGTAGCATAATGTCAGACTGTGTGTCTATGTTACAGGCTCTTAGTGAGACCGAGGGAACTATTTTTTCTGCTCCTGACTGCGTGCCTGGATCTGCCGAATGCTGATGCAGCAAGTGACAATTACTTTTAAAAATACAAAGAAGCATTGTGCCCACTGAGGCGGCAAAGCAGAGAGTGAATTGGCTAATTAAATACATCTAACACTGAACCGTCAAGGGGTTCTCATTTCCTTTCTGCCCTTTCTCCACAAGTGCAAATGAAGTAGGCTCTAAATAACCCATTTGTTTCAAGCCTGCTGAGCATAAGGAGCTACTGCACATTACTGGCTGCTGCTGCTGTTTTGAACACACCAACAGACAAAGTCACCCATAAGCCTTTAGGAGTTGCAGGCATTCTTTCCCCGTTTCTTTCTCCCCTTGATGACAGACAATGGAAGTGTCAAATTAAAAGTTTTTTGGCCAGTACACCACCGTCTGTTGACACTGTGCAGCTCATTAGCCTTTTCAGGCAGTTATCTCGTGAAAAATATCACTCTGAACAAAGGTCTATTCCATATTGAGCCTTAGTAATTACTTGTCCATGGTGGGGGACAGTTTTGGCTTGTTCCTCTTTTACATGTGCTGCTGGTGTGCAGGAGATAGAAGAATAAAAGGGAGGTGCTACTCAGCAGCAGCCAGTATGAATGGGAATAGACTTATATTGCTGTAGATTGCTACAGATTTCCCATAAGAGCAACATAATGCTTCAGGATTACACTGCATCTTTAGACAGATACTACTGTCTGTGTTTTCATGTTTTCATGTCCAATATGATGAGTGAAATGAGAGTGATCCCACCTGAAAAACCAACCTTAACTTAAGGAGAGGGGTTTCGGGAGAGGGGGGGATCTGCCCTTGACCTTATGAAAACATTTTAAAGGCTTAATAAAACCTCACTAAGACCTGAGCATGTTAACATGCTTACCGTGACACTTTGGACATGATGTTTTACAGGTGCAGTTCAACCATGTCAAATGGTAACATTTACTAATTTGCCATAAACAGAACAGCTGAGCAGAATGGAAATATCATTAGTTTTTAATGTATTTGGTCACAAAAACTTTGATGAGGGAAACATAAATGGCTTGGAATTTTTGGGCAATACTACAGCGCAAGATATTTCACTCAAAATCACAATTGGTTCAGTTTCAAATTTCATTGAAGTCCATCTAACAGTTATTTACATGTTTTGCTGGATAATGGATTTTGCCTTGTTGGTGGTGCTGAAAAGCTATTAGGATTCATTCTCTGGTGGTAATGAATGTTTGTATAAAATTGTATCTAACAGTTGAGAGATTTGGTAATGGAGCTATACCGTTGCTAAAAATCTCACAAAAAATAAATCATGGTACTATAAAGAACAAATATATTTAGGTTCTTGCAAGGTTGAGGTTTTCAAATGACAGCAAATGTATTTTATTGTGTTGCTGTATGTAACACAGGTGTACAATCTGAGATACAACCTGTCCATCCACCAGTACATAGACTGGTAGTAACAGTACAACTTAATGCATCTCCACACACACAACTCCCTGCTTTCTCTATAACATCTATCCTATCGGAGATAAATGTCCATTAAAACCACTAGTGACAGAAGACATACGGAGTGATCAAGTCTATGAATGCCACAGTATGAATTTCAAATTGGATTTTCCAGGCGTATACCTTTGCTAATGTGTTTGATATTATTTTCAGATTAAGCGAGACAGCGATGTGTGAGATTACAGTGGCCACTGTAGAAAGAAAGAGATCCTTTTGGGAGAGGTCAAGCCATAAAGCTTGTCTCATCTCTGAGAGGAAATGAGGCATTAGATTGAGTTCCCGTTTTAGTCACCCAGTCCTAATGGGTCATCTATCCCGAGAGTCTTGGAGTTCTGTGCAACAGGGATCACAGACTCTTTGCTCTTTTCTTGATTTACACTCTGAGGGTGCAAAATAAAGACAAAAACATTATGATAAACTTGTAATAACCATAGTTTTCATAGAAATGTTGGCGAATGACCCTTCTCTGCTGCCTGTATCATCCAATTTATCATTTTACTGTTTCCATTTTATTCATCGCTTTTGCACTTGAGAAGCCAAACCCCAATAAACAGACAAATAAAGTTTTAGAATGGAAATACATTGTCCTGATCTGTCTGAGTTTCCATTGTAAACTTTAAATTGCACTTGGCATTTGAAAGCTCTTTTTTCACTGTCCCCAGAGGATGAGTTCTAATGATTTGTCAATACAGTGAATTTCACTAGCTCCTTACTAGTGAATGGGCTTGAAGCAATTGGATGGATTGCCTTAAAATTTCATCCAGATATTCATAGTACCCTGAGGATGAATCAAGTCAGGGTGAATTTTTAGCTAGCACCAGCAGCAAGTCAAACTCTAACTTAAATCAATAGATTGGCATAAAATTAAATTCGGACATTTTTGGCTCCCAGATGATGAATCAAAGTCATTTTCATGATCCAAAATATTTTTTTACTTTTACCAATACCATCGGTTGCAGCTCTAATTTGTCTGAATTAGTGAATGTTAGCATGCTCCCACACTACAATGTCAGCATGTTATGATAGTAATTGCGAAAGCATGCCACTATGCTGACATTAGCATTTAGCTCAAAGCACTGCTGTGACCCAGTACTGCCTCAAAGATCCACCAGCATGGCTTTGGTCTTGTTTCACTGTTGTCTTAATTTCTCAGTCATACTGTCACCCCCTCCTGCTGCCCCCACTTGTCCCGTAACTTTAACAACTACCCCAACCCCCTACACCCACACCTCAGTCTTTTCTCCCTCTGCAACTCACCCATCTAACAAGGCCATGGGGCATATATGTGGGGCCTTCAGGGGCTCATTAATTTGTCCATTAGTCCCAACAAATCTCAGAGGCAACCTTAGAGTGAACCCATACCAAAGCCCTCAAGCAGGCACAGGCCACGCAGTCAACCTGCCCCTGGTGAAGAATGACAAAGCTGCCTCAGAGAGTTCATGGCAGAAACAACTCAAGACATCAACAGACATTCAGAAAGCACTGTTGGAGCTTGTAATGCTTGTGACAGCACAGTGACAGACAGACAGAAAACTGCTTACTGTCACGAGTGGCTAGTCCAATGTAAAAATACAGTATGTGATTATGACACTTGCCAAATCCATCTGCAATAATTCTATTGTTTAGGCTGGCGAGTACACATCAGCTTTTGATTTTCTGTTCATGACGTAAAACCTAATTTCTAGGTTTGCAAAGAAAGTGTCAATGCAGTTGGGGAGACCGACACGGACTGAATTGAAAGCTCTGGTCTGACAGGTAGAAGACATTTTGAGCTGACAGCTGACAGAGGAGATGGAAGCCCTGCTGGAAGTGGGGTGTTAAGATGCTGTTTCTGCCGCTGCTGCAGCTTGATATCTCCTCCAGCCCGAGGGAAGATGAATCGGCTGCTGCTTCTGAGTCTGGAGACGAAGGAGCTTTTGCCTCACTGTTGAGGGTGGTGCAAAATGCTTATCAGCGGTTATGTTCGGCATGTATTATGGAAAAATAAGCAGTTAAGTTTCCTGGTGCTGCTAATCCATACTCCTGAGGGAAATACATAGTATGTGGGCTTTCATTTTAGAAAACTTTGATTGAAACAGAACAAAATGTTATTTATACAGGCAGAAGCTGCAGGTAAAATTATTTGTTACGTGTTCCACTAATGAAGAAATTAGAAAATGACTTTTTAAGAGGAAGACAGTGACTGATGATGCCATGCAAAACATAAGATCTTGCAGACTTTTGTTCCAAAGTTGTGATCTTCTAACTATTTAGCAAAGACTGATCGTTCAGTGGTCTCCCATGAATGAGATGACAGCTATATGGACTGCTGTACTGCCGCTTCAGGGAGGATCTAAATGAGGGATGGATAGAATTGGGAACAGGAAGAGATGGAGAGGGGGATGTTAACGACAGGGCAATCTGTCAGCACTCACGGCTAAGACAAATGGTCCAATCTACACAGACTCGTGTCCCCTCTGCATGTCTCATGGGGGCACTCACTGCAGCTGTTGGTGCGGCTATTGCCATTCATATAACATTCATATAAAAAGCAAAGTTTATAAGCAGGAATTGATCTTTTCTTGTCATAATATCAGGCAACAGTTAAGCTGAGGTGACATACTGCAGATCTTGACAGGTACATTGTGAGAACTCTCTGCCTAGTTAGTCAGAATACCAACTGCTAAAGTGACCTGGGTAATGTGTTTGAAATGTTCAGGTAAGAACAAGACCAAAGGGTGTGCTCAGGTGCAGAGAGAAGCAACTTCTTTGTGCAGTCTGTGCTGATTTGCTCCAAACAACCAATGTTTGTTCATGACTGAGGCAGAGACACCGTACACAGCGATCGACATACGTACATACGTACGTACGCACGCACGCACACACACACACGCACACACACACACTGACGTTAGCTGTAGGCTTCCAAGAAGGGAACACACAAACCACGTGTTTGGGAGTGTGCTTGTGTATGGATTTGTGATCTGATCTTAGAAATTATACCTCTGTTATTTCACTCCAGTCGCACTCTCTCTCTCTCTCTCTCTTCACAGTTCTTCATAAAGCCCCAGGATAAGTGCTAATTTTTTGCTCAGGTTGAGACATTTTCCATTAAGGCAATCAAGTCTTCGCCTCAGTTCAGTGCTGCAACTTGGCAATATTGCGTCACTCACATCTTTGACTTTGTATTCAATTGTGCCACCTCTAAAAATGGCCTTGCATTCTGTCTGAACACATGGTTTGAATGTATTACAGCTACAGCTACAGCGGTGCATTGAGCTAAATGTTAACACCAATGTGCTATAATGCTAACAATGACAATGCTAACACGCTGACATTTTGCAGATCATATTTTCCAGCATTCTAGTTTAGCATGTTAGCCTGATATATTGACTAATAAGCCCACAAGGCAGTAGTTTAGCAGATATTTGCTTATAGTCAAGAATCGGTCTAATCTTCAACTTGATCATGGTTTTAGTGAGAAGTCAGGAAAACCAAAGTTATTACAGTTATAACACTGATTGGTAATCTATCAGATATTTGTTGAGACCTCGCCAGTAGGTTTCTTCACCTGGGGACCATGAATGTTTTTACCAAATTAAATTGCAAGTCAGATAGTTATAGATATGAAAAGTCATGAGAATTCATCCTGTGGGGACCATGAATGTGAAGATATTTCAGCCTGGACAAAAGTGGTGGACTGACAGATTGACATTGTGGTTCACAGAGCCAGGTTGCATAGGCAGCTAAAAAATTTTTCCCCCATAAATGTAAAGACAGTGGACAAAGTTGGAGTGTCCGTCTTTCCAGCATGTCAGAATAAAAAAAAACTAAAAAACTAAAAAACAAACAAACAAACAAAAAAAACTGTATCCAGGGAGAGAGAAGAGAAGTGGCACAAAATTGCTCAGCACATTTCTCTTGTCCTCCCCCTCTCTTTCTCCAGGAGTTTCGGCTGATTGTAGCCTCAAGATAAAGAGCCCTTCTGTGTGTGGAGCAGACCTGACCTCTACAACCCTGCAGCAACACATCCCTCACATGATAAACCCAAGAAAAGTGGAAACCTGGAACTAAAGCGAATAATAGGCAGAGACAGATTCCCACTGGCAAACAGGAGAGTGTCCACGGTTTCTGTGTGCCTGCGCGCCAGTTTGTGTGTTACCCATTGCCTCTTGCCAAAGAGAGGCCTTTTGTCTGTTCCAATATATTTTCATGAATCTATCTTTAGATGAGATTCATCGTGATGAGACTGAGTCCAGTTTTCTGAATGGTTCCAGGACTGTGCACAGTATGAGTCTCTGAGGCATTAACGTTTTGAGGTGCAAGAGTTCCTTTTGCTGGAGCAGCTCCCAAATTACAGATCCCTCTGCATGCAGGTCTCCTAGGCAGCTCGATCTATGAGACAGGAGCCTTTATTCAGTAGAGGGTTTATCGCTGAGACAGAACAAAGACCCTCGTTCTCCCACAGAGGCGACAGGTGGAGGGAGGACATTTTGACAAGATGAGAGCATCATCTCATCAACTTTTTTGCTCCCATTTCCTTTTTTCCGTAGTACCCAAGACATTAAGAATGATTATGATATTATTTTCCTTATCTTATTTCAGGATTACTTGCCCAAATTGTACTGAAGTCTCAATGATGGATATTAAAAAGCTCAGAAAATCAAATTGAAATTAATGGAATACTGTAAGCACAAAGCACTAAGTGTAATTTGCATTAACTGACTGCTTTGTAAAGTTTTTATTTATGATTAAACATGGAAACTTACAGCCATGACAGAAGAAAATTCCTTCTTTTTACTTTTGACTGTGCTATTACTTGTTTCTTGTTCACCACCTTCAAGTAATCCCACAATTATGGTAAAAAAAAAAAAAAAAAAAAATCAATTCCTGTAACATATTGTGCACAGAACGTCTTCAGGAAAAGTCTAGAAACGAAGCTGTGATATTCAGGTGTTAAAACTTAACGTTGGACCCGCTTGTCTCCACTGCATCCCATAACATAGCAATGAACTCGTCCTCATGATGCCTTCGGCTGCAGATCTGGCATTGTGTCGACTTTAATAGCTTCTGTAACAAAGTTAAGAAATGAATCACTTCAATTTGCTGAGGGCTACTTGTGTTGTACTGTGCTGTACTACTCAGTGCTGTACATGGAGAATGAATCATGGTCACGATTTGCAGTGTTGAATGTAACTTTTGCAGAGGAATGATGGGGAGGGAGAGACAGCCAGTTTTTTTCTTACTTTAATTGCAGCGCATGTTATTATCTGCAGGAATTAGCAAGGACGTTTTCACCAGTGATGTCTTTATAATTGCCATACAATAGTTTTGACTGTCACTCTTTGTAGCACCATACTGTTGCATTTGCATATTTATGTAAAATTAAAATCAAACACATTAATAAAAAATATCATAATCAGAACGTTGGAGAAAGTGTTTCTCCCCTCTCACAAAGACTTGTATCATTTCACATGGAAATGGTGTTATGAAGGTCATTTTTCTCTTTAACATAGTCCAAGTACTAGTATAGTTTAGTGTTAGAAAGTCCTCTGTGGCTGGCATCTGACAGGCCTTTGTCAAATCTGAGAAAACAACCCAGATGGTTGAGGTAATCTAACATTGTTTTACGCCCCTTTCAGGGACATAAACTGTGCCACTGCCTACTATACTAGTGTCAGGCTATTGTCCCTCCCAACTATCAGTAGAGGAAGAAGTGCCATGGACAAAGTATGTTAATGAAAATAAAGAAATGTGTGGTGATGCATGTTTGACCAGTGTGTTTTGATTAACAATAGAAACCTTGAAACCGCAGTGTTACATGGTTTGGAGATTAAATTCTGTTTTACAAGCTGATAGTGTGGAGATAAGAAAGACAACGGCATTTAAACTAAGCAGTTATCGTGTTGTCATTAACAGCATGTCTACATAGGAGATAGAACGTGAATGGTACGTTAGCAAAGGATCTGCAGCTTCACTGCTCTACCTGTGTTCAGACAGCATGCATTCAGATATAACAGAGTGTAGGACTCTGGTATTCCTCAGAGTTCAATACAAAAATGGAGTAAAATGGAAGAAATAAGCTTCATTTTGGATTTAAACACACAAAGCTCAAGTGAAACAGCTGGACTGGAAATAAAAGTGCATCTGTTATGACAGACACACTGTAATAACCACCACACTTAAATGTTAAAGTGACACTGTAAGAGGAAGAATATATAAGTTACAATGCTTAATTCAATACAAAATTTGGGAGTTTGCTGCTGCTGGTCTGGTATGACCAGTAGTTTATGATGACATGCAGGTTAATGGTAGCAAACTTTAGATTTTGACATTGTTCTGTAACTGACATTAGAGAGACTTTATGATTTTTTGCCACTTGTGCTACTTTTACAGTGTATTTTAAAATAACATCCTGTTATTGCCTCTCAGATTGGCTCACTTTGTGTGTGCACAACTCATTTTTTTTCTTTGTGGAAAAGTGTGGTTTCACACAATTTGTGTCTTCAACGTATAATCAGCGGTTTTGGAGTATAATTCCACAAAACACTTCAGAGGAGCAGGCTGAAATCAAGCGTTAAGTGTAGCTTTTGCCTGTGAGCCTCACAGCTCTCTGTTGTTTTCATACCACTAAATGATGCCTCTCAGCGCTGTCAGTGTCTCAAGCAGTGGATGTTATTACAGCAGCCTTTTTCCTCTGATCTTCCTCTTTCTCTGCTTGTTATCCAATAGCTTCTTTATGACTTGAACAGCTCCATCATCACAGAACAGAGTCGTTGCAGAAAAGTGCTGCAGGCCCTGAACACTGAGCTTGTGTCACTGGGGTTATTGTATGTCACAAGGTTGCGGCGCTTATAGGACGCAGTATGTAGGCTAAACCTCATCAACGCTTGTTGTGGAAACAGCTCCCACTGAAGGAGGGAGACTAAACTGGTCGGTAGGGACAGTGATGTGATTACAGTGTGTGTGCATGCACAGCCGATCTGTTGTCATTAACATTTTACACTCCTCTTTGTAACATCAGTGTAGCACAGCATTATTGCCTGCGGCCCTGGACTGCCTGCAACCCTGCCAACCTTGTTCAGGATCACTGCTGATGAGAGAGGGATGTTTGAAAACTCTGCTAATGGGCACAGCAAAGAGAAAGCGTTTCATTTTACCACAGCAGCTGTCTGCTTGACTTTGTGCACCCGCTCACACATACACATACACATACACACCTTTGTAGTCTCTTCTTCGATAATTAAAGTTAGAGCTTACCTGATGTCTGTGAAGTTAAATTAGCTCGCAATCTTCATTAGCCCCCTTGATTTTCAGAAAGTTTATTTACACAGCATATTTCAAAACAACAAAATAGTACTGAAATGCCATCATTATATAGACAATGCATGTGGATTATTATTATGTTGCAGCCTTATACAACATTTTTTAAAATCCCTCATTAATTTACATTTGAGGCAATTATATAACTTTATACATGCTAATATTTTTTTTGCAAATGAATCATAAAGGCAAAACTGAAATATAACATTAATATAAAAATGAAGACACTTGAAATTTAGCTCCTATTTCATTTAATCACGGTTCCCAGACTGTAGACCGTGACCCATGGGTGAGCCTGGTAGGTGTTGCAAATGGGACAAGAAATCATGAGCAAAAAAGTACAATTTAAAACTATAATATCTTAAATATTTTAAAGAGAAATTATCTTTAAAAATATTAAAAATGTATTAAGGTACTATGTCAGTGTGATAGTCCAGCGAAAGGAACTTTTAAAATGTCGCCACTACACCTTACATATCGGTAAAAGACAACATTCATGGCAAAAACTGCAATATCAAAATGGATCTAAATGGTTAGCAAAAAAACCTCAATGTTCCATCATCATGAAAATAAAAAGTGCTCTGAGAAAATATTATTTGGCTTTTGTATTGTTATGGGGTCAGATGTGGGTGATCTCGGTTCAGTTCTGGGTAAAAATCTAAACTAAAGTCACAACTCGCCCTGTATCTAGTTAGCCAGATAGGTAGCATCTGCAGCCTTGTTCAGCTAAGGCATAAGAAACTTTAGAGAAATACATGTTTATTGTTTACAATTATGTGACAGTGACATGATTATGAGAAAGGTTTGTTTTCCCAGGTTGTGAGAAAAGTACAGAGTGATCTCAAAGTCACTGAGGTTAAACACTGCAAACCAAGTGTGGCATTACAGTACATTCACTGCATGCAAATACTTCGGCCATAAAAAAAAAAAAAAAAGGGTTTTGAGACAACCAAGGGATCTGAATCAGATACTGCAGGTCTACTGGGTCACATTATAGCAGCAAACTGAAAGAGACCTGGCAGGGAAACAGCAGAAATGAACATTAACACAGAGCTTGTTTCATTTCTTTAATCTGCATATTCTCCATCAAATCAAGATGAAGAGATATTTGTGGGGGCACAATGCCCCACAGACTTTGGCACAGAACTTTTTCCACTTGGGCTGATTCTGATTTACAAAAATTCATCTGAAATAAATGATCCTTCGACAAACACTGCTGGCTGACAAAATGTAGAAGCTGGGAAAAAGATAAAGGAGAAAAGAAAGTATCAGAGGAAGAGGCAGTGACTTCACCACCACATACCTTAGTGGTTACTGAATTGACGCAGATTTTGATTGCCCACTCATGGACCCCTAAACCACAAGGCCAGTTGTCACATCAAGTTTTCTGTTCATGTTTATCCCCACATTGCTAAAGGGATTTGTGGTAGAGCATGATAGATTAATCCTTCTTGAGGTGAACTTGTATACTTGAGTGAATTACAAGAATTTTGTTTTACCAGGAGAAATTGTATTTTCAACTCAAAATGCCAGGTAAGGACAATAAAACAATACTGAAGGTCTTAACCTGGTGTATACAGAAGGTATGGATTATGTGAGTCTGTATGTAGAGAGCAGAAGCCCACAAAAGCTAATTGAGTTTTTATCCTTCTCATCTTGAACTGGCTCATGTACAGAAGAGTAACCGGAGAGATCCTAATTGCCCAAAGCGTTGGCTTGTGGATGGTAATAGAGGTATCGTGAAGTACTATCTGATATCTACATATGAAGCTCATGTTACACAGCACTTTAAGAATATTGCATTTCATCTGTCGAGGGGCTGTCTGAGCCTGTATCTCAGGCCTATTTCATTATTCTCCAGCGCTGCTGCCAGACTGCTTTGCTGGCACAGAGACTCGTCTCATTTCATACAGAGAATAGAAAATGACAAGATGGAGCGCAAAGGGGCGGAACGACATACTTGACAACTGGGAGCTGAGATTGTAACTGGAGAAATGTGAATGTAAGTATTTCCACATTCGCTGAGGCTCCCAGGAGAGAGGGCTCCGTTTGAGGTCTTGGATATCATCCACACAAGGAAAGCTAACAAAATACGAACCCCTGGAACTGACGAAATGCAGTAAAAAGTTGAGTCCAAATTATAATGAAATACATAAATAAATAACACTCTTGACTAAATAATTAAAATTGATAAGTGTAAAAAAAAAAATCTATATATAAATAAAAAAAAATGTTTTTTTTTTTTTTTTAACTTTTCCTTTGACATAAATTCAGGTGGTAAAAAAAGCAAAAATTTGATATTTTCTACAGAATACATCACCACGTGACTTGCTAATTCACCTGAAAGGACAGTTACTTTAAAACGTGGAGCACCAGCTATTCAGTCAGCTAGTTAGCTTCCTAGCCGAGGCCATATACTGTACTGGACACTGCTGTAGCATCCCTATATAAACTATTAACTCATTACAATGCTATGCTTCTATTTTCAGAACATTCACTTCTTTTTGAACTGCATGTCGTGTATGTCTTGTTTGTCAAAGTGAAAAAGTAAGTTTTGTTGTTTTGTCTGTGAAATAAACTAAACATTGGCATTTCTTTGCTAGGTTTGTTATTGTTAGCCTGCTGGCTAAAATGCTTTAGCTTCTGTCATACTACAAGTGTGCAGATGACAGTAGGTATTGAGGTGTTATTGAAAAAATGTTTGCCAAATCCAAAGAATAGGTAAAACTGTAGAGCTGGCAAGTAAAAGAGTAAATAAAATTCAATATTAATTTAATAACTCAAATTAGAATTGATTCTTAAATTACATTTATTTAGAAAATTACAAAATCGAAATTTTAGAATTTAATAAAATGCTTTTGTAACCAACTGATGAAGGTTGAAATATTTCTCCTCAAACATCATCTAAATGTATAACTGAATTAAACTTTTTCTACTAGATTTTGCCAGTGGGCACCCTGTAACATAGTGGGGTTGTCTTCCTTCAGTGGTCCTCATCCCGAAACTGTCTCATGATAATAATATGATTTATAATATATAATATAATGTAAGATCAACTGTAACAATGTCATTAAGAGAGGAAGAAAATGGATTTCTGGACTAAACATACATGTAAAAGACATGAAGGCTTGCTTCGTGTAAAGAGCTATGAAAAATCCAATAATTTGAGGCAACATAAATTCTTACTTCCTCTGTGGGTACTGTAGACAGAGGAGTTGAACCACCATCCACTTTAACACCACTTGTACCAAGAGATTAATGGCAGGAGCACAGCCTTCGTATTCTGCAGGTCTACAAGGCCTGCTGAGCGTCCCAATTTTCAGGGGGGGAAGAAAAACGACATGTTTTTAAACAGGGGTTTTGACCTTTTAACAGCGTTGCAGGATGGCGTGATCGTGCTTCTCCTGGCTGTCGCTGCTCCCTGTGTCTTGCTGCTGTGCTGCTGAGGTCATTACTCACTGTGACACTCCGCTGATCTACATCATATTACCAAGCGTTTAATATTGTTCCCTGCTGACCATACGGCCTCGCAAAACAACTACCAAGAGGACTAGCAGGCCGTACTAAATACATCATCAAGATTGTTAAAGAGCTTCCCTCAGCAAATCCCTCACACTGCTGTGGAACGTCTGGAAAACTTTTTAATTTTGCTTTGCACCGCTGGTCTGACATTCTGGCTGATTAGATATTGATCATCTTCTCTGAAGTACTTTGAGAAAATATACATGCAATGCAATCAAAATCTTTAAGATTTTACCTCCTGAGGAGTGGAGTGCTTACTGTGATAAACAACAGTACTGGGCTACAGTATATCATACATTTTTTCCACTTCTCTTGTATTCAATTTTCTTACACTTCACACCACAAAATTGGAAAGAAGAGTGCACTCAAAGAAAAGAAAGCAACCGAGATGCTTTTTCGTACAGACCTGAGGCTACTGTGTTTCTCTATAGCTCTCTAAATCAGTTTCATTTCTCTCACCACCTCAGATTATACAAGAATCACCAGAGCTTTGTCAGATGGCAAAGATCTGTCAGTAAGCTCTCACCCTTTATTTGGACATGGAGGGAAAAAAATAACACTTGCTCTTCAAGGCTTGACAGCAGAGCAATAATGCACAGACACACACCTCAGGTGATGTTTACGTTGGAGCGAGTCCTCATGGAAATGTTTGACATGTCAGCAATAGGGTTCCTGACAAGGGCTGCTTTTACCCAGAGAAAAACTACTACAGTGTCTCATACATGACTTTCTTTACAACTTAGGGTAACTTATATTTTAACATACAACCCCTGTAATCTTCCTTAAAGGCATGATTAAGAGAGTATCATCAACAATCTACTCATCTAGCTCTCAAATCTTGAGAGTTAGATGAGAAGATTAACAATTTATCTGTCTCTAAATATAAACCTTGGAGATATTTAGCCTGGCTTAGCATAGGGACTGGAAACGGGGAAACAGCTAGAGACTAAAGCTCATTGATTACACACATCTCTATAATTCACACAAAAACCGAAGTGTAAAAATTGCAAATTGTAGATTTTATGGGGTTGTTATGTGCTGGAGTTGTAGATGTGGTCAGATGCAGTGCCTTCCTTGAGTCCTGTCCTGTTCCCTGTACAGTCACTGGTCAACCAGTGGAGTGGTATCAATCTTCCCACCTAACTATTGAACAATTCAATTCAATTTAACCAAATCAAGTCACTTTCCACAAAGATCAAAGTCAAATTGTTGAGAAAACAGTTTCACCATGAGGATTTAGTAACTGTTGATCATATCAGCAGATGGATTTTGCCACATTTTTATGGAACTATGGATGTTTAAATTTCCATTTTCGAGTTAACTTTAAATCTATGCTTTTGAACCATGAACAAGAAACTCAGAAGTGCTCAGATGGAAATGAAAATATGAAGTTACAGTTCAGTCTTCTCATGAAGATCATGTGATGTGAGTGAAAGCTCAGAATCACTTACTAAGTACCACCTCTCGGTCAGATTATATTAAATACTTGAAATTGTTTTACAATGACCCCAAAGATTGGAATTATCCAAAATGAAACCAGAAAACATTGTTCCATGTCTGCACACTGCTGCACATGACATTTATCCCTTTATTTCATATGCTCTGTTTAACATTTCTCAATTAAAACATTTGAAGAAATAATGATTACAATAGCATCAGTGAATGTAACTTTAAATATGCAGTGTTAAACATCAAGAGCTCAAAAAAAATGTACCCATTTATCTTAAATAAATTCAGCATAGAAATTTATAAATTATAAATATGAGTCAGTTAAACAATGCCATTTTGCGAAAAGCCATATATTTACTATATTTCCTGACCACTACCTGTGATGAGATTGCTTTGCAGGTGATTGAAGGGCTGTAGACGTCCTGGCTTCACAGATTGAGCATTAAAGTTATTAAATGTATGTAATCTGTGTTCAAACAGTGTAAACTGAGCTAAAAAGGCAACTGTGTGACCTGTTCACTAAAAGCTGTGTGGATTTAATCATGACCCAGTATAAACACGTGGATATCAGAGGGGTAACATGTTTCCATGAGCTCAGGGTTGAGGGTGTTATCTGTTCCCGATCAGGTTTCTAGACTACTGCACCAAACAGATAGAAGTCAATGTAATGACCTAGCAGTTTCCCTTTCTCTTCTACACAAACACTGTATATCAAATTAATTGATACACCCAGCAACCCAGAAAATTTAAGGCCACCAATCTGCTTAGCTGTTGTATCACCTCATTTAAGAAACAAAGTCGTGTAATAGCACCTAAAAGTCTCACTTTCTGTTGCTTGATGGCTGATCCCAGCATTAGATCTTGGCTCTCTAGTGGTTTTTAAAATGCGATGGAAAGGCTTTCCTTGTCGCTCATGTTGCAGCCATTACAAAAAGCAGACTGGGGTTCAAGTTTGACTACACAGAAAATTTATTGAGGGAAAACACAGCTTCTTTTCAGACTGGCTCATTGATCAGCTATGATATTGATTGCTGAGAACACAAAAACCATCCACGTGGGCCTGACAGATTGTTAGCTACAGAGTTCAGAGTTAAAACTTCTACAATGTTGAGTGAAGACTGAATTCATGAAAGTCATGAAGTCATGAAAGGTTGTGGGGGCTCGATCATACAGTCTGACCTCCAGAAACACTGTGACCTTAACAGCTGTGATGTAACCAGTGTTATTTTTGAGTGTGATCAAAAACCTACAGTGTCTATCAGTGGATTTTTTTTCAGATGACATATGTTAGGTTAGATTCAGATTTTGTGCAAGACTTGATTATTTAGCTTTGGAGCTGCAATGAATTTTCTTACTATGAGATGCTGGAGGTCTGTTAGCATTTTAGTTTCATGTCCAACATCAAGAAATGTCCATTATCAGGGATTTTTTTGTTTTAGAAGGAAATCTTATGCAAATGACATTTTTTTGAAATTATTTAATCTATTCTCTAAAGTCTTCCAAGAGGAAAGGTCACCCAGGAAAGGTCAGTATATTATTAACATTTTACATCCTCAACTATCACGAATCTACTCCACATTCTGTAAAAAACAAACCCGTAACCTCAGCTGACCCTCAGTGCAGGCAAAGGTCATTCTCAGTATGTATTTTGACATTTTGCATGTATCATGTTGACTTCCTTCCCTGTTTTCCTTTTTTTTTCCTTCCTTGCTTTGTACGTGTTCAGCAAGTAAAACCAGATATCTTATCCTCAGCTACATTCACCTCCTCGTTTCCCCCGTCGCTGCATTTCCCCCAGTATCTGTCCCTCAAGCACATGTGGCAGATGCTGCATGACCGAGCTCGCTCAGAGAGGCCGCGGCGCTGTCAGCTCAGATTCGTCTTCGTTTGGGAGGGCGCTTGTTCATTAAGTCCAACATGGCTCAACAGGAGGCAGGCTTCCACAGCACGCTCATGTACACCATCATAAATCCACATTAGAGAAGACGAGGCATCTCGTGTGGGGAGGTGGGAGTTGTTGTGGTGGTTGAGGCGGTGATAATGGATAGTCCAGGCCATCAATACCCAACACACAGATAAAGAGCTGACACAGCCACTATAGCCTAAAGAGCAATTGCGGCAATGTTTGTTGCATTGTTAGAAATTGTTATCTTTTATTAAGGTCTACAAAGCATACCTCATATGACCAGCATTTACATAGCCCGTTTTTATTTTTTCTAAAGGAAAGGTCAGGGGCTGGGGCAACTTGCCAGGTGTTTGTGGAGCAGCAGAGCAGCGCGGTGCGGTGAATTTAATTACGGCACTCTGGCAATCTGATAACTTGCCAGTCTGTCTCTCAACACAAGGAAAGTGTACTAGCATATTAAATGTGGCTCAACAAACGCGGTTGTGGGCAGGGAACAGTGTCTGCATGTGTGTGCAGTGTAATGGGGTGCAGGGTTTTGAAGGCTGAGTTTGCTCTGTACCATTGACAAGTTTCAAATAGTCCTGTTTTGTTCTGAGGGGTTAGACCTCTTAATGGTGGTGAAGGTTCTAGTTTTTTTTTTAGTCTATAATAGTATAATATTTACAAGCCAATATCTACATTAAAAGAATATTGATTATTCCTCCTGTTACTGGCTGTCAATCAGTGCCTTTAGCAGCGTCCTCAGTCAATACAAAAATCCAATCCAGTGGGTGGTTTATGGTAGAGGGGAAGAGGAAGAGGGAGGGAGTGAGGCAGAGAGAATCATTTTATATATATATATACACACACACACACACACACACACACACACACACACACACACACACACACACACACACACACACACATATACACGGTGGCTTGCAAAAGTATTCATACCCCTTGAACTTTTCCACATTTTGTCACATTACAACCACAAACATAAATATATTTTATTGGAATTTTATGTGAAAGACCAACACAAAGTGGCACACAATTGTAATGTACAAAGAAAACTATACATCCATTTTTTTTTTTTTTTTTTTTTTTTTTTTTTTTACAAATAAAAAAACTGAAAAGTGCGGTATGCAAAAGTATTCAGCCCCCCTGAGTCAATACTTTGTGGAACCGCCTTTTGCTGCAATTACAGCTCCTTTGGGGTATGCCTCTACCAGCTTTGCACATCTAGAGACTGAAAATTTTGCCCATATTTCTTTGCAAAACAGCTCAAGATCAGTCAGATTAGATGGAGAGCACTTGTGAACGGCCGTTTTCAGATCTTGCCACAGATTCTCAATTGGATTTAGGTCTGGACTTTGACTGGGCCTTTCTAACACATGAAGTCTTTTGCAGACTCCAACAGGTTTTCTTCCAAGATTGCCCTGTATTTGGCTCCATCCATCTTCCCATCAGCTCTGACCATCTTCCCTGTCCCTGCTGAAGAGAAGCACCCCCAGAGCTTGATGCTGCCTCCACCATGTTTGACAGTGGGGATGGTGTGTTCAGTGATGTGCAGTGTTAGTTTTCCACCACACACAGTGTTTTGCATTTAGGCCAAAAAATTAAATTTTGGTCTCATCTGACCAGAGCACCTTCTTCCACATGTTAGCTGTGTCCCCCACATGGCTTCTGGCAAACTGCAAACAGGACTTCTTATGGTTTTCTTTTAACAATGGCTTTCTTCTTGCCACTCTTCCATAAAGGCCAGATTTGTGCAGTGCACGACCAATAGTTGTCCTGTAGATTCCCCCACCTGAGCTGTGGATCTCTGCAGTTCATCCACAGTCACCATGGGCCTCTTGGCTGCATCTCTGATCAGTGCTCTCCCTGTTCGTCCAGTAAGTTTAGGTGGACGGGCGTGTCTTGGTAGGTTTGCAGTTGTGCCATACTCTTTCCATTTCCGGATGATGGATTGAACAATGCTCCGTGAGATGTTCAAAGCTTGGGAAATGTTTTTATAGCCTAACCCTGCTTTAAACTTCTCCACAACTTTGTCCCTGACCTGTCTGGTGTGTTCCTTGGACTTCATGATGCTGTTTGCTCCCCAATATTCTCTTAAACATCTGAGGCCGTCACTGAACAGCTGTATATGTACTGAGATTAGATTACACACAGGTTGACTCTATTTAGTCATTAGGTCAACATTCGATCATTCAGCAATCACCAGGCAACTTCTGAAGGCAATAGGTTGACTCAGAGAAAAGGAGGCTGAATACTTTTGCACACCGCACTTTTCAGTTTATTTGTAAAAAAAAAAAAAAAAATTAAATCATGTATAATTTTCTTTGTACTTCACAATTGTGTGCCACTTTGTGTTGGTCTTTCACATAAAATTCCAATAAAATATATTTATGTTTGTGGTCATAACGTGACAAAATGTGGAAAAGTTCAAGGGGTATGAATACTTTTGCAAGCCACTGTACATATAAATAATTCTCTCTGTAGCTTGTGACCAATGTTGGAATCATGATGGTCTAAGTCATCAGTATTTTTCCTACAAATAGCAAGCTACTAGTATTTTAACTACAACTACACTTGTGTATCTGCCCATGAAGCCCATGGGTTACGTAACAACAGCAAGGCACAGGGCTTTTGTTTCTTCAGTTCATCCTGAGGGCAGCGCTTCTCCCCAGGGTGGTACCCACCTTACCTGGAAGGAGGCACAGCCTGAAAGGTTAAAGTCAGGGAACTGAACTCTCTTCGGTGCAGTTGAAGCCATAGCTTACATGAAAGACTGTAACGTGATTGGCTGCAGCTTTGTGAGATGGACAGTGTTAATAATGAGGCTTCAGCTGTCAGGATCTTCAGTTACTTTTTTTTCATGCAAGATTACCTATTTGTGTCCTGGACATTTTAGTCAAGGGACAGAGACAAAAGGATGATATTTTATATTAAGGCAAGGATTTTGACACTGCTTTTACATTGGAGTAACTCTCATAATGTTACAGCATTGATATGTTCAATCGTAATATTAAGAAACTCACCTCAGAATGACCTTTGACATCTGTTTTATCAGAAGATCAGAATCAAGCCCACAAAGGTATTTTTCTTTGACTAAGTGAGACACCGTTCAGACAGGAGGCAACAAAAAGGGCACTCGTGGAATAAAAACAATCTTTCTGTCAGTAACAGTCGGGCCCCAGTTGGTCAGATAAAACAACAAAGTGGAGGAGAGAAAACATTGTTGATATCTAGTAACAAGAACAAATATCAGTCCTGCTCCTGTCTGGAAATGAGCTTTAATGCGACAGACAACGGAGAGTCCAGGGAGCTGCCCGAGACAGTTCAGCCCCTCTGGACCCGGGCTGACACCATGAGTCAATGACCGGCTATTTAGACGTCGAAGCTGTTTGGAGACCAGTGTTAACAAGCACAAAGCGATCACTGAGTGAGCCAGAAAAGGTGCTGTTGTGCTTTCAGAACAGAGAGCACTCCCTGCGCTCATCTGTTTTATTCTTCCTCTTCAAACCGTTCATTCTCTCCCTTTTTTTCCCCCACTGTAATTACACTTGCTCTGCCAAGCGTAGCTTGAGGCGTGGCTGGGCAAAATCACTCGTTAATATGAATCTGCAGAGTGTGTGAGGAGGAGGAATATTCACTGACAGTCTCTGTGGAAACATTAGGTTGTAAGCAGCCTGCACCTGTATGTCCCTCCTGGGACAAACAGGTAAGGAAGCCTCGCTTTGGGGAATCGTGTGTGTGTGTGTGTGTGTGTGTGTGTGTGTGTGTGTGTGTGTGTGTGTGTGTGTGTGTGTGTGTGTGTGTATAAAGTGAGACCATCCATTTTCAGAATGAACCTGCAACAACTGCAAATCCACAGTGAGGTAACAAGCACTTGTAACTAACTGCCCTCTGTCTTGGGATTATTTAACCATCTGAAAGTTGCCTGCAAATTGCACAAGGGCGTCAGAAGGCAGGAAATAAAGGTGTGATAATCAGAATAAAAGCCCGTGCAACACACCTTAAAGACAATCAGAATAATAAACCAATTAAATGTGTAGCATATTACAGACAACTGCACACTCCGTTTTATCTTGGAGATTGACAAAGCTGTTTTTGAACAAATGTCTCCCAGACAAAGAGGAAGTGTGAAACTAAAGGTGTGACGACACGTCTTCAGCCCACAGGGGCAACTGAGCGGCTGCTGTGTTTGTCAGGAGACATACAGAGCATTAACACCAGCCAGAGCACCAGACCAGACAGATAGTGTTACACATTGCTTCCCTTTCTGATGCCAAATGAGCGTAATCACACACATCCAGAGACAATAGGGCTTATGGCAGCTGCTGATGACAAATATTAATTTCACACCAAAATATATAAAGACATGTCAGGTATGAAGACATGTCGAGACAAAAGGCAGAGGCCTGGCAAAAACTGTGGGGGGAAAACTGTGCATGAGCCACAATGTTGTACTGCAAATTACATGTAGCTGCAGGCTATGTGGGGCCAGTTGTTAGGGATGTTGTGTGTTTGTGTGTGTGCGCGAGAGTGAGAGATGGAGGAAGAGGAAAATTATTATCTCTAGGTGTTCTTCAACAGGCCAAGAAAGGTGAGTCACTCCTGTGTGCCGACTTTGTTAATTTAGACTGATAGACAGCAACATGGATGGTGCACTGTTCAAAGGAATGCCACTCATTAATTATTAATCCATACCATACTAGATAGCATGAAAAATAGCAATTGACAGTTGGGTATAAAGATTAATAGAACACTATTTTCCTAAAGTTCCCCTAAAACAGGGTTGCATGAAAGGCATAGCCCCCAGAGCTCATTTCCATAATACCCCTGTGTGCCCCGTGAGAGTCTCAGTGTGCTTTCATTTGCATGCGCCACGAAACAGCAAACACCATTTTTTTTGCAGCTGGGGTATATTGCAATGCTTATACAGCTCTTGATGGAGTCTATTGGTGGATATCAAACCTGCCAACTGGCTACAGCTCACTGACATTATTTTGGGGAATTTCCTGTGGAGCCAAGGATTTTTATCAGATTCTCAGCAGGAAGCAAATTGGACGAGAGATAACAGTTGGCAACTCTCGTCACCTACAGACCTACAGATAGACGCTCATTTAAATTCAGAAACTGTCCTCTATTCAACTTCTCAATCTGACTTTTTATTCCTACTGCAGCAACTCACTAAAATAGCACTGGCACTGTTGCGGTGAAGATAGTATAAATGTCTGCAACAAGGCAAGAGTGGAGGCATTTCACACATTGTTGAACTTGTTGACAACTGGAGTAAGATTTAGTGTGAGGCGCAGCCTCAGGAATGAGTGTATGCATGTGTGTGTCTGTGTGGCCCTGAATTCCTCCATCATAGCCTTAGAATCATATTCCTCAATTGAGATTAAAGGCCCTTAGTCGAGATGGATACCATCAATCCAGAGGCATTTTATTTAGATGAATATCTTCACAGAAAAAAAAGGGCAATCACATTCACCTACTAAATCCAAAAACTATGCAATGTGCACAATAATCATTCAAAAGGGCATACTGTATATCACAAATTCACATATTAAAAGAACAAACTTAGAAACAAGCAGTATAGCATTTCTCTGCAGCAGAGGCATAATGAGAAGGATGCAATGACCAGCAGTATGTTTATGCCAGGTAACCTTTCACTTAAAAGTCAATGTACTCCACCGTTTATCCTTTAGGAAAAGTAAAAATAGAACATATCACTCTTTGCAACTCTCCAAAAAAAAAAACCCTTATCCCATGACTCATTGTCCATGCAATGTTACACCTGACAGCTGACAACACAGCTGCCAGGTATTTGTACAGGACATGCTGCAGTGGCTGAATGGAGGTTGTGAGATTAGGAGTCACGACAGATGTAAAATCTGAATAGCATCATAGGGGAAAAGGGGAAGGGGAGGAAGACTTTCATGCAAATCTTAGTTTAAGTCATTTAATATCTCACTGTGGGTTCCCAGACAGTGTCCCATCCTGGATCACACATCCGAATTAATGCTCAGGTTGGCCAAACGAGGGTCAGAGTTTATCTCGTATCTGTAATGGTACCCCTCCATGTGGTCCCTACAAGCATCCCGGATGTTGTACATCCAGCGTTTGATCCCTTTTCTATTTAGATAGAGCACCAGTAGGAACATGACGCCGATCAGAGCCAGGACCAGCCCCAAGAAAACATAAGAAGTCTCAAGCACACCCTCCATGTCGCCCAAGCATTTCAGCTGTGACGACTCCACCTGCAGGAGCGGCTGACGTTTCAGGGCCATGGGTTCTGCACAGGTCAGGTTCTGCATGTCAACGATCTGAGTGGAGTTTTTCAGCCACAGCAGCGTCTCATCCACGAAACAATCGCACCGCCAGGGGTTCCCCGCCAGCCAGATGTGGAGACCGGGCTTGAGGCTGAACTCTGCCATTGTGGCGGTTGGCAGATACCTCAGGCTGTTGTCCCTCAGGTCAAGGTCACGCAGCGGGGGCACCTTCAGCGTCCCGTTCTGGATGGAGATCATGGAGCTGTTCTGCAGGCTGAGGTTGACCAGGTTGGAGAAACTAGAGAAAATGTCATCTGGAAGAATCACCAGCTCGTTGTTGGACAGGTCCAAGACTTTCAGCATTACGAGGTTTCCACGCTGTAGGACATTCAGGAGTGCGTCCATAGAGGAATTATAGTGAAAACACCTACTGAGGTTCAAGACCTGCAGTTTATTGTCGTCAGGGAAAGCTCTTTTACTGAAACTATGGATATTGTTGTCGCTCAAGTCCAGCCGCACGAGGTTTGGCAAGTTGTCAAATACCATTTCATCTACAATCGCCAACTCATTCCCACTAAGATAGAGATCTGATAATAGTTTCAGGCCGGCTGGGAAAGAGTCCTCATTGATGCGGAAAATGTCGTTTCCTGTGACAAACAGAATTTTGGTATTGTTTGGTAAAGACTGCGGAATCGCGTCCAAATCCTGGTTTTGGCATTTCACAGTTTGTGAGGAGCACAAGCATCTGTCCGGACAGCCGTGACAGGACAGCGCGACCGCGAGCAGGAACAGTAAACGCATCATACCGGACCTCGGTGTTCTCCCCCGGATTCCTCCGCGGTTACATCCGCACAACGTGCTCAACAGGCGCATCTTGGCTCGTGCAAATCTGTCTGCGCAGAGCGTGCGTAAAGATCCAGCTCAGTCACCGCTTTGTTCTTCCGCGGGGGAACAAGGAAAAGTTTTCCAACTGTCTCCCACCTTTGTCCTCCGGAAAATCGCTCCCGGTTCCTCCAACTCAAGAGTCCATGTAACTACCCCCAAACCATGCTTGTTTTAGGCTGACTCTACATTTCCATGAGGATAAAGTGATGTGGACGAAGCTCGCAAACTTCTAGGATATCCCCTCAGTCTGTTTTCCAAACCTGAGATTTTCAAGATTCAAACTGCTACGCGATATTTTTCCTGCCCAGACAAAAGAATCAAGTCCGATGCAGAACCTGAACTTACTTGCTACTGGTTCCGAGACAGAGCCGGGTCCCTGTCTGCTGAGGACGCCCGGTGTTACCTACGCACCTCCAGCCCGCAGCTCTCCAGGTCGTCGGGAGTCTGGAGGGAAAGATCAAACAGCCGCACAGTGCAGACCAACGGAGGGAGGGAGCGTACCATTATCCAGCCGAAGGAGGGGGAGCAGAAACCTCACAAAAGTTTCCTTTAGATTATTATTTTTTTTTTTTAATTTTTCCACCAATGCTGGCACCTGCTCTTTTTTTTTTTTTAAACACAAATCTTAATTTGAGTCTAAAACAGATAAATATATATGTATAAAAAATCTCGACCAACAAAACCTGTTTGATAAGTTATAGTCTCAGTGGAAATCACACATAGTTTAAAGGAATTGAAGAGGCAAAAGGAAGCTGGTAACGGGAACACATTAATCATATGGTGTAATACATTATTTTCTCCAGCCACAATCCCTTTTGAGGTCCTTGGAGATCATATAGTGTCCAAACCACAGTGAAGGCAGGGAAACAGGTTGACTTGTGAGTCAACACAATACAGAACCACATAGACAACAAACTGAAAATAATAGCAGAGAAAATGTGACTTGTGATAATTTGGCTCATGGTGTTGGGTCCAGATTTTTTTTTTTAAAAAACATTAGAGTTTTAGCAAATGTCTTTATTATTATGATTATTATCCTTTTATGTGAACATTTGAAATACTCAATTCAGATTCAACTAACTTTTCACAACCAAAGAACAGTCTTTTTAATAAATACTCACAATTCTTCATAAAAAATATGTATTTTTCACGTGTGATGCTGAAAATCTGTGGTTAAATGTCATTGTCGTTAATGACAGAGTTAAGGAGGGTTGATTCATTTCACTTTTAAACTAATGTAAAAATGAGTTATAATGTATAGTTATCTTTATCCTTTAGTTATCGCTGCTCTTTACAAAATATTCTCAGGGTTTGGTCCACAGGGTGCGACAAAGCTTGACTCCATCCTTGGTTGAATCAAAATGATGCTATTTGTGCAAATAAAAGTTGAGGAAATTCCGACCCTCATCACTGTGAAAGTGATGTCATTTTGTGTTTTTCTGAATGTATAATCTACAACTGATTTATGTCAACAGTTATCTATATGAATTCTCCTCAGAGATGATGATGACAAAAGGTGATGTAAGATATTTGACAGTGTCAGTTGGTCAATAAAAAGATAATTCAGAAAACAACGGAATACACAATCCTTCATTTCTTCTTCTGTATTCCTGTGTCCCTTTTTGTGAAACGATTTGAGTGGTGACCTTGCAGTGAAAGCACAGTCTGATGGATTATGCGGGATGAGGGCATCCTCATCAATATGTCATATTTGGAAGCCCCGGATCCGAGTGTAACCTTAGCTTTACCCTCCTTTAACCCTCACCTATTCTTAGCCTGGGTCAATGGGGCAATCATCTGAGTAATTCCATGACACCTGGATCAGGGCGGAAAGTGATACTGCACCCAAAGTCTGTCTGTAGAGTATGAAACTACTGTAACTTATGTAATGTTCTTCTGGGAGGTCTACAAACTTTTTACATCATTTTTTCATAGCCACGTGATGTGACGAGATCAAGCGAGATCGAAAGGTCGATTTTGGATGGAACTATTCTTATTCTCTATTAAAACAATGAACAAATAGTTTAAATCGGCCCTTCTTGGGCAGAAACAATTTTAAAACAACTTGTTTCTCCTTCTTTTGTCTTTGATTACATACTAGTAGAACTGTGCGACCAGTCCGAGATAGGAAAAGTCGTTTCAGAGGGAATAGCATTAAAACTCTGTAAAACTGATAATGAAATGAATGAAAACTAATAAATTACTGTCAACTACCACGTGTGGAAATTTCACACAAAAATTAACCTTAAACGATACAGAAAGTGGTGTATTCTAATATCATTTAATATTAGGTTATCTATATAGTTTTATAGTCTTTTAAACTTATTTCTTCAAGTTTGTAATATTTATAATAATCTTTTAAAATCCTACAATTAGAAAAAAAATAAAGTGACGTCATACATCCAGCAACAGCACAGTCTGCCCACAACTAACGCCCCCGAAAATCAACCAATGGGATTTGGTCATGTACACGTCCTGACCAATCAGAAGTCTTAACACTACCGAGGTCTTTTACCTAATCTGCAGGGTTTCAGGCGTTCAGTCCTGTCAAAATTTGCACCAGAAAAAAAAAAAACGTTAGTGTCCTCCGTTTGCAGTAATGACACAGTGGATGTACGTCGTTGATGCAACTTTCTCTCTTTCCTCTTTTTTCTTTAACTAGCGGAAGGTAAGAAACGATACAACGTGAATTTCTCTTAGCAGAACAACCCGCTAACGTTAGCTTGCGATGATGTGTCAGTTAAGCTAGGTGCCAAAGTAGAGTTAGGTAACGTAGGCTAACAGCACTTGGCAAATGATCAAACCCGTACCTTTGATAGTTGCTTCTGCCCACACTAGGTGTCCAGTTAGTTGCCAGGGTTGATCATGCCTGGCAAATTATGATGTGGCTTGAGGTGTAACGTTGTCCTGCTTAGTGTGGTTGTTTAGCATGTTAGCTACCTAGTAATATTTGGTGCTCTTACTCTATTAAAGGTTGTGTTTCACTGTGGCATTAATGCCATAGTGCTTTTACTTAGAACCCCACAATGGTTTTAAAAAGCGAAATGCAGCCTAAACTGAGAGCTAATAAGATCATGGTATTCGGCTAATTTAGCCTGTTATATAATCCTGCTGTTTAGTCAACATGAAGAACCTCACTTATTAACGTCAGTGTGCGTTATTCACTAAAACACTGCCCATATGCAAACTATATGTAAAGTTCAAAGTTAAAAACCTCAATCTTGTTTGCACATCGTTATCAAATAGCTGTCTGGCAGATCTGCCAACTCAGCTGATCTGAGCGACTTAAGTCTGTAATTAGGCCAGACTTGGACCCACAAGTTGGTCTTTCTTTGGTTGCACGTAAACAAAGTGTGAATGTCGACATTTTATAATTTTATAATGAATCATCTTTCCTCCTCAGGTACACTCTACAATTATGGAGTTTTGAAAAGGAAAGTGAGAATTTTGGGGGGAAAGGGGGCCTTTCCCCTCAAGTTTGATGGTTGGACTGCTGGACAGGGAGGTCAGAGGGTAGTTGGAATTGTTGCCTTTTGTAAATCAGTAGATGAAAAACTATTTTTGCAAACACTGAAACGTCTAATTTTGTATAAAAGAAACAGGAAGTTTTCTATTTATTGAATCTTTTATGTCATTGTATACTGCAAGCACCTTAGATTGTGTTCAAGTCATGGTCGAAATGGTGGACTGAAACAAGTCACACAAACCCTTTGGGGTTGCTAGGGTGCGGTGGAACCTCAACACAAGCACAATTCTAGCACTCCAAACCATCTTGACCTTTTCTTCATACATTGTTTCATGCATCTTTTGCCTCTTGGAGAGCAGCTCTGTTATAGTTTGCAATTTTAGTTGCAGTGTTTCCGGTTTGGTTACATTACATCATATTGTTTTTGAGTTTGTTTGCAATTGTGGGTGGGTGTGCTGTGAGAAGAAGCTTACAAACATAAAGGGGAGGGTTCACTGTGATAATTCGGCAGAGGTCAGAATGAGTCTGGCACAGCCAGACTGCACCCCCAAATGCCGCTCTCAGGAGCATGCAGACGATGTCATAGCGGCTGTGACGAGTGGATCTGAGGGGCAGCTGCGGGCGTTTTTGACTTCATATTGTCACAATGCGACCACCTTGCGGGATGCCTTTGGCCGCACAGCCCTGCACCTTGCAGCCTCATTGGGAAAGAAGGCTCTGCTGGACTGGCTGCTGGACAGTAAGAGTGCTGACCTGATGGTGAAGGATAAAGAGTCCAGCTGGACCGCTCTGCATCGCAGCGCCTTCTACGGACAGATCCACTGTCTCATATCACTAGTCAAGGTATGTGTTTAAATGGCTCATTGAAAATATGCTGTCCATTTTGTCAAGAGTCAGTCAGTTAGCACGAATAATAACGAATTACTGAATTAGAGAAATTAGTCCAACTGTAAAAGGAAAAATTAAGCTTGTTCCTTGCTATCTATTTTTTTGAACACATGTAGTTTTATTTTGTTTCAGCATGGGGGACCTCTCTCAACCCATGACAAGGAGGGTCTTTCTGTCCTGGACTTGACAATGAAGGACCGACCAGCACATGTTGTCTTCAAAAACACTGGTGATGAAATTTGACATCAAATCAAATTTTCTTTATATAGTGCCAAATCTAACAAAGTTACCTCAAGGCACTCTAAACATACAGCAGGTCTAGACCAAACTCTTTATTCAAATTAATAAACTTTAACAAATTATACCATGAGCAAGCACTTGGTGACTAAGTTGACATTGTTGTAAATGAATATGAAATTATTACCTCTTTAGTTTGTTTTTTGTCAATAGTCACAAGGCTCATGAGCATCATGGTCATTCACTCGTACATACATGGGATTTAAATCTGTTCCATTTTTTTTTTCCTATAATGATATGTCTTAATGGTAGAATTGACTAGTTGTTTAATCTACAGAGGTTGTGTTGTGGCTGTATGTGTAATAATTAGTTTCTCCCACGCTACAGACCCAACTGAAGTATACACGTGGGGAAACAATACTAATTTCAGTCTGGGCCATGGTAATCAGGAAAGCCGACACCACCCTGAGCTTGTGGATGTGTTTGCCAGGACTGGAGTTTATATCAAGAAGGTAGGCTAACAACATTTTGGCCCCAGCTCTCCAGGGAAGTAGCAAAGTGTTTTCCAACTGCAAAAGGCTTCCCCACCTGAAAACCCCACTCATGCGTCACACCAGTAACAGCCTCACACTTCAACTCTGTGCCAACATGGCACATCCCAAAAAAAAAAGAAAAGCCAATGCACGGGGGTACTCCAGATGAGGCACACCACCTGGGTAAACCAGCAAAACAATCCCTCTCAAGAGTACTGTATTATACAACCTTCTCCTCAAGGAACAATAACATTCGTAAAAATGTTTTCTAAAATGTGAGTTAGTGAATCCACAGCTGTATAATATTGGTTATACTTTAGAGTTTTAAACTGTACTTTAATAAATGCAGCTAGTAGGTTTAGAACCAAGGGACATTATACTGTAAGGCATGCCATAGCAAACCACAGACGGTTTTTGGTTAACAGTGGATTTGGATATAATCAGGATAAAAAAACGAAACCTTCTATAAGAACAGTTATTGGAGTCAAATAGAGGGCACAGTTGCTGTATTGGGCATGGACTGATAAGCGTTGTCTTGTTTGTAATTGTGACTTTGTTAAGAACAGTGTTGAGATGGTTAATCAGCAAGGCTACAATTCCAAGCATTTGTCATTTAGATGCTTTTAGTGTGATTAATATAGCTGCTGGCATGGGTGCAGACACCCCCAGTGGTGTGTGTACACACCAGGTGTAAATTATAGTTGATTAAATGATGCACAATGACTGTGTTAGATAGGTTGTTATAGTAATCAATTCTCAAGACTTGGCATTTGAAAGGGTATTTGTGTTTAGTGAGAAATAATTCATCAGAGGCCTTTTGTCACTATATTATTACTATTTACACAAGAAACTTGTCACGTAGAGTAATTTCATAAAGCCTTGTGGAGGACAGGCGGATCTGTTTTCATGACCACACAATGACCCAGTGGAACAGTGTATGGTCTTTGTCTTCCTAGCCCAATCCCGCAGGTGCCAGAGGTTAAATATTAATTCCACAATGACATGTTTTTAATTAAGTGAACTACATTGGTGTGTATGCATGTGTGTGATTGTCCACATCAATGTGATACTTCAGGAAACATCCCTGCACTATTGAAGGCTTGAGGGGCACCATGTATTAGTAATGATGTTTGCTTTTCCACTTGTGCTCTGGCCTTTATTGGTATAGTGTTTTACTATCACTACAAGAGGATTTGGCTGGAGGACATGGAAAGAGATGCATTGCAGCCTCTGCTGTGAGGTCAAAATGATAATGATAAGAGCCTTAATCAGCTCAAAAGCAATATCCCAGACTGTTCTTCTCAATGACAGGACATGTAATATTTAAAAAATGTCACAGCAAAAAAGTCACAAATATGTTCATGCTAAATCTCATCTCCTTCCTTTAGGTGGTCCTGTGTAAGTTCCACTCTGTGTTCCTGTCTCAGAAAGGCCAGGTGTTCACCTGTGGCCATGGACAAGGAGGACGACTTGGCCATGGAGATGAACAGACTTACCTGGTGAGACTTGTTACTTACAGTGCATCGTTTTGGTACGAAACACCAGGAGAAATTCAGGACCAGTGTTTTGTAACCTGATAGGATAATTCTTTACTTTTACTTTAAATTAAGTCACACCAGGAGGTTTTGAAGTTTTGATGTCAGTCAAAGGAGTGATGCAGGTGTAACACCTTGATGATAGATGAAGTGACGCCTGTGGTTCATTATGTGTAGAATTCTTTGTTTGAGACCATGATTAGCAGTCTATTGAACTTAAAATAAAATACTTTTAAGGGATGTTAAGTTTAGTATGTTTGCTTTCATTTATAGACTCAAACGCCCTGTTAGCAAGTATTATTTAATCTACATGAGCTAGTCATGTTGTTTGTAACTGATAAGGTTGCAGCCTCTTCCAAGACCACATTTACATCAATGCATACAGCTGCTTCCTCTCTGCAAAGCTTCTTTGATAATGTAAAAAATGTGATGGGCTACATAGTTCATGGCCAATGTGAGCACCTCCTTTTGAAAACCTATTTTAATGTCTTATATTTTTACCATATACCTTACACACCTTAACATTTACATTCCCCATGCATAATTTCTCAGACTTTACAAATATTGTTGAGCTGCTGTTATCAGGGAGCAGCTTTATTCAGTAACATTAGCTTAACAAATCAAATGAGTGGATCAGAGCTGAAAATAATAAGGCTGTGTCAGTGCTATTTCAGTGACTGAGTGATGGCAGGAAAATACTTTTAAGCAGATGCCATTAAACTCCCATCACTGATCATGCAAAAGCCATTAACATTTCTGTATATGCAGGTTGTTTTTTCTCATCTTTGTCACCATCATCTCATTCCTGTCAGGTTCCTCGGATGGTGGAGGGTTTAATGTCCCACCACTGCTCCCAGGTGGCAGCAGCCAAAGATCATACAGTGGTGCTAACAGAGGAAGGATATGTTTACACTTTTGGTCTCAACACCTTCCACCAGCTAGGACTAGCTCCCCCTCCCGCCTCAGCACATGTGCCTAAACAGGTAGGAGGTAGCACGGCTGGTGACATTTTGAGACGTTTGTGTTGTAAATGGGATTTGAATGTTTTTCTGTCTAAAAGTATATTGTGTAAAGACGCCTGTAATGAGCTTTCTATTGAATAGGATGTCCCTGTAATATCTTCTATAGGTGTTTTCCAAGATGCTGAAAGGGAGGACAGTGATTGGAGTTGCAGCTGGAAGGTTTCACACAGTGCTGTGGACTAGGGAGGCTGTCTATACAATGGGACTCAATGGAGGCCAGCTAGGTAGGTTGCAGGATACCCATACAAGTACAAGGGCAGTATTAAAATACTAAACACATACAGTGTATAGGCAACTTGGTATGTTAATGTACAGTGCATTTTGTACCCTTTTATGATTTAATCTCCAGGTTACCTCTTGGATCCTAATGGGGAAAAGTGTGTGACAGCCCCCCGGCAGGTATCAGCCCTGCACCACAAAGATGTCACCATCGCCATGGCAGCAGCTAGTGATGGAGCTACAGTAGTTGTGACTGAGAAGGGGGATGTCTACCTGTTGGCTGACTACCAGTGCAAGAAAATGGCTTCAAGGTGAATAAAACTGTAAAACCTAAACCACCACTCATTGCACTGCTAAAATCAAGTGAGTCAAAGACTCACTTGGTCTTGTTTTTAATCCTTTTGTTGTAAAGGACTAAAATTGTAAAGAGGAGAAGTTTGCATCTCAAAAGATTTAACAGTTAAACTGTCTACAATATTAAAATGTTTCATACATATCCAAAGCAGCATAAATTATCCACATGATCTAAGTTTATTTAGCATTCATGGCAGTGTTCCCAAATATAATTGGAGTAATAGATTTAGCAAATTCTCCCTCAATTGCCTCACAAATTCTAAAAAGCACCCATACTTTATTAATTTTAGTAGGTAATGTCCCAAATCCAGTGTTCCACTTGTAGAAATATAAAAATTTCCTGTTTCTTCCCCACATGCATCCACAAACAATAAAAAAAACAGTATGTTATGATGTCATACAAAGATGTAATCTCGATGTTCTTCCATGCTCATCGATCTGAACACTATTACCAGTCTTTTTGAGCCAGCAGAGGTACTGTCTGTTCTGCCTCACCTCTGGTATTGTCATCAGGGCTCGTTTAAATAACAGCTGACAGTAAATCAACCACTAAACTGGAAACTGTTGTGCTACCCTTTTCTCTGCTTTGCATAGCGTAGGGCTGAAAATATGTGGTGGCTGAAAAAGGTAGTGAAGTGAGGTGGATAAATAGCAATAACACAGCTCTGGATTTATCTGAGTACAGATGGCAAAGAAATTTGGAATAATGAAATCAAAATAATGAAATCACCATCTTCCAGCAAGAAAAATATACTTTTGGATAAAGTGAATAATATATTGTATTTACATTGCTACCATTCTTTTTTCAAATGATCTTTGCTTTGTTCTGTCTAGGCAGCTCAACATCAAGAAGGTTCTGGTCAGTGGTGGCAGTCTGGACCACCGTGTGGATCCACAGCTCCTCAATGAGGGAGGAGGGGAAAAGGTGGCCATCTTGGCACTAGATGAAGCAGGGAGGGTAGGTGATTTTATTACATATAAGAAGAAATTATTTATATTTTATTATATGTAGGCACATGGTGGAGAGAAACATTATTCAACACTTTAATTTGGCATAATTCAATAATGAAATGATAACACTAGCTTTATTTCACTATTTTGCCTCAGTTTATAAATGTTTGCACAGTGAGAGGATGTATTACTGATATTTTTAAAGTTGTTTTATTTTCTGTATTGTTATCTAACATAGGTGTTATACAATAATACAATTACAGTTACACAATGCAGAATCAGGTCTACAAGGAGTCCTATAGATGAAAACGGTGACTAAGAGTTATATTTCCTCCCCGCTGTATTTTTTTCCCCCTCTCTGTCAGGTGTTTTGCTGGCGTTCTTCCGGCAGCTCAGTGAGACAGTGCCGGTGGGCGTACGGGCGTCAGGTTTTCATGTCGGACATAGCTCTCAGCAAAAACAGCATGATGTTTGTGACTCAGGAGGGGGAGGGCTTCAGTGGTGTGTGGGCTGGAGAATATAAGAAGTACGGTGAGAAGAAAGGTGAGGAATTTAGGAACATGGCAAAATGAAAGTTTGCTTTTGTTTTTCAATAGTTAATAAAGTCTGAAGATAAGGTCAAACTTTGTATGCCATCTTTTGAAAATTAAATTGAGAAACTGCTTGAAATTAATAACTTGCATAATTTAAAAGAGACAAAGCTTTTTAAAGAGAGGTTTTAAGATTCGATTGAAATGATTATTACTTAATCTGATTTACACGCCTCTTGCAACTTTACAGAGGTCAGCGTGGAGGTTTGTGGCCATTCAGATGCTGGGACTCTGTATGAGCGAATACGCCTGGAGAAACTCCCGTACGTCCACAGAGCTGTCAGCATCACCATGGACTCTAAAGGCCGGAATTTTGGAGTGCTTCAGGCTGACCCCAAAACGAGGTGGGAGAAAATGCTACGCAGTCATGTTTATAAGTCTTAAGAAAAGAATAAAATAGACTTTACTGGTAAAAAATGCATTTTCAGGACCATTTATGCATGTAAAGTAAGAAGTGCAAGCTATTTAAGCAGGTATTTTCTGTCAGGCCAATGTGAGGGGGAAAAAAGCAGCTTGAGCAGATGTTGTGTTTGTTTTTTTAAATATTATATTGATATATTTATTTGGACAGAAATCCAAACTTCACTAATTAGTGGCAGGAGTAAATAATCCTGAAAAATCTGATTTAAAATATACAGCTGTTTCTTCTTATTCAGCTTCCTCGTTTAACTCTGATTATTACATTTTATTAAGAAATATTTGACTCATCTTACAACATTCATGCGGTCTATTGCAGGCAGCACTGTAACACCACTGAAACACACTTTTACTACCTGCAGTAATAGTATAAGCAATTATTACTTATGCTTTGACTCCCAGTTTGACTGGCTTTAGGTATCTGCATGCCTAATTGTACATGTTGTAAAACCCTGAAAAAAGTTCAACCAGTTAGTAATGAATAGGAAAAGAATATTTAGTGAAATGACAGAATATATAGTAAAAATAAAACATGCCATCCTTCATTAAATGAGTAACTCTGCCATCTAGAGGTGAGAAAGCAGGCCTTATTCCAAGAAATTTATCATGCACCTAACAGGCTTTATATCGCCAGTGAATCAGTGATAATTTACCTCTGATTTGTAATGTTGGCATGTGTAGCTAGTAAAATAGTGGATTATTTACCTTAATTTTTGGATCTCCACCTTAATGATTAGGGGCACCTCTGTAAACTCCTAAGGATAAATGATCAATTTGCTCATCTGTCATCAATTATGTTGTTTTTGTAAAAGTCTGTACTCTGTTTACATTTATCTTCTCTATTTCAATGGGCACCTGGCCTTTTGAAGATGGATTGAGATAGGTGCCACAGATTATTCTCTTTTTGTCTGTGATCTTGATGTTTAAGTCATTTTTGGTCATTTGAATGATTGTACAATAACGTCCACCATATGTCTTCACTCCAGCTTGTATGAGATTCCCAGCATTTCTCCATCCTCCTTCTCCCAACACTTCCGGAGCCTTCTGGATGAGGCAGATGAAATGGACAACATCCATGACGTGACACTCCAGGCTGCTGATCGCACCTTCCCAGCTCACAAGTACATTTTGTCCATGAGGTCTGACTTTTTCCGGAAACAGTTCATGTCTGAACACTGTGGTCTTGATGAGGATCTCGACAAGGAAGTGAGGAAGAGCGAAGATGCTGTGGGGTGCGATTTACTCATTTTCGAAAAAATCCCACCAGACATGCTGGAATATGCCCTACATTTCATCTACACAGACTCCTGTGAGCTGCTGGTGCACGGGGCCCGGCCAAGAGTCTCAGGAGCCCTGACAGGACAAAACCAGGTGAGATCTCTCACCAACAGAATTCTGATGCACTGTATATAATGTCGCTTCTGTCTATATAAAATACTTGTATACAATATGAAATATTTATAATGGCAAATGACAAATAACTCAAAATAATTACTTCTGACTGAGCTGTGAGCTGTGGTTGTTTCATGAAGATTGCGTCTGTTGTCTTGGCCAGGATACAGAGCAGCAGCGGCTTATCAGCAGCCTGCAGGACTTGGACCTGAGAGGTTGTTCAGCCCTTGAGGTGTACCACTCCCTTCCCTTGGCAACCAGAGGAGATGGTGACAAGCCCAAGAGCAAGGGTGCCAAGCCTGGCAAGAAGGGGAAAGGAGGCAAGGGTGACAAGACTGGAGCCAGTGATGGTGGGGTCAATCCTGTCAAGATCTTGCAGGGTGTTGCAAAGAAGCTTGGCCTGGGCAGCCTGTCAGCACGGTGAGAGACCCAGATGGGCTCAAAAAGCTGAGGTACAATCAGAATTTATGTAATTTGCAGTTAATCGTGCTTTCTTTATTGTTTGATAGACTGGAAGGAGTCAAATATGAAAATGGAAAAATCAACGTCATCCATAAGAAAAGCGGCAACAAATCCAAATTCTGTCAGAGGAAATGGTGGGTATGAGTGCATATTATGTTGTGGCTGTAGATAAGAATAATTAATATGAAAATGTTTATTTTCTGATTTCCATCATTTTGTGTCTCCACAGCTCCTACCTTTGTGACGTTACTCTGAAGTCTGAAGATGGGAAAGAGTTTCCTTGCCACAAAAGTGTCCTTTGTGCCAGGCTAGGTGAGACCATACATGCTGATAACTAGAAACTGAATGTTTTTGAAGTAAAGAATGATATGATGCAAAATGAGTAGCAATGTGTTTATTTTTGTGTTCATCTTTTATGCAGAATATTTCAACAGTATGCTTGGAAATCCCTGGATTGAGGTGTGCCATGATTTTTATTTATGTTGCTATATTAACGGTATGATTTTAAATGCAGTTTTTGGGTGGTAATACAATTGTCTTGTGTTCCCTCAGGCCACATCCTGCAATGCACTGGAGATGCCAACTAGCTCAGAGATCCTTCATGTCATTCTTGAGTATATTTACACAGATGAGTCTCCCACCATTAAAGGTAACTGCCCAAGTTTTATGATGACTCAAAGTACATTAGTTTTATGATTTGTGCTTGGTAGAAGTCCTAGTTTTACAAAATTTACATGAATGTTTGAAGGAGGCATGCTAACAGTACTTGGTCTACTCCTTTGACTAACAGAGGCTCTGAATGTGGAGTTTGTCTGCAACGTACTGGTTGTGGCTGACCAGCTGCTCATCACACGACTGAAGGAGATGTGCGAAGTCGTCATCACGGAGAATTGTAGGTTTTCCCTTTACCCAACTTCTTTTACTTCACTCTTATCTTTAACCAGCTCTCACATAATGCTGCAATCAAGTAATGTAAAAAAAAAAACTTTGGATTATTTTGAATGTTAAAAGTAACTGTGTAAACTTGATATCTCAGTAATGCCCTGAAGAAATTTCTTCAAATTGAGTACAAAGATTCACTTGGACTCAAGGATGAAGTGATTGGATTTTGGTGGTCAAAGATCACAGTGACCTCACAATGAACAGTTTTGGCCATAATTGAAGAATTCATGTGCTGACTACAACTGATGACAAAGTTCCTAGTGATAAATTTTGAGACATTTCAACATGTTTTCATACTCTGTTTCTGAAAGCAAAGATATTTTAGTTTACATTTCTTTCTCACTTTTTTTTTTTTTTTCTTCTGAAAAGTATTTGGAAAAAAACAGAGCACCCGGAGTAAATCCAACAGAGCCTGTGACGTGTCAGAGCGAACCCCTGTGCTAAGAACTGTAGTAGTAGTAATTGATGTTGTGTATGGGGAAGGTGTGATGGGTGTTGGTGTCCACATTTCATGAGTATTGATGAGATGGAATGCTATGCTTATGGTGCTTAAGTTATATTTGTCATGGGCACATCACTCATCGTCAGTATAATCACTGTCCTCGTCGCTGTCAACTTCACTCTCTGGGAAGTCATACCAGTCCCATAGAAACCTTGTGCTGTCTTCATGATCTTCGTCGTCTTCATGAGCTGTCTTCCTGGATCCTCCAGGCTCAGGGTCGTCCACGACATCTGCATCATTGAGGCTGACTGAACTATGACATCACAAGTTCACAAGAAAATTCTCACAACACAAAAACCTGAGCTTTTTATAAAGCCCTTGGCTTTAACAGTTGTACCATTAGCTGTTGAACTGGGCTAAAACACAATACTTGAGTTTAGAATTGTCTTTAATGCCATGTAAGTTACACATATGAGGAAGTTCACTTGGTATATTGGTGCCAAACAGTGATAATAAACCAAGTAAAAAGACAATAGAGTAAGAAGTAAAAAGCAAGTACTGTGATACAAGGAACATAAATATAAAGTGTAACATCAATAAATTAGATTTTAAAATACTGATAATAGAGCAATACATTAAGTGTATAAAGAATATGTACTGACTGTTTATTGTTAGCAAAAGATTTGTGTTAATGTAATGCATTAAGATAAAGAACAGACTTTACGTTAATGTAACGTGTAGTGACTGGGAGCGCAGAATAAGAGTCTGTGTCAGAAGGGGGGGGGCCTAGACCTTGTTGATGAGGCCAGCTGCAGGGAAGAAACTGTATTTGTGGTGTGAGGTTTTGCTTCCTGCCAGAGGGAAGTGTGTCTTAAAAAGTTTGTGACCAGGGTGCGAAGGGTCTTTCCTACCCGCATCAGGGTCCTGGAAGTGTGCAGGTGCTGGAGAGATGGCAGGTTGCAACCAATCACCTTCTCAGCAGACCAAATGACACGCTGCAGTCTGCCTTTGAACTTGGCAGTGGCAGCAGCATACCAGATGGTGATGGAGGAGGTGAGGATGGACTCCATGATGGAGGTGTAGAAGTACATGCTCTGCTGGGCTTTCTTGGTGAGGGAGCTGATGTTCAGCTCCCACTTGAGGTCCTGGGTGATAATGGTTCCCACTAAGCACACAGGATGATGGGATGTGTGGGGCTGTGTTCTTTCTGAAATCTACAACCATCTCCACTGTCTTTGTAGCATTGAGCTCCAGGTTGTTCTTGCTGCATCAGGTCACCAGATGATCAATCTCCCTTCTGTAGGCAGACTCATCCCCACCAGAGATGAACCCAACGAGGGAGGTGTCATCTGCTAACTTCAGAAGCTTGACAGACTGGTGACTGGAGGTGCAGCTGGTGTACAGAGAGAAGAGTAGAGGGGAGAGAACACAGCCTTGAAGGGAACCAGTGTTGATTGTCCAAGAGTCAGAGATGTGTTTTCCAAGCTTCACATGCTGCCTCCTGTCAGTCAGGAAGTCTGTGATCCACCTGCAGGTGGAGTCAGGCACACTCAGCTGGGAGAGCCTGTCCTGTAGCAGAACTGGGGTGATGCTGTTAAAGGTGGAGCTGAAATCCACAAACAGGATCCTTGCGTTAGTTCCTGGGGAGTCCAGGAGCTGTAGGATGAAGTGGAGGGCCATGTTTACTGTGTCATCTACAGACCTGTTGGCTCTGTAGGCGAAACTGCAGGGTCGATAACTTCATAATCACAGAGGTCAGGGCGGAGGGTCTGTAGTCATTAAGACCTGTGCTCCTTAGTTTTTTGGGGATGGGGATAATGGTGGAGTGGCATGGCATGTCTCCAGTGAGGTGTTAAAGATGTCTGTGAACATTGGGGACAGCTGATCAGCACAATGCTTCAGAGTGGATGGAGAGACAGAGTCTGGCTTTGATGCCTTGCGGGGGTTCTGTCTCTTATCATCGGGCTCTCTGTCAATGTTTTTTGCCGCCATATTATTTTCATTATGAGTATGCAATAAATCTTAGAATAGGTTGGGCCACAAAAGCTACGCCTGTTGGTGCCTTTGGTTTTCCAGGAAAAGGGGGACACAGTTGTTGGCGACATAAGAACGAGCCTTTGAAATGGGACAGCCGAGTCGCGCCGACTGTCATGCAAGCGGCCTTCAAATGCAGCCTGCAAATATGCAATCACTGAATTTGGGCACAGTTTGTTCAATGTCAAACAGACAGTGCCACAGATAGTTTTGCTCATATTTTTATGAATATGGGCCTAAACTTTGCTTTAAAAGATGCATAGAATGAAGCCAATATGTAGAATGGATATTTAGTAAGTGTTTTTAAGTATATTGTGGTGTGTTAAATTTTACGCCTCCGTGCCAGACAGCCTGGGCCAGAGGCATGATGTATTTAGGTTGTTTGCCCATATGTCCCATTCTCTTGAACATGATGTATCAGTAACACAGAGGGGGAGTTTCTTCAGATTTACTACAAAGATAATGAGTCAGCAAGTCAAATTAAATTTAGTTCAAACATTTATTTCTATTTTATTTATTTATTTTTCAAATCTTTTCTAAAAAGTATTTGTGAAGAACCTGGAGCACCTGGAATAAACCCAACAGAGCCTGTGAGGTGTCAGTGCTAACCACTGTGCTAAGACCTGTGGAAAGACAGTGGTAACTGATGTTGTTTACAGGGAAGGTATGGTGGGTGTTACTGTTCACACTTCATGGGTACATTGACGAGATGTATCAACAAGTAAGTGTAGTATGCTTATGATAAATTTATTGAATAGGTTTTAGTCAAGTGAACTGAAGGCTGCTTAACCAAAATTTAAACAATTTAATAAATTTACCATAAGTGTTGATGGTGTTAAGTTATTTTTGTCACTCGTCATCAGTATAATCACTGTCCTCGTCACTGTCGACTTCACTCTCTAGGAAGTCATACCAGTCCCATAAAAACCTCTTGCTGTCCTCTTGATCTTCATCGTCATGTTCACGAGCCCTCTTCCTGAATCCTCCAGGCTGAGGGTCATCCACAACATCCGCATCATTGAGGCTGACTTCCCTGTCAGTCATCGCACAAACTTCAGGTTGCTCTGTTTCATTTTGTCTAGTTTTCATAAAAGTAGGTGATGCAGATGCGGTCTACGAAGGTGCGGTTCTTCATGGCCGTTGTTGATTGTGAAGGCAGAACTGAAATGAGACATTTTGGTATTCAGAGGATTTTCACTCTGTGTCACCAGCTGTTCCCACCCTTACCAGTGCCTCACAAAGTGCCACTCTTGATGCGTAGCAACCTTGACAACAAGTAACTTTTTTCTAACAAAACAATTTAATAAATTTACCATAAGTGTTGATGGTGTTAAGTTATTTTTGTCCCGGGCACGTCACTCATCGTCAGTATAATCACTGTCCTCATTGCTCTCTACCAGTCATACCAGTCCCATTAAAAACCTCTTGCTGTCCTCTTGATCTTCATCATCGTCTCCACAAGCACTTCACACTTCCTGGATCCTCCAGGCTAAGGGTCGTCCACGATGTCCGCATCATTGTGGCTGACTTCCCTGTCAGTCATCACACAAACTTCAGGTTGGCTCTGTGCGGTGGTGGTGAAATTGTTGAGTCGTTCAGGCAGGGTTATGGTTAGTAATTCAAGAGCCTCAAGTGGGAACATTGGTTCTGGAGGTTGAGGGGGTTCACGTGTGTTATTGTCACCACATCTATCCAGTATTGTCTTGGTTTGTCTGAAGTGGAGGAGCCGTTCCTACAGTGTGTGTACTGTATTGGTCTCCGTCTGGAACTATGAGTGAGGTCTGAACACAGAGGAACAAGCTATTACTGTGTATTAATGCAATGACATCACAGAACTATGAAAACACAAGTTCTCTCAAAATTCAAAAGAAAACATGGTTACCATGGCAACAGTGAGTGGATTTTAAAATAAATAATGGTTCTGGTCTCCATAGTTAATTTCCTTCTTCATGACAACTGTAGAGCAGGGTGAATTTTTATTACTATTTAAGTTTTATTAAGGCTTAAACTTCTGAATACTTGAGGCCACTTAGAATGACGGGTGGGTGAGCATGTGTTTGTCACAAACCAGTATGCACCAAAGCCTTGGCTCAACATGCCCCTCCTCTTTGCCCAGTTCTGGATTAGCCAGATAGTTGAGTGGAGGTGGGCACTGGCAAGATGACAAAGGCAGAGCAGCCCACTTTGAGTTTCAAAACTGCTGCCCAGGAAAGCTATGGCCATCTTTAATTACAGTCTGTTCTCAACTACAACTACTATTCTGCTCAACTACATTTCAGAAGAAGGTATTTTGCTTTCTACTCAGCCTTTTAAAAAAAAAAAAAAAAAAAAAAGGCTGCTCGATTATGGAAACATACATTTATTGAAAACTTAACTGTGGACTTTCTTGAAATTTCAATAAAATTCAAATGAAAAATAAATAAAAAAATTGGATACAAATTAAAATACATATTTGTACATAATTAAATTTGCATAATATTTTTGCAAAGTATAAAATGAAAGCAATGTGGCCATAAAGCTGCCTCTGACTTTGTTTTGGTGTTCCTCATAAACTAATAACCATACTGTGTTTAGGTATTAACTATTTATATTAGCTTTGTAAAGTATATAACATATAATGCCTATTTGTTATTAAAAGATGTTTCATGTAGATCCAAAAACTAAAATTTTCTACCATGTTAGTAGTTCAGTCATGTCAGCCTAACATTGATACACACACTCTCCTATAACCAATGAGATTTTATGTGACTGAGAATTTTATCCAGTAAAAACTTCAGCTTTAGGTGAGAGGGTCGAGTGAGTGCTTGTCACAGCCTCTTGTTCTTTATGCTCTCATGCCACATGTGTCACAATCGTGTACATGAACACCATGCAGATGACTTTTCAGACTGAGGATATGTCGGTAATCACTACTCCCTCTATAATCCCACAACAGTGCTCGCAGTGAAAGACATAATGGTGTGGAAAATAAATTCCCAAATAGTGTCCCAAACTGTTTTTCAGTTGTACAGAGGAGCTCACTATATAGTTAAGGGACTGATTTCGGACACAACCTAATTAAATGCCATTACACTCCACAATAATTGTTCAATCGTGATGCCAAAATTGTGATTAAAAAAATCAATTAAATTAAATTTTACATTTAATCTAATAAAATATAATGTGTCAATCAAGATCATATTTCCTGCCTTCTCCATACAATCTCAATGCAGCGTGATTTCACAAATCAAAGTGTAATTTCAGTCATATTTTAATGAGCCTGCCTGTTTTGCTCTCCTCAGTGACTCTGAAGAATGCTGCTGAGCTGCTGGAGTTTGCTGCCATGTACAACGCAGACCAGCTTAAACTCTCCTGTCTCCAGTTCATTGTGCTCAACATGGCCGCCATGCTGGAGTCAAAGTGAGCATCAAGTGTTCATTTTGAAAAATCTTTTGACACAGCTGTTTGAGAAGCATTTCAGCATTTTATATTATTTCATAGATTATAGCATCACAAAGGTCTTATGTAGAAATGATAATAAGACAGTACTATCATGAGTCATGTTAAAATCGTTCATTATAACATCAGTAGCCAGAGGTTTATGCAATTTTGTCAGTGTTCTCAAAAATGCCAAAAAAATGTGTATCTGCCATTTTTTGGTGTTGTCCTCAGAGCTCTGGATATTCTCAGTGATGAGGTGCTTGTGGATCTCTCTGCAGCTTACAGGAGGATGGTGAGTTACCTCTCACCCCAAGAAACAACCTCTATATGCACAATTCTTTCCATGACTTAACTGTTTGCTTATTGTTTGTTTGTTAAACAGCTTTTTGGATGTCAAAGTAAAAGGAACAGTAACATTTGTTTTGTTTTTTGATGTGTGGTATTATTGTTTTCACAGTTGATTGTAGCGATCTTTAAAAATCTGTCTTTCATGATGTAATATTCCTAACGATTCATATCTACTGCTGAAGATACTTCACTTAAGTGGCGTTCTTATGTTGTCTGTGAAGACTGTTAAATTGTGTTTTTTGTTATGTCAGATCCCAGCCATGCAAAAGAGAGTTATCACTCCGTACCCTGGCGCTCCAGACCTCAGTGTGTATGAGGATGAAGACCTGGACTCTTTGTTCAGCCCCAAACCAGAGACTGAGCTGGATCACTCTTGCAGGTACACAGGAAGTTTCACATTACTGTAATTGACATTAAGCTTATCGTCACATTAAAGAAATATAAATAAAGGAAGAAAAAAATTAATTTGGCCTAGCCTCTGTAAAACACGTAATTGGAGACAGAATGGAAAAACACTGAATTGTGACCAATTATTGTATAAATCTAAAGTTGCAGTCCTCTTTAGTAATTTTTAAATGTGGAGACCCAAAAAGTATCCGCTATTCATTCTACACCATTGTACCCCCCAGGGATATCCTGTTAAAGAAGGCCAAGATGAAGGCTAAAAAGAAACCAAGGCGTCGATCTGACAGTTCAGGGGGCTACACTCTGTCTGATATCATCCAAAGCCCCCCTACTGCAGGTACACTTAAAACATGTCCACATAACATGACTAAACCACCTCACTGCCATCAGCGCTTTTTTTACTCCTTTTTTTGTTTTTAAATATTATATAATAGTTTCACTAAGACACACTCTTTCTTCTCAGTGATCTCTCCATGCCTGGTGAAGTCAGGCAGGGCTAACTCGACAGAGTCCCTGCAGGAGCTCCTCACATCAGACTCAGAGAGCAGCTGCATGGGGGTGGGCAGTCCCCGAGAAATTCAGTCACCTGTCTTCCATGACAGAGCTGAGGTTAATATCTGACCACTACAACATATGCAGCTACATTATTGCACATTTAATGTAACAGAAGCCTCATATTTTGAATTATCGTACATCTGTCATATGCAGCGCATGTGTGGAATTAAAACATACTTTTGACAAAGTCAACCATGTGGCACTACACGAAATTGTGGCTATGAAACTCAAATATACAATAGGTTATAGGTAAATATTTAGTTTTTTTTTTATTTTTTTTATTTTTTATTTTTATTACCTGCAGGATGAGAAAGCTTTCAGTCAGAGGCTGAAGACTTCACCCAGCACCCCGACATCCCTGAGAAATGGCCTCCCAACTCCCCCCAACTCTGCTGCACAAATCACACCCAGTGTCCTACCCTGGTAAGATGGACTTGATCATCTCTACATCTCCAGGCATATTTTGTCTTTTTTTTTTTTTTTTTTTTTCAAGTCTCAGTTTTTTCTTCTTCTCTTCGTCCAAAAAAAGCCACAAGGAAGAAATGAATTACATGAAGGTTTCAGATTTGATACAAGATACTCGAGCAGATCTTTTTTCCTCCCACTTGTGAGGAGGAGGGTTGCAGAAAGAAGGGAATGTTTTCATCCCTACTTAATAAATTACTATTGAAAATTGAGCTGTCCATCTTACTCTGTATATGTGACTGTGTTATTACGATCTGCAGTCCTGCTCGCCCACCCCCAGTCTTGGATCTGAGAACCATCATGGACATGGAAGCAAACTCTGTGCAATCCCTCGGCGCAACTCCTAAAAGCCCTGGAAGGTATGTGAGGTCTGCATCATTTACAGTATGAATAAACTGTTATTTATAGTTACTGGTTAGGTAACTGTAAATAGCAGGAGGCCATACAGGTAGAATGAAGAAGGAAAGCACTTCTGCTCTATACGTATATATATTTTTTCACTGTTCTCTTAAACTTAACTGTACACATTTTTCCTCTTGCTTGCAGTGTCAGCTCCAGCATCAAGCACTCCCCTGTTCCCACTAAATTGTCCCAGAAGCAGAGGAAGATGCTGGCCATGGCCAACAAGGAGGCCAGTGTGGAGTCCACAGCATCCAAACCAACCCCCACAGTTACCCCTTCCAAAAGCAGTGGGAAGGCCTGGTGAGTGGGACCTCTTGATGGGTTTACAGTCTCTCACTGGTGGCACAGTTTGAGCAGTTCTTCACAGTTTCATTAGTGCACACATTTTTAGTCTGGATCACTTCTTTTAAAGATTTTTTATCTTTGTGTGTGTATTTTATACAAACAATTACACCACTGATATGTACACTCACACACAATGTGTATTGTACATTAATGAAACTACTAAGACATCAGGTCTGTAGATCTGCTTCAGAGCAACAGTGCAGCAGTCTTCCTTCACCTCTGCCGACATGTTCTTCATTCATGTCATTCATTTCTGTTTGCAGGGCAACAGCAGTTCAGTCGCCTCCCTCCTCATGCTCATTTCGGGCACTGCTGGAGGAGGAGAAGAATAGTTTAATCAGAGTGGGGCAAACTGGAACACAAAGGGGCCAAAGTGCTCAGGGATCACCTGTCACTCTTACACCTGCTGCCAGGAGGGTCACATTCAAATGTGCTGAAGGCAGTGAGCCAGAGAAACACACTGGGTGAGTATGTCGCTGACAGATAATACACACTAAAGCAGAAGCACACGTCTTACAAGGAGACAACTTCTTTTCTGTACTGCTGCTTTCCACTTGGTGACACTGTTGAGGTGTCTTCCTGCTTTAAGGTTGTTAAAAATCTGTAACACCCACACACTCTTATTTATTATTATTTATTTAATAGATTCAAGATACCCCATTAACTAAATTACCTCAGTTCTAACCAGCCTTATTATAGTACCTAATCTAAACCTCAATTAAAAACACCTATGGCAAACAGGATATATAATAACTAGATATATCCATCCTTTTCATTTCTCATCAGATCAAGAAAAGCCCAAATATCAAATGAATGAATAAACAAATTCTTAAGACCACATTTAAAAAAAAAAAAAGATTAAAAACAGATTAAATTCAAAAGATCCAGATTCTGCTGGGAAGATAAAGTAGGTACTGAGTTGTGTGAGTTGTTGGGGATCCATAATTGTGCAGATCAAGAGAGTCGTGAGGCTCTGGTCTGACTGAGGTTAACAGCTCAAAATGACCCAGTGCAGCTGGGTTGACCTGCCCACAGACACTGAGTCAACCTGACCTTTACTACATCCCCAGACAGCTGGACAAACACCACACACACAGACTCACAAGTCCAACCCCAGTCCATAAAATTATATTCCTAGCTGTAGTAATAACTTGTTTAGATATATGTGTGAAGCCTATTTTTAATGAAAAGAAATAAAATACTTTCATTTGTTGGACCGTTTCTGCAGGTTCAGCAGAATCCTCCCAGTCTTTAGTATGTACATCTCTTTTATCTGATGGACTTCCGCTGTCTGCCCCCACTTCATGTTGCAATCTGTAGTGCAGATCTCTAGATATTCAACAGCTGTGTGAGTCACTCCGGTGAAGTCCGTGATGTTAACCAGAATTGATAAGGGCAGACCTCATGTCAAAACAGATCATACAGAACAGGGAGCAGGTTTCAGGTTATTCCTGGTGTTTGGATGAAATGGACGAGTTCGAGGCCCAGGAAGCAGCTCAGTCTCGCGTGCTCATGTCTGACTCCAGATTTTTAACTCAGATTAAATAGAGAAGCCTTCATAATCTTGGCACTTTAAGTGACTTTCAGTCTTTTTAAAAATCTTTTTCTTTTCCTTCTCCTTTTCCTTTTCTTTTTACATTACATAACACCTATGAACTAAGAAATCACTTTATTAGGTACAGTCAGACTGCAGGGTCCTCAGTTCATCAAAGTGACATTGATGTACTTTTGGAGAAGATAAATATTCAAAGAGGAAGTTTTGTGTTCTGCATTCTGGTTTTCGAAGGGAAGTATGATTTAGGTTGTGTAAAGGCAAACAAACCAACCATTCTGAACGATTGGTTTTGAGAAGCAGGTTCGTTCAAATAATCTTACTCTGAATGAAGGCGTGTAGTTGTTTTCATTTTTTAACATTTAGATGTTGTAATTCTTTTATTTATTTTTTTTAAGGACAAAAACAACAGCATAGACCAGTAACACCTTTGCCAAGCAGCATGACATCTAAACCAAAAGATACCAAAAACTACATATTATCAATTATTAATATTAATGTTGTGATATGGCTCCACGAGTTTCAATGATCAACAGAGTCCACAGCAGAGGGAAAATAAGTCATACTTTAAGCAGTGAGGATGAGGAGAGGAAAGCCATCAACTATGTTCCTTATGCCAACAATTATATTATCTGTTTTGTCCAATTTATGATGTTGAAGTCATTTCTCAGTCTCAGTTGAAAAGTCAATCTTTCCATCTCATGAATCTCCTTGATGATTTCAAACCCATCATCTACTGTAGGTCAATAGCAACCATTTACAAATTAATATTTTTTAGCTGCTGCAGTCAATATGTTTGGGAGGTTTCTGCCTTTTGCTCTTATTGCTTTTGACTGATCTGCCAAATAAGGTGACATGCATATGTTGCACGATTGTCCAAATATTTTCCCAAAACAGTAGCACCAAAACACGTGGTGGTGATTTGCCCCATCATCCCCAAACTTTCTCTAACATGTTTGGTCCATCGATATTTTAGTGGTAGTGGGGGAAAAAAAATCACCCCAATAAATGGTGGGAGGGGGTAATAATCACTAAGATTAAGGAGAAATTAATACTGATGGTTAACATCCTTCATTCAAACTTAAATGTGTGTTGTATGAGAGAATAAAGCAGAACATCCAATAACTAGGTGTTGGCTGTCTCCAGTTCCTCCACCTGTTGTTCTGCTTCATTTAGCCTTGTACCGTTGCTGTGGACACACTTTTGAACCTGTAAAATAAATTTCTGTTTAATGTGTTAAATTTGTTTTCACGCTGTTGTTTTTTTTGTTTGTTTGTTTTTTTGTGTGTTTTTATTTTTCTGTCGTGTTGTTTTCGTTTCCATTGTTTTTGTTGTTCCCCCAAAACCTTTTTTTGCAGCAAACTCTCTTTCTAGGTCATTTCAGTTTCTTGTAAGAGCAACACTCTTTATGAAATGAAACTGGGAGAATTTTCACCCTCACATTCACGTCTACAGGCAATTTCGAGCCACCAGTTGATCTAATGTCTTTAGACTGTGGGAGGAACCCCTGCAAACTCAAACCCAGAACCTTCTTGCTGTGAGGCGACTGTTCTAACCGCTGCACCACTGCACCGCTGCCTGTCAGTGCTGCCTGGAGTCCAGACAGTATTATAGAGTTTACTCTTTACTTTAGTCCAGTTATACAGTCATTAGGGGACTGGCAGCCCATACACAAACAGGAGCGTGTCAGTAGTAGTTGATTCAACTTTTGTCCATGCACAGACTCTTGGTGCTTTCACAGTCACTGATAACTGTCCTCACTCTGTCTCTCTCTCTCTGGGTGATTCACCTGTCTCTCCCCTCAGGCCCTGGGTGCTGGGTGCAGTGGGCAGCCCTCCCCCTTGCTCCCTGGTGACCTTTGCTTCTATTGTGGAAGAGGAGAAGCAACAGGAAGCTGCACTGATCCGCAGCCGAGAGAAGCCACTGGCGCTCATCCAGGTAACGCGTCCTGTCTATGTGCGTTAGTGCTCACACACACACACACACACACACAAACACACACACACACACACACACACACACTCCTGCGTGACTGAATGAATCTTTAGCTTGTATGTGCAGAATCCAAAGTGGAAAAACAGAGTGGGGGCCACATGTCTCCTTTCAGTCATATATAGCAAACAATAATCTAATGAATATCACATTCTTTGCAGTGCTGGTTTGAAAGGAGGTGCCTCCAGTTTTTTCTGAAAGTGCTCTCTGCTCCTCTTCAGCTGTTGCCAGGCTTCTGTCAGCACCCTCACAGAACACTTTTTTTCTTGTGGCTTTCTGGTTGCCATTATATAAAATGCTCTTATTATTATTATGCTCTCAGTGTCAGCGTTTTCCCCTTTACCCTCAAATGGAGAGTGGTTTTGTTACCCACAATATCCCAGGTCCTATATCCTTTTCCTGTCCTTTTTAGATCGAAGAGCGAGCCATCCAAGACCTTCTGTTCCATTATAAGGCACGTGACAACCCTGATGAGCTGATAGTGGTCGAGAGGTCTTCCAGAGGTCCCATGGCAGCCCCAACCTGGAACAAACACTGATGTTAATCTGCACAGCCACTACATACCATCAAAGTGAGAACATCCCTTGCAGTTGTCACTCTTTATCGTTTCCCCTGATCATTGTCAGATCCATCAGTCCGTGTTGAGGAGTACAAATCTATGCTTCCCTCTGCAGTGTTACTTTAACTCTTTATTTTATTGCTGCTCAGCATTGTGCTGTTGTGTGTGATAGAGTGAATGTTGTTTATAACTGAATGTGGTCCTGAAGAGACTTTTTTGGCCAGGGATTACCTGTGCATGTTTTTGTTTTTTGTTTTTGTTTTTTTTTTTTTGATTGGGTTATGTCTATGTAAAAGTAAATAACTTTCCCAATAAATATTGTTAGTTTTGTGAAGATAAAGTTGCCAAAGAAATGAGAAGAAATTGAAACGATAGAGCCAGAAAATGGGTCCAAACTGCGTCACCTCGAGGGTATCTGTGTGTTAAATCAGTGAAAGCTCTCAATGTGATTAAGAAAGTAAGAGTGCCAATTATCAACCTTGGCAGAGCCTCAGATGTGCTTAAGAAGTAAAATGAAGTGTTTACCAAGGCAGCACCTTTTAGTTTCTTTTTACTTTTGCCTTCTTAATACATTGTTTTGACTCATTGCTTAAGATGATTTGCAGTGACATGGTAATCCATAAATATGTTTTAAACATAAAGGAAATGCATATTTTTCCTGTTATTTGATGCAGATCCAGTGGCAAATGCTCATTGTGGTTGAGTGTGTGGTACTGGCTTTCTGGCCTTTTGAAGAGTTATCACTAGCGTGTTTTAGAGGAGGTGGTGTGCCTTTATCAAATAATGATGACATGCACACAGATACAGCAGCTACATTTTTTTCCTCATTATTTTCTTTCTTTCATCATTTAGTTGTGTTATTCTCCAGGTTTTTTCTGGAGCCAAGTAAGCTCAGTAGGTACCTCAGATCTGGACCATGTTATCTCATCTTGAGATGCCAAATGTGCACGTGTGGATGAGAGAGACAAAGGGTTGTAAAACAAAAACGGCATGCAATAAAATATCTCACCTGTGCAATGACTGCGTCTCCTGTGTTTCAGTTTAGATTGCAGTGGTCAGAACAAAAAAGACCCATTTAATCTTCCCAATTATTCCCTTGTTTTTTCTCCTTTTTAAAACTGAAACTTGGTCGTTTATTGAAAAATGTGGCTCTCACTGCATCTAATAAAGATAACAGTTAATCTCCTGACACTTCATCTGCCCGGCATTAGCAGAGGACCATTATCAAGTCTCAGCCTTTGATTAACTCTGATGACCCTGATCTGAGCAGAGAGTGTGCCGATTTAGGGATTTTATTGGCTGTAATTACAGGTAGAGCATCACATCGGAAGTCATGGAGAGACAGCTTGTGGCAGAAATATTAATTTCAGATTAGGCTCTATTAGCCGGTGCAGAGATGACACATGAATCAAAGCCTTGGAGAAAAACTCTGCATCTTTACATCACACCAAAATGAGCGAGGGTGACACCATGAGCCTGGAAACCAGTGTGCAACTTCTCACAAGAACTGCTCATCTTGGGCGTCTGTGCCCTGAATAAAAATGTAGTGTTTTTGTAGGTAGTGGAGTGCCACATGACATGATTTAAAATAAGACTTTCAAGCATGAAAGAGCAGCCCACATAATGCACTGGAGTGTGCACTTGCCATCTGTGTAATAGCTGTGGATGTTTACAGACATTTTCCCCCAGCCTACAGTCCTGTCTGTGCCCCTTCATGAACATTACCTGTCGTCTTCCATGTCTTTACTTGAAAAAAAAAAATGGATTTTTAGTTTTTTATTTTCATACAGTTGAACAGTTAATATTTAGGATGGTTAGTGCATGCGCACTATGACTAAGTGGAATCTGGATGTTTCCTTTTTGCTTTACCCTTTAGCTCTGTTGTTTTGCCCATTTGAACCAGTAATCAGTTACCTAAGATTAAACAGTTTATGAACTTTTTCTGTATCAACTTTTTTTTTTTTTTTTGACCATGTGTCCATTTTTAGTGAACAATTCCAAAGCAATTTGTTGCTACTTTAACCTTTTATCCTTCAATTTCAGTCGTTTATACATTACTTTTAAATAACAATTTTAACCCTTTATCACTTATTCTTAGCCATTTTAACAATTTATCTTTTACTATGATTTATTTGAAGCCTAATCAGTCAAATAACCTAAAGATGGGGGAAAGACGACCCTTCCAGCAGACAGTGTGGAGCAATGCTTAGCATCCTGAAGCACATCTTGACTAAATGTCCCAAAGCACTTGGAGAAGAAAGTGGAGGTGGAGGTTTCTTCACAGAAATTGCCAAATGGATGATCCAACAGACTATCAAACCCAGCCAGCAAACACCAGGCATCACCACTAGAATTAGCTCATTTCCAAAGGGAAGGAGATGAGGCCACTTGGACAAGAACAACTGACAAGAACCAATTATGCATCATGCTTCAAACTGGCAAATGCAAGTTGACTTGAGAGAGAGAGACTTGTCTTTCTGGAAGAGTTGGCAGTAAACTCACTCTGGCCAGACCTCCGTCTATTCTTCTATCCAGGAGCACCAAAACCATCTAACTAGCTGAACTCACAGTGCCCAAGAATGACAGGATACCCATCTCTCACCAGTTAAAGAAATCCAAGAACCAGGATTTGATCAATGAGGCTCTTGTCAAAGGATGGCATGCGGCCTTACTCCCCATTCAAGTTGGCTGCTGTTATTTTAGTGTGCTATGTCTTACAGAAGATGGTTTCGGAACCCAAGCGCTGAAGAAAGTCACTGGGGAGGCAGCCCACGGCAGACGGGTGTGGTTGACGAGAGTCTGCACTTGAACCGAGATGCAGGTGAAGTCAAACTTAGTCTTCACTTCCTCACACAGGCAACACATACAGGCAGGGGGCAAAACATCTGTGAAGATGCAGGAGGGATTCCCAACAAGGTGAATGCAGTGAGCTGCTTATCATCAAAAAGAGGACCTTGCAAGACCGTGTCTTAACAGGCTCCATGTAGCAAAGCATCTCTTTGATATTTACTTCAATTCAATCAATTTCTATCCATATTTGAGCTATTTCAACAATTTATATATTAGCCATAACCATCTAGCCATATTTGTGGCTCTTTGTTCCATTTCTCAATTACTTTAAGCTATTTATAACAATTTATCCTGACACAGCATGACAGAGCAATGGAATATAGTTGAGGAAGGTGCACTTTTCCTGTGGAGGGATGGTGGGGGATACTGTAGGTCCTGGCCATCCAGCCTTCCTGTCAGGCAGATGGGAAAGTCATAGCTCCATAGTCCAGACAGAGAGGATAACTTCAGGATTAATTTGTTTATGGAGAAAAATGGATGTGCTAGACACTCTGTGGAATACCTCCTACATTCCCAACCTGCTCTGACTGGAGAGTGCCAAAGCAAAATGATCAAGGTCAATCCTCCATTTATCCAGCCTGAGTTCATCCCTCATCAGGCTGCCTGTCATTGCCATTTGTTGGGGACTAATGATTGTAAATGATTCTTAAGCAATGCTCCAACCTCTTTCACGCCAAGTATACCAGTGCATTATGACTGGGTACAACGGAATGGAAATATTGTACTGAAATAACACAAATATTTCTCAAGGTTATTTTTTTTAATGCAAGTTTTCAGTTTCCATGTGTTTACCCTATACTGAGTAGATTTGTGTGGTTTACTATGCTCCATAACTGACAACTATTTACTTAAAAATTTTCATCCTATACAGGAAAGTTGTTTAAGTTAAAGATGTCAAGATAAAAATAAGGAAGTTAGAGAAAATGATAACAGAGCCAGCTAACTGACTGTGCAACCCCATGTACCCATAACTATTTATCATAACCTACATAGTGTCAAGTCAGATCAGTGAATGCAATAAGAAGTTACCAGTTAAAGTTCCATTGCGCAGTCACCACAATCAAAAATGTGGCTATATCTAGTGTTTTAATGTCACATGAAAATAGGAAATGTGATCATTATCATCAAATTATTCACATCAAAATACATACACTAAATATTTTTAGTATTTTAGACAATGCACAATATTAGATTTGATGCATGAAAGTTGTTTTTATTCTACATCCCTCTGGGGTCATCAGGAGTCCAGACTCTCCTTATGCAGCTATGTGAACACATATTCAAAAGTAAACAATTTCCTGTGGCTTCAGCAAGAATAATTGAGAAGAGATTACAAAGACACCAAACATGTCTGGTTGAATTTTGGGGGAACGTGTCTAAAATGATATATACAATATATATAATACATATAATATAAATAAAATTCTTCCATGGTGGAATGATGCAGTTGTAAAAACTATGTGGCGCCTGTTTGGTTTGAGTACTTTACTCAGCAGCATCTTAAACAAAGAGCTGGACTTGATACGCAGCGTACTGTTTGACATAGTGGAAGGTACAGAGCCAGGAGGTGTCATAGGACAAAAAAAACATTTTGTACGTAATATAATAATATTTGATTTCAGATTAATAAAATTAATTTGTGTGCAGGGGTTGCTCTGGTGGATGAGTGGCCACAATATGGGCATACTGAGCCCCGAGCAATAGCTTGCTGGCTCAACTCCCGACCAGACACACCATCCACTGCGTGTTGATCCTTCATTTCCTGCCTCTCTCCTCATAAAATGGTCCAAAAAATGACTTTGATAATTTGTGTGCAGAAACTCTTTATTCAAGCAGGAATTAATCAACACCCAATTTGTTCCCTTCACTAAACAATCTCATGGGCTCTCAAGGAACAAAATAAAGGGAGAACAGGACACAAACAGGTCTTTAAAGTATACAATCACTGAGTTCTGAAGAGTTATTCTTAAGCCTTTAAAATATTTTCATATATAGAAAATAACATTATCATGTACAGCATTTTACCTGCATGCTGAGATGTACCATAAAATTTTATTGTTATTTTAAGTCTAAACAGCTTAACACAACACTATATATATATATATATATATATATATATATATATATATATATATATATGTGTGTGTGTGTGTGTGTGTGTGTGTGT